>CM066237.1:2142984-2566747 GCA_033675125.1 Athetis lepigone
AAGATTTCAAGCATAACTCTTTCAATAGCTAACGAACTGAAAGTTAGAGACAATTAGCCATCCCGTGAGTATTCACATCTTGGCCTCGAAAATACACCTAAACAAAAAACCAATAATTTCAGAAAAACGTACCGGCAACACACGCCTTATCTAACCGTCCACTGCTCAGCATAGCCCGATGAGTATGATAACAGAATGGCTGAGATATGCTGACACGCTGGCTGATGGTTCGTCTTAATTATTTTCGTTTGTTTAGACACATAATGCAACATTCCTGCCCGTGTTGCAGAATTTGTTTGAATGAGTCATCGCGGCTCTAGAATGCAAAAAGCTTTAACAAGAAACACATAAGGGCTTTAGTCAGTAAAAATCTGTCACTCTCCTTGGCTCCACAAAATGAGGAAGGAGTCATTTGATGATTAGACCTATTCATATAAAAAATATGTGATGGTATTTCTTGACCACCCTTGGTTGACAGGCAGAGAATGAATAGTCTATTAAGGTCGGCTTTGTATTTCTGTGTTTAAAATATTAATAAATAAAATAGCCCTTTCATAGCTCACCAAGCGGCTAAAATTGATTTTCGTACGAGCATTCGAAAATGCTCCCAAAATACACCTAAAAAAAAAACCAATAATTCAGAAAACGTACCGGCAACACACGCCTTATCTAACCGTCCACTGCTCAGCATAGCCCCGATGAGTATGATAACAGAATGGCTGAGATACGCTGACATCGCTGGGTCTGACGGCTTCGCGGAAGTTTAACGAATAAAGTTCTGGTCATGTTAAGGAATTAGTTTCTTCCGCTGGCATAGGCTGCGTGGTACAATGTGGGGGCGAAAGCGGGTTTAATAATGTAAAAAGGCAAGGTTCCAAAATTATAATTGTGAAAATGGAAGGCTTAAGTACTGAAGGATTCAAGGCTTTAAGATTATGGGAAGTGTCATCATTATTGTCAGTTTTTCTGACACCAAATAACTTTTCAGTCAGTTTTGTCAGTCAACTGCATTATCTGATCCATCACAGATATGCGGTAACGCATATTCTGTTGTTTTCTGCGTCTCAGAGACATAGATTATATTATGTACTAGCTTCTGCCCGCGGCTTCGCTCGCGTTAGAAAGAGACAAAAAGTAGCCTATGTTACTCTCCATCCCTTCAACTATCTCCACTTAAAAAATCACGTCAATCCGTCGCTCCGTTTTGCCGTGAAAGAAAGACAAACAGACAGACAGACAGACAGACACACTTTCCCATTTATAATATTAGTATGGAAGTATGGATTTTATGTTGTATATCGAGCCTAGTAGATTTTTATGGTAATTTATACGATAGCAGGATTCACGAAATTGCTAGTGTAGGGCAATGTTTAAAAATAAAATGCTAAACATCCTTCGAATAGGAACACAGCAATAAAACCTGAGTTCCAAACTAAAGACTGCTACTGAAATATTCCAAACTGAAAAAAATAAACATTACAAATAAACCTCAATAATAAAACGTGAACATGGTGTATTGAGACTTTGGCTATTCTTATTTAATTTATTCTACGATATCGTGAATGTATAGAGATGAATCAGACTCCCGAACAGTCGCACAACAATTACAATATTAAATAACATAGACATAAATTAGTATAAAGAGCGAAGTGGTCTTAATTCAAGATTTTTTTAACAGTGCCAGGCCATTCAAAAATGGTAAAAATAATAAAATGGTAATATATTTTGTAATTTGATTAAAAGTAACACGTCAGTATTATAATTTGCTTATCCGATTGGATGTTTTCTCTCAGACTCCTCAAAAAAAAAGATCTGTAAAAACATTCGAGTTCCTCTTAAAGTCTACAGAATTGTATTAGTCAAATCATTTATTTATTATATTTTTTAATATTACATTTCATCTCTATCTTTACAGGAATATTTACCACTACCTATTTATTAGGGTTTTCTTGGGATAATCCATGTCAGCAGTACTATATCGTTCACCCTCTACAAGCCTATGCCTTACACCCCGGTCTGTCCGCACCCGTATTGTCCCACCGCTGTGTACCAGGCCAAGTTATGAGTAGAGACTTTTGTGTTATTCCCCGGATTAACTTTCTGCCGACATACATTCTCAAAGGGCGTATTGTTCATATTTTTCTTTTTCTTGTAAGTAAATAGAAAAATAAATAATAATTTTCTGGATGATTTCGGGACAATAGAATGATAGGGCTTTTGTGCTGTACTTGTGTGGAGTGGTCTGTGATTGAAGAAATGTGGGGGAAAGTTGCTTTTTATACAAAAATGTTGTTGAGTGTCAGTTGAACTTTTGTTGCGTAGAACGTTGTGGGTTTAGATTTTTTTTAATCCTTAATTTTTTTGTGATCTAACTATAAAACGGTTTTTGGATATATTTATGGTATTGCTAACATATTCCATTTATCTATATGAATAGGACATATACTAACGTTTTAGAACACTATGTGGTGTCCTAGTATGAAGAATTAGGACTGTATCTTTTGATTATGTAGATTTAGAAGTTTAATTTTTTTATTGCTTCAAGGAAACTTGAATAAGAAGACTTAATTTTAATGAAACTTTAATGTTACCATATCTCTACGCCTTAAATTACCTAAACACAATGCGTCAAGCAAATAAACGAAAATGAAACGAATGCCATTCACCATCCTACCAGATAGCTTTTAAAAAAGTAATCAAACTTTTAACCCCTCCCCCCACTCCCTGCTAGCGCCATCTACGCTCGCAAGCAAGCGAGCGTACTCGAGCGTAAAAACGAGCGGTGACGTCATTAAATCGAGCACAGCTAAGTAAAGCTATTAAAAATATTTACCGCGTAGACCTTGGCTTAAATATGTGGGATTTATTTTTTATCTGTTTGCATAAGTAGCTGTTTTTCGTAGTTTTTTTCGCGTTATGATGATGTTATATGGACGGATGTTATTTGCTAAAATGTTTTAAAGACATTTTTGAAATGTCTCACTGCGAGCAAAGGCCTCTTATCGTATAGAGAAAGCACGACCATTGATCACCACGCTTGCATAAAGCTGATTGAGGATTTCAGACTTAAATTATTATAAGTACAAGTTTCCTCACGATGTGTTACTTCTACTATGTCTATAAATAAATAAAATATCTTGGGACAAGTCACACACGGCCATTTAATCCCAAGCTAAGAGCTTGTGTTATGGTAACCAGACAACTGATATACATACTTCTTTACTTATAAATACATACATATTATAGATAAATTATTCCCAGACACAGAACAAACAATCATGCTCATCACACAAAGTTTGTCTGGGGGGGAATCGAACCCACGACCTCCAGCAGTCAGGGTCACTAACCACTAGACCAACAGGCCCGTTAAATATGTCCAAGATAAATCATAGAAAGTATTAATTGAAAAAGTCACGTTGGCACTAGCCCGGATTTGAACACACAACCTCCTATATGATGATAGGCGCCTTTCCCACTGGGCCATCAAGACATTTTTTACGACATGCTTGCTTGGTTTTTCTCATCTTTATGTATTGAGGGATTTACCTTTAATTTTTGTGAATTTCGGGGAAATTGGGGCATCTTTTTTCATCTCGGGTGGTCGTGAAAAGTTAAATCTATCCGAGGGCGTTTTGGGTAGTATTAACCTTTTTTGAAACGTTAAATCACTTTCTTTTTTTTAACCGACGGCAAAATAAAGGAGGTTCTTAATTCGACATTATGTTATCCATACTAATACTATCTGTCTGTCTGTCTTTCTTTCACAGCAAAACGGAGCGACGGATTGACGTGATTTTTTAAGTGGAGATAGTTGAAGGGATGGAGAGTAACATAGGCTACTTTTTGTCTCTTTCTAACGCGAGCGAAGCCGCGGGCAGAAGCTAGTTTTTTATATTTGTGATTTCTCCGTGTTCTTTTTTGGTATAGAATTTTTCGTTTGTTGAAACAAACTCATATTTTTTTATTCTATAATCAGACTTATGAAAAACTATGAATTTGTTCTTTGCAGCTTAACACGAATTATTTCAATTAATAAATAATTATTTACTTAAACATTATAGGAGAACCTAAATAAAAGAAACCCTAGCTGTTTTACACAAGAAAAAAACTAATATTTTTTATAAAATCAACCTTCTTTCACAATTTCTGTTTTGAGCCCAAATAGAACGAGTAGGTCATTCAAAGCATAAACATTGACAAAATCCCTTCTGAAAAACTTCAGCCCTCTAAAGGATTTGTCACACTGGATGCGTTCTGCGGCCTGCGGTCAGGTCAAAGTGAACGCAGCCCGCATCATGTATGAACAACGCTGTCGGTCAGCCCTCCCCACCGCCCCGTCGGCCCAACATGCGTTCCTTGGTTGTGCTCTCACGGTCAGATCGCATTCTATACAAAATATATTGATACCGACAATGTTGTTCATACATGATGCGGGCTGCGTTCACTTTGACCTGACCGGCAGGCCGCAGAACGCATCCAGTGTGACAAATCCTTATATCAACGCAGACTGCTTAAAAATTTACTCACAAAATTATATACTGCCACCAGACAGAGTAAAAAGAATTCTGACTAAATAAATGACTGCCTACATGTGTGCCTACCCACTTTTTGTCACCAAAAACATCGTTAAGCTCCCCTTTAACGAGTCTTTGCTTTTAAAAACAGAGAAAAAAAAACAGGGGTAAGTGCGAATCTGATTTTACTTGAGGGTTCTTTTACTACACTACTTATTAAGCCTTTGAACACACGCGATTCGAGACACAATAGAAAGACAATAGCAGTGCGACAGCCGGCTGTCGCTTAGTCGTCAAAAGGTTAAACTACTCTTTATGGTCGACGTAAATATGCGTCGCTTTAGGTGCTCAAAAGCATTATGTAGGAAGCTAACTTTCATAAGAGAGTGTACCATTGTGATACTTCAACAATAATAATGTTTTCTATATAAAATGATAAACTAACTGATTGTCAATATTAACAGGTCAAACCGCTGATCCTAGAGATATGAAATGTGAGGGGTATATTTTTTGTGAAAAGTAAATATCCGCTAAGAAAGGAATTTTGTTAATTCAAACTTAAAGGGGGGAAATAAGGATGGAAGTCTTGACATCCAGACGGCCGAAACCGCACGTGAAGAATTAGATATTTGAGCCGTTTGGGGTTGAAACACTGGGGCCATGGGGGTCCAAGTGCTCATCTTGTTTTTCAAGATATCGCCAAGCGGCTGGTTGACTCTTCACCTGACCAGAGGGCTGGCCTTTTTCTGGGACAAAGAATTAGCATTGCCATACAACGTGGCAATGCTGCCAGCCTTTTGGGCACCTGTCCTGTCGACAGCGATGCGGACGAGTTTTTTGATGCCCTGTGAGCCCTTCTTTTTATAACTTGTATATATTTATTTTAGTATTATTTATAAGTTTTGTACATATTATGTTTAATTTATTTAATTTAGTTTTATTTCTATTATTAATAATTAATGTTTAATTGTTAAATAAATAAATAGTTTTGTATATTATTATATTTAGATTTCATAGTTAAGTTACTTATATTAAATAAACTGTATAGAGTATAATAATATATTTGTAAATTGATAACGAAGAGATAAGAAAGCAGCACACAAGAATATAATTAAAATATACTTTTATCTAAGCAGCATAAGCTAATCAGTAATCATTTAACTCAACTAAAATTACACGGAACCCAACGGAAATGCCATATAATGCCGTCTAGGCGGTTTAGTTTCTATGATAACCTAATAAATAAATAATACATTATACATAGTGTATGAATTTCATGTAACTACAGTTTTGAAGATACAATCCAAATGTAGACGAGCAGTAAAAGGGTTTCGTTTCGTTAATTTTATTTGGGTAAGGATCCCTAAAAAAGTTTTACACGTTTTAGGTCAAAATGTTTAGGTAAACTAATGAGTTATGCTTTTTTCTGTTTTTTTTTTTGTTTTACACTTAAAGAGGTGGCCGGAAATAAGAAAGTAGGCTGTTATGAGTTTACTTAGGAAAAAAATTGTAAGGGCAATGTTTATATAAAGTAAAGCATCTTTCACACAGGTGCGTTATTATGGGTCGATAATATCGCAATGCGTTATCGATAATGAGTTCGATATTTATAAAAATGTCGTGATGGCCCAGTGGATAGCCCGCCTCTAGTTTAAGAGGATTTTTTTTGGGTTCGAATCCGGGACTTATTCAATTCATATATACTTTCTAAAGTTTATCTTAGACATCACTGACATCCTGTGCTTCGAAAAGTACGTAAACTCGTTGGTCCCGGTTGTCACTCGTAGAACTTTGACAGTCGCTACGGGTGAGCCAGAAACTAACCGGTCTAACCAAGAGGTATCGTGTCGCCCAGATACTGGGTTGTGGATGTGTGTTAGGCAGTCGCTTCACGTAAAACACTGGTATCCAGCTGAATGCGGTTAGGCTGGAAGCCGACCCCAACATAGTTGAAAAAAGGGCTAGGGAGATGATGATGGTGTGCGATATTTATCGCAGCAGTGTTTTACTTTGTCGACGTCCTAAGAGCAAGTTCACATTCGGTCGGACCGACAGTTTTATCAGACTGACCAACGTGTTGGATGCATATTGGCATGTCTTTTAATAGCCGCGTAGTTCACATCATTACGACCAGATAAACTAACGGAGATGTGGGTCCCGGTTTTCATTCGTAGATCTTTGACATTCATCAGTCCTGAAAGGAGCGATAGCATAAGCTTTAAGTGCGAAAGTAACTCTGTCTGTCTGTCTCGCTTTCGCGCGAAAAGTACCCAACCGATTTAAATGAAATTTGGTACAAAGATAGTCTGTAGCCTGAAAAACGACATAGGATAGTTTTTATTCCGAAAATTTCACGGGAACGGGAACGTCGCTGGTAAATCCGCTAGTAGTGAATAAATAAGAAATGTCTAAGTATGATCGAATGCAGTCGTTACGCCATGTCATTTATTGCAAGACATAAACGTAGAGCAAAAAGTGTTATCATAAAAAAAAACTTGTAAAAAATGGTGTTACTTTTTTACATCCCTAATCAAGTCACTTTCATCTTGGCTTAAAGTAAAAAATGAATTTAGCGCCAACTGGCAAATATTTATGTAAAAGGTTTACTTACTTATTTTTATAAAAACTTGGCTCCCACATTGAAAATTTCTACTATATCGTTTTCTACATTGAATAAATGAATAAATGAATTTTCACCATTTCACTTTCATTTACAAGCAATATTAACTTAAGAACACATAACAGCAAGCATTAATTATTATATTTGTTATAACAGCAAGCAAGCATTAACTATTGTAGCTGCAAATTGCAAGTTAGTCAATATCTTTAGTAGAAATGGGATAAATACGTATTGCTCAGATGGCCATTAAATATTTGACCAAGTTTTTTAACACTTTCTTCACAATTCACAATGTTTAATATTTTTATGTTAAAAAACATTGTGTGTTGTTAGTACTAGTTTTTTTCCATTTTTAACCCTCAAAGTTTTGGTTAAAGCCCTGAGTTAAAATTTTAATCAGCCAGCTTCTCCTTTGTTGTGTCATGTTATGTGTTCTTCGTTTTTCTTATCACCTCTTATTGTATCTTTCATTTTGCGATAATAGTAGGTATGTTGTGATACAAGTAAGCCAAGTATCTTAAGTAATTACGGCTGGGATCGCAGTAATAAAGCCGAGATCGTTATGATAAAATGTTGTCGCGTATCATAGGTATGATGTTTTTCTACTCAATTGAGGAATAATAAATAGAAATAGAGAAAGAAAGAAAGAAAAAATATTTATTTGGCACACAGACAAACACAGTGCAGAAAACCACATATTAAAAAAAATTAAAACAATTATAAAGAAAAGAGAAAAAAAAACACTGCGTGTCTCGCGGCTGCGCCAAAAATAAGATTTTATAAACTTTGATGAGTAGTTAAAAGAAAGATATGTTAAAATGGCGCGCGAATTTCTTAAAACAAACTTGGAACCCTAACACCACTACTTAAGGCCACTAAAATAAGAGTCGCTTTTCGACCAAAAGTGCAGAAAAGTAATAATCGTACATTCTCTTTGTAAGCTGAGATTATCCGAAAATAGTACTACTGTTATTTTCTATCTGGTGATAGTTTCTTTTCCTCCTAAGGTCCTTAAATTCCTAATCTTTTGTGCAAGCAGTAAAGTTCAACTGAGCAGAAAGCTACTTTATGATGTGTAAGTGAATCCTTGCAGATTCTTTTTGGGTTGGTGGTGCAATAAGGTTCAAAATGCAATGTCTTATTGAACAGTTCCTCTGGGTCATAGCGTGATGTGTTTTTGATAGGTATACTGATGTCGTGATGGCCCAGTGGATAAGGCGACCGCCTCTCATGTAAGAGGTTGTGGGTTCGAATCCAGGCAAGTACCAATGCGACTTTTCAATTCATATGTACTTTCTAAAGTTTATCTTGGACATCACAGACATCCCGTGCCTCGGAAAACACGTAAAGCTGTTGGTCCCAGTTGGCATTCTTAGAACTTTGACAGTCGTTACGAGTAGTCAGAAGCAATGATGTTATAAGTAAAAAAGTGTAGATAGGTCACCCAAACGAAATTCTATCTTCAAAAACGGCACACTGACGCACACATACATTACACGTCAAAGTAGGATGACTTGATTGAGGTAGTGCGAGTGAAAAAAAAAAAACGTCAATTATGTCAACGTGATACTCAGTATCATGTTTGCCAATTAGCAAACTTTTAATGTGCCACTTTTTGACTGCATATAACCTATCTACACTTTTTTACTTATAACGTCATTGGTCAGAAGCCAGAAAGTCTGACCAGTCTAACCAAGGGTATCGTGTCGCCCAGTTACTGGGTTGTGGAGTTCTGATAGGCAGTCGCTTCACGTTAAACACTGGTATTCAGCTGAATCCAGTTAGGCTGGAAGCCGACCCCAACATAGTTGGGAAAAAGGATAGGGAGATGATGATGACTGATGTTTAAGCTATAATATTTAACTCTAAAAAATATCAAATTCCTTTTTGTTGTTTATGAGTTACTTACACCATCCAACAATTCTTACCAGATTTCTTTAGATTTAAAATATTAGTAGGATAAGGAACTAAGGAGGACTATATAATAAACAAAATATATATAATTTGGTTTATATTATTACTAACTGCACACGCGGTTTCACCCGCGTTGTAATAGGTTTTTTATTACTGTTCCGCTCCCATGGCTTATAGCGTGGTGAATAAGCCATATTACTGTTACCATTTAGCTTTTAGGGGGGCGCCCTATTTTAAAAACTGCACTTTAAGTTGAATCTAGCGAACGGCAACCAAGGTATTTTTAGCAACAAAAATATCGGTTCATAAAATTATCATCAGAAATCCGTACTTCCGTACTAATATTATAAATGCGAAAGTAACTCTGTCTGTCTGTCTGTCTCTTCTTCACGCCTAAACCACTAAACCGATTTGAGTGAAATTTGGTACAGATACAGTCTGGACCCCGGGAAAGGACATAGGATAGTTTTCATCCCGGAAATCCGGGAACGGGAGTTATTCTACGCGGACGAAGTCGCGGGCAAAAGCTATAAATAAACCAGACACACCTTTTTAAACCTCGTAATCAGTTAAAAATCCACATTTACGCCCCCTAAGCCCTAAACTAATTTTCAACCTTATTTGAAACACTATATTACGGGGGTCAAGTATTAAGGAACATGTAATATTTATGATCCCAGTAACTGATGGCGACTCGACCTGCCCCGTCTAATACATTATTAAAATATCCTCCCGATAATACCGGCCATTGTAATAGAATTGAGATAGTATTGATTTTGATGTAAGATTAATGGTTATTGTCTTAATGGAGCTGGTTTCGAAAAAGAACGGTATAGAGAGTACTGATGGAGGTTTTTTGACTCATGTTTGTTTAGTCTACTATCCGTACTAATATTATAAATGCGAAAGTAACTCTGTCTGTCTGTCTCTTCTTCACGCCTAAACCACTGAACCGATTTGGACGAATTTTGGTATAGATATATGCTCTTACTAATAATCACTGTGTAAAGTTATGTCATGAATAAAGCCTTTGTAACCATACATTTTTTGACGTATATGCCTGTCATAACTTTATGCAGCGATTATTAGTAAGACGCATTGTCTGGGACCCGAGAAAGGACATAGGATAGTTTTCATCCCGAAACCGGGAACGGGAACTATTATTCCACGCGGACGAAGTCGCGGGCAAAAGCTAGTCTTAAATAACAGAAGCAATTTCATTGCAGATTTTATAAGGAGTCAATTATGGCGGACTTGTTGCATACAAACGGACTTGGGCATAAAGTGTAAATAAATACCTTATTAAATATGATTAGCGACCCGCCCCACATTTACACAATTCTTTGAATTTCTATTTTGTCTTTAATATAATATTCAAGTATTATAAACTACTTTCCTCATGATTGCTCTATTAGTGAAAACGGTATGAAAATCTGATAATTGCTTTTTTTGTGTTTGCCGCGAGCAGAAAGAAGGAAGAAAGAAAGAAAAGAAAGAAAATACATTTATTTCACACAGCAGTGCCGGTATGATGGTACAAATAACATACAGACAGATGCAGCGAGAAACTTGCTTTATAGTACATAAAAAATATCTATCTTTTAAATTATCATCTGAGTTAGGCCAGTTTTCAATAAACATTAAAAAAAATGTCGTGAAAAACACGTCAAAATTAACCCTTATTCTTTTCTTCTCAATTCGAGTACACTATCACAAAGCCACTTATAATCCTCACGGCTTAAGACTTAGACCCTCTCTAGGGCCAAAATAAAGTGTGCCTAATGAAACTGCCTTCAAATTATGTGGTCGCATAAGCCCCTTTATTTATTGCTTAGGTCTCTCTTTACTACTTAGAATGAGATAGAGTGTCAATTTTCCAAGGGTTAGATTATTTTCAGTGGCCATTTAGGTTTGAAATATCATATGGTTGTTATTAAAGTCTAAAGTTCGGAAACGTGACTCGGAAAGGTGCTGAATTTGACGGGCCTGTTGGTTGGTAAATCATGATTACTGAGCCGGAGATCGTGGGTTAGATTCTCAACCAGGAAAATTATGTGTGATGTGATTGTTTGGTCCGTGTCTTGGTGTAATTTGTCTATAATATGTATGTATTTAAAAAATTATATAAGGTGTTAAAAATTAACTGCAATAACTTTGTCCACTTACCCGACATGGAAAAACAAACACACTAAAAAAAAACTTTTTAGAGCACTTTTATTATTATAATTTAGTTAAATACTTTTTCGCGCACCGTCGTCGCATGTCGTATCGCAGGGGTGAACGACCCACGCGTGTGACGCCAACGCCGGTGCGCGTGCACCGGACAGTGCGCATATTCAATAATTATGTGCGAAGTTAAATATTGCTTAACTCCGAAACGGGTTGGTTATTTTAAAATCTTTTTCCGCAAATATTTTTTAATTATACTTACTTTTCTTGCAGTTAATTTTTTAACACCTTATATAAGTACATATGTAGGGCAGGCTCTACTTAGCTCAGGATTGGGCCGTGTGTGAGTTGACCCATTTTTTATTATTATTTGAGTCAAGGATTGTTTTTAAAAGGTGGTAGTGGATATTACTGTGCAAGGATAATAGGACTTGAAATTTATTTCTAGACGTATCAGGACGCCGTTCCATAGAGCGTATGTATTTATGTATGTCTCATTCTATGGCACGCTCTACAGCCTAAATTACTTAACGGATTTCGACATATGAGGTGTCATTGAATAGGGATGACGACAGCATTAAAATAATGGCATTCTGATTAGTCCGTCTGATAGATCGGCCGAAAATACGGGACTCGTATTTTTTGCTTGATCAAATTAATAAAAAATACAAAGATAAAGAGCAACAAAGTTCCGGAGTGGGGGCTTTTGACGTCACCGTCCTGCAAAAATTGTATCAGATCGTGTAGTCATGCGCAACTTCAACGCACTGTATCGTCGTCATTCTTTGTTTACAAGAAAAAAGAAAAATACGTCTCCAATATTTTTTGATAATCTATCTGACGGACTAATTACTTTTTTTTTTGTTGTCTCGCCTATTAGTCTCAATTGAGTGACATAAAAAATGCAAAATAAATTTTTTAATTAAATTATCTAAAACCAAAACGCAATATCGAAAGTTAGTGGCAGTCTCATGAAACAGAAACAATGATAATGACAAAAAAAAAACAATTTAATGCAGTCGTTATCCTTCCTAAACACAGCCACTGCTTTGCGGTAGTAATAGAAATGTAAGTAGTGTAGTAGTGTAAGTAAGTAGTATTTCGATAAGCTCTCTGACAAAAAGCTCTACTATTACCAACTTATTATAACTACTTAGCTCAATTTTATTAAAATGACCGAAATTCGGTCCAGAAAACATTACATGTCATTCTTCAGGCCTTTACAAACAAGGTCAGCAAAAACTAAGCACCATTCGTCCAGTCAATAATTTCTCAGCGTACACAACCGTACTATTGACAAAGTTACAAAAACTTGCTCGATAAAGGCAGGCGTTCCTTTGTAATCACGAGTTACGTAATTGCTTCCAAATCTAATAAATAATCATGCTGGAACTTAGGACCTGATATTTGTCGGAAATAAGTGAACTGGGGATCAATATGGGGCTTAAAGTAATGAGGGCTGAGTGGGTAGGTATTAAAGGTTATATCTGAGAGTTCTAAAGACGTCTTGTGATGACTACTGCTACTGAAAATAATAATATCAGCCTATTATGCCATTGCCACTGCAGGGCAAAGGCTTCTTCTAAAGGTCCCAGCACACACATGGGATCGGAAAGGGATCGCAGTCGTAGCGCCTTTTGCCTCGCTGTCAACCAGGCGTCAACCTAACGTATGCACGCAACGTAAATATCGGCAGCGCCTGAACGTCAAATCGGCTACGGCTAGGCGTCACCGCGCTTACGCCACGCCGCGCCGCCCGCTTGTGACCTGCTTGGCACCAGATCAGGCGGGGACAACGAGCAGTAAGCGCGGGGACGACGAGCCGTAAGCGCGGAATTGCAAGTTCGGAGCCTGTTCCAAGGCGAGGCGATTACGTTACGATTCCGATTAGTGTGCGTTGCAGTAAGGAGTTTATTACAAACCATTCTGAACTCAAAGCGTATTAGTGTTGACAGACCTATATTAATTTTAAGTCCAGATTTCAGAATAACAAAACGTAGGTTTTCACCTTGAATTTCTGTTTTTCACACAACACCATAAGTCCTTACTACAACTTATAGCAATATGCATCACTGATACCCTGACATTATATGCAACCATGCCCAACCGATTAGTTTAAACTAGGACCTACTTTGTAAGTCAATCATATGACAAATACAATCTTTCTGTGCATAGTGTTCAGTTCACATTACACACTCAAATTGTCGTTTCATCATTTGTCTGGCCATTACCTAACCATGATAGAGTCAATGACTAGCCTAGTCGATTCCAACTGAGTACCAATTTTAGACTGGAAGCCGATGACAACGGTCGACAAAACTCTAGTAAGATCATCATCTCCCTAGCCTTTTCCCAACTGTGTTGGGGTCGGCTGCCAGCCTAACCGGATTCAGCTGGATACCGGTGTTTAAAATGGAGCGACCGCCTATCTGACCTCCACAACCCAGTAACTAGACGACACAATACCTCTTGGTTAGATTGGACATTTTCTGGCTTACCAGTAACGACTGTCAAAGTTCTACGAATGACAACCGGGACCAACGGCTTTACGTGCTTTCCGAGGCACGGGATGTCAGTGATGTCTAAGATAAACTTTAGAAAGTACATATGAATTGAAAAAGTCACATTGGTACTTGCCCGGATTTGAACCCACAACCTATTACACGAGAGGCGTGCGCCTTGTCAACTGAGCCATCATGACACTAGAGACAAAACTCTAGTAAGATACATAACATAAAACACTTCATATAAAGCTACAAATGAACACACATTTTCTACCATTAAAACATACCTTAGCTTACTCACAAAGGAACTAAACCACGTTATTTTTACAAGTGAACGAATAATAATAGCTTCTCTGTAATCAACATTCCACGCTTCCTCTGTTTGTCTGTCTGTTACAATTAAGTATAAAACTGTCTTTTGTAAATGGTGCTGTGGAATGATGAAGAATTCCTGAAACTCGCTTTATGGGAGACATTTATTGAAGATAAGATAAGGTAAGGTTTTGTTTATATTTTGTGTAAATGTTCGGTAAATCTGTGGTGTAAAAAATAAGGTATTACTTTCTAGGTGTGATTGCACAAAAGTTATTTTACTGGAAGGTATAAACTTTGTAATAAGAGAAAAATGACGATAACACTGGCTGTATTTTCCGGGGGACAAGATGTAAGTATAATGTCCTAGATTAGATAAATGAATGGAATAAATTAATATCCTGGGACAACTCACACGGTCATCTGATCCTAAACTAAGCAGAGCTTGTACTATGGTAACCAAACAACTGATGAGCAATATAACATATGTATAATTGATAAGTACATTCATAAATCCATACTAATATTCTAAATGGGATAGTGTGTCTGTCTGTCTGTTTGTCTTTCTTTCACGGCAAAAGATTTAGAACAAACAATCATGCTCATCACACAAAGTTTGTCCTGGTGGGAATCTAACCCACGACCTACGGCTTAGCGTTCAGCGTCACTAACCAATACACAAACAGGCCCGTTAAGAAGTTACACATACATTTAAAATAGTTACATTACTATTTACCCGGTTTCGACACCACAGCCATAGAACCCTCATAATATTGTATATTATATTTTATGTAACAGTAAGTTAAATATTAGCAGAATCGACCTCCCGATAGCCACCTTCATAACGTCAAAGAAAATAACAGCAGCCATATTCTTTTCAACCCTAACACGACTCGAGAGCATAAAATACACACATACACATAAAAACAAGGATAAACGTATTACACACATACTTATAATATATTTTAACGGTACCCAAAACCCATTTTGAAGGGAAATATCTATGCATTGAAAAATTGGGGTAACCTCGTATGGAAAAATGCGTTAACGTACTATAATAACGAGTGCCCTGAGGGGCTGTTACTATAAATAAGTACTTCTGAGGATAAGTGAGGGTGTGAGGGGTGAAAAGGGACGTGTATGTTGTGTTGACGGAGAGCCTAAGCATTTTAGGGTTTGGATTAGCTGGTTTTAACAGTCAGCACGTAAGGTCGCGGTTGTCATTCATCTTTGACAGTCATTAAGGGTACTTTCTAAGTACTTTCTAAAGTTTATCTTGGTATATGAGGTATTTGGTTACCATAGTACAAGCTCTGTTTAGTTGAGATCAGATGGCCGTATGTGAGCAGTCCGAGGATATTTATTTATTGCTTTACGGGGGCAGACCTCATGTTTGAATCCACCAATTCCGTTTGAGCAGGCGTGGTGATCAATGCTCGTGTCTTCTCAGTGTGAAAGCCTTCGCCATGTATTAGGACAATCGATTGATATTATTACAATAACGCGACTGTATCAAGAAAAAAAAGTAAATGAATAATAAATAAAAACTTTCGAAGTCCCGTACTTTCGTTCGAGATTCAGTAATACGTTTTTAACAAACTGTCGAGATTCCGATCGTACGAACACGTCACGTACTTTGAAATACCGTACTAATTCACGTAATTCACGGTAATGAATTTTAAGAATACCGTACATTTAAAACTTCGGTGTTCTATGATACAGTCCAAAAACGCTTTTAAAACTTTAGTGTAGGGTACCTAAGAACAAAATTTCTAAACTAGAAACGCCATCTGCATTTGAACAGCAACGCGATATCTCCTTTATAATATTAATCCGACTAAGTATGTACCTACTTTGTTTTGTAAAGCATGTGCGAACAATAATGCTCTGCTATTACGACTCTTAGCTAGAAATAGTGCAGCTTTAGCTAAAATGACACCTTAAATGTTAATACGCAAAGTTAGAATTGGGTTTTATTCAGCTAATACAAACTACCTAACATTTTTTTTTGGTGAGTGGGAAATCATCCAATGACTGCTCCCGTCCTGGGTGCGGCGGGAGGGCGTGTCAGACTCTTACTGACTAAAACCCACTCATGTTCCTTCGATTGCCCTTTATGTTCCAGGGTCACGGTAACTATTATAAACATTCCGCAACCCCGGATACAAACTAACATTTGTGTCATGACTTGTAGAACTAGCCAGATACGAATAGCTTTACACTTTAAGTATTTTGGTTTTTTTTTTCGGGTTTATTAAGGACAATATTAAATGAAATCCATACTAATATTATAAATGGCAAAGTCTGTCTGTCTGTCTATCTGTCTGTTTGACTGTCTGTCTGTATGTTTGTCTTTCTTTCACGGCAAAACGGAGCGACGAATTGACGTGATTTTTTAAGTGGAGATAGTTGAAGGGATGGGGAGTAACATAGGGTACTTTTTGTCTCTTTCTAACGCGAGTGAAGCCGCGGGCGAAAGCTAGTAAAGAATAAATGTGATACCGAGAAAAAATCAACTCTTAGACCATTTGCCAACTACCGCCGTCACCGCCACGTCAAGAGAAAGGCCAACAAGGCGACTCATCACACAATCTTTACACTGGGTGGGAATAGGACCCGCGACCTCCCGCTTAGCAGTCAGGATCACTAACCACTAGACCATCAGTTTACAAACATGTACAGACTGACGTTTTCTCGGGAGATCTCGATATATGTGTCACTATACCCCTGGGGCTTACAACATTGTGTATCGGGCGAATTGCACGGACCGTGACCTATCTATTTTATTACCTACTTACAAATGGCTTACATAGAATTCTTAGCTATTATTCTTAGGGCTCCAATACTTTTATCTATCTAACTATCTATTTTTATATGTCACCGGAAATAGTTTGTGAAGTCTGATTATACCAAAGTCTATGGACACAAGCATTGCCACTATGAACATTGCCCAATCAAAGAGCAGTGTGGTATTTTACGTATTTCAAATATGCGTATATTTAAAAGAGTTTCTGTGATTGGTCGAACCATATAAAATCTTACGAATAGATATCCGTTAGTTTATAAATTTACCGTATGACGTCGGAAATTAATAAATTTACGAAAATGTGGACGTAAAATATTACAATTTATCTCCCGTTTAGAATTTTACAAAAGTTTATAAACTTCCTAGTAGATTGATAAACTTACGGATCTTGTTATTTTCCAGTGACATATATATAAAATGGTAAACTGCTGATTGACCGATTGTTGATATATCAACGCTCACCTAAACCGCTGGTCCTAGAGACATGAAACTTGGGGGGTGTGTTTTTTGTGAAGAGTAGGTAGCCACTAAAAATGAACTTTTGGGAATATGACCCTAAAGAGGTAAAATAGTGGATAAAAGTTCTTTTAAAAAGCTAGCAGCTATACCTTTCAACGACCATGCGACAGCCGGCTGTCGGACTGCTATTGTCTTTCTATTGTGACTCGAATATCGTGTGTTCGAAGGCTTAATAAGTATTGGTCGACTGGTTGAGAATATCTAAAGCATTAAGTCCGCCCCTGTGCATTTGTGCATAAATCCATACTAATATTATAAATGGGAAAGTGTGTCTGTCTGTCTGCCTGTATGTTTGCCTTTCTTTCACGGCAAAACGGAGCGACGAATTGACGTGATTTTTTAAGTGGAGATAGTTAAAGTTTTTGTCTCTTTGTAACGCGAGCGAAGCCGCGGGCAAAAGCTAGTTTAAAATAAAAAAATAAATTAATTTAGAAATAAAATCCAAAAAATATTTTTTCTCTTAAAACCTTACATCGCTTGCTAGTAAAAACGTTAAAATAAGAGTCACTTCACACAAGTGTATTAAGAAAAACAACACACGATGTCCACGCCACTAATCCACTTTCGTCCCTACAAATGACCAAAAACGTTTCAAAAGCATAAACCTAACAAGTAGAAGAGCAACACGTTTGTTGTAAACCAGTAAAAAGTCCATCATAATAAAAGGGGCTGCATCGCCGAGATAGGTTCTAAACCAATTGAGACTGGATGCTTTGAATTTTTTTTAAATGAGTGCCCTTTAGGCACTTATTTTCGGGGTTTTTTCAGTATCCCGTGATTTTTTTAAAGCAAAATTTAATCAATTCGAAGTCAAATAATTTATTTCTAATTGACCATTCAAAAGGCACATTAGAACATCATTTACAAGAAAATTTGCCTGTCTAGTATTTTAAGATACAGCTTCCATACCTTCATAATAAAAAAAAAACCGATGGCCTAGTTTTTTTGTAATTATTCCCAAAAAAAAATTGTAGAAGTGACGCGCTGATATCTTTATTCAAACTGCGAACCATGATGGTCATTAAAATGCGTGCTGTATAAAAATATTGCAATATGAGCCACTTCACAACCAAAAGTATTAAAGAAAACCACACACGGTGTCCACGCCACTAATCCACTTTCGTCCCTACAAATGGCCGAAAACGTTTCAAAAGCATAAACCTAACAAGTAGAAGAGCAACACGTTTGTTGTAAACCAGTAAAAAGTCCATCATAATAAAAGGGGCTGCATCGCCGAGATAGGTTCTAAACCAATTGAGAAAGGATGCTTTGAATTTTTTTAAATGAGTGCCGTTTAGGCACTTAAGTAATATATTCGGGGTTTTTTCAGTATCCCGTGATTTTTTTAAAGCAAAAATTAAGTCAAGTCGAAGTCAAATCATTTATTTCTAATTGACCATTCAAAAGGCACATTAGAACATCATTTACAAGAAAAAAAAATATTGCCCTGTCTAGTATTTTAAGAAACAGCTTCCATACTTTCATAATAAAAAAAAATCCGATGGCCTAGTTTTTTTGTAATTATTCCCAAAAAAAATGTAAAAGTGACGCGCTAATATCTTTATTCAAACTTCGAAACATCGCTATTATAAAGCGTGCTGTATAAAAATATTGCAATAAGAGCCACTTTACACAAGTGTATTAAGAAAAACAACACACGATGTCCACGCCACTAATCCACTTTCGTCCCTACGAATAGCCAAAAACGTTTCAAAAGCATAAACCTAACAAGTAGAGAGCAACACGTTTGTTGTAAACCAGTAAAAAGTCCATCATAATAAAAGGGGCTGCATCGCCGAGATAGGTTCTAAACCAATTGAGAATGAATGCTTTGAACGGAGCGTTTAAACAAACCCTAGAGTGATAGGGTGCGCGCTGTCATAAGCGGAGCGGGTTTTAGGACATCTTGGCCACAAAATACTGGCCACATATCCACTTTTTAAAATGTGCATGGGTAGGTTCGTCTGGAAAATTAGAAAATGTTTAAATAATTGTCTCTTGAGTTTATGATTTACAGGTTTATGTGATACTTTAGGTTTTTGGTCACTGCTTCGCTCCCGTGGGACACAGCGTGATATCATATATGTTACTCAGGGATAATGTAGCATTCTAATAGTAAAAGAATTATAGAAATACGTCCAGTAGGTTTTGAGTTTATTTGTAACATACACAAATACATACAATTATTTCCTTTTTATAATAATAGTATAGATAGATATAGATTTAGTTAAAGTATAATATGATTTCGCAGAAATATCTGTTTACCTTTTAATGTGCGTGCTTTGTGCTTTATTAATCAGGTGACGCGGCGGCTGAAATCTTTTCTAAAAGCCATTCTACGGATTCATAGGGCAATAAGAATAAGATATTAATAGTTTTTTTTTGTGATTGGGAAATCATCAAATGACTACTCCCGTCCCCTCGTGTCAGACTTTTAAGCAGTCAAACATACATGCATAGACTGATGAACACATTATCTTCCTTTTTTATCGCAAAATCGGTTTAAATCCCTCCCCGCTCCCGCCCCGCTCATCCCCCGTCACAGCCCGTACCGACGATGCAAAAATGCTGTTTGCTAAATATGAATTCCCATTATGGTTGCTTTTAGTGGCGCCGGTAATAGCGCTGGTTGTTTAAGTTCTACCGCCCCTCGGATTTTAATAGCAATGAATTAACATAACCAGGATTTAGTATGGTCGGTGCTAAACTTTAAGGAGCTAGAAGAATTTCAGGTAGTTATTCTGAAGTGTTGAAAGCTTACGTTATGTAGTAGCTTCTCAAGTTTTTGTGGAAGAGTTAACCGTAAAAAATAAGACGTAGCACTCGATTAGAGCAGCTTTCTTTTGGTAAATGAATTATAATTGGTACTTGACCCTTTGCTAATATTTGAATGACAGTCAAACGAACACTTTATGTTAGCCTTGAAAACTAGTAGTAAAAGTACTTTTTAATGAAATGTAATAGTAGTTGATAGGTAGTCAATTGAGTTGGCAAATGCAAGTTGTCATTGACGTACAAAATCTGTAAAGATATTCCGTTGTGAAAGGTCATAAAAAATATGTCACTTGAGTGGTGTACCAGTACCTCCAGAGTTTAAATAACGAACAATATATTATTTGAACCAAAATGCCTGGAGTTCTATTTTTATAAACTCACCAAAGAGTTTTCACATCTTAATACACTAAAAATTATCGTTAAATAAAAAAAATGACGTTAAAAATGTTCGTCAATAAGAAAACATACCTAAATGGCATTTTTAAATGAAATAATGCCAGCATCCCGTTTACGGATACTCATAGTTATTGAAATTTCTCTAATATTACAGCCATAATTTTCTAAAGGTTTGAATACTATTTTAAATAGAACCTCAATGGTTCTTCTTTCATTTATTATGTAACAAGGGTTGCTGGCCTTCTTTCTTCGAAAAAATTAAAAACACCATTTGTATATTTTTTTTCTAATGTCTCTCAACAAATAGCCTTTACTTCTTTTTTTTAAATATAACGGCCAGTCTTTATCGTAAGTTTGAAGATGTGAAAACTCTTTAGTGAGTTTTATTAAATTTATAAAACTTATTTAATACCATAGTTTATGGTGATCGATAAATGTTTGTTTCTTTTGAATGTATTTCGTTGAATCTTTACAGAAATAACGAATTGCATACAGAACATTACGCTATCACCTACGGGAGTGGAGATGTAACCTAAAATATTGGCCAATACCAATTAATGCAAGCTGTCTTTTCGACTTGCTTGAAGCTCACTAGAACTATTCTATTTATATTATTTTCTATATCATAAACTACATGTGGTCATGTCAAGTCATAAAATAAGGGAAAATTATACAAATGTCTTATGTGTTGGTCGTAAACGTTCTGCAGTATGCGGTATGGCCATGTATCTCAACCTACTTGGTAATATAATGTGAGTTTGAGTTATCGTATGGGACCCTTATTCATTTAATACAGAACTTCTGTCTTCAAGAAATGAAGTCACTTCTAGATAAGTGAATCTTTGTTGATGGTGTTTTTATATTATAGACTGAGAGCTTAGAGTTGCTAAATGTACGTCGCTATAGCTGGCTTATTATACAAAGACCACCTTTTGAAATCCGCCGTTGGTTGTCAACAAGGCGACCCTCTTGGGCCTGCCATTTTTAGTTTAGCCATTCAACCTATTATTCGGCAGCTAAATTCTGAATTTAACGTTTGGTACCTGGATGACGGGACCCTCGGAGGTGATGTTAATACTGTATTATCGGATTTCGAGTTTTTAAAAACTAGTTTTTCTGCCATTGGCCTCGAACTAAATTTTTCCAAATGCGAACTGCACATTTTAGACAATACAGACAGACAGACCACAATTTCCAAATTCTGTTCAATAGCACCAAACATCAAAATTGTTGATAAAAGTTCACTTTACCTCCTAGGGTCTCCAATTCTCGAGGAGCCTTTCCCAAATTTTGTCGAGGAAAAAATTGAAAAATTCAACGATGTGTCGGAAAGACTCCTAAAGATTAGCACTCACTCCGCTTTAACTCTGGTTCGGTTTTGTTGTTTCGGCCCTAATTTCATTTTATTTTGCTCGTTCCTCCCCGTTATGGAGACACCCTACACTTTTAGACAAAATCGACCAAATTATACGAAATTCTTTAACAGCAATTTTGAACATTGATTTGGACGATCGGGCGTGGCTACAGGCCACTCTTCCTATACGTTTAGGTGGCCTGGGCGTCCGCAAAATTTCCAGTATTAGTCTCCCTGCATTCCTGTCTTCAGTCTTCAGCACTGAGGAGCTGACCAGGAATATACTTTCCTCTTCTTTGGTTAGCTTCGAAGTACCTTGCTTGACTGAAGCCATAAATGCTTGGAAAATGGCTTGCCCAGGCAAAGATCCTCCCGGTACCCGTTCATCACAGAGACTGTGGGACGGGCCACTCTGTATGTTGGCACGGAATAACCTTCTTGAGACGTGTACCAACATTGCGGAGCGAGCTCGCCTACTGGCTGTTGCTGAATGGGAATTGGGACTGTGGTTACGTGCGTTACCGTCATCCAACATAGGTACTAAGTTGGATGACAATACTTTCCGTATCGCCACAAGTTTGCGTTTAGGTACACCATGTTGTACTCCTCATCGCTGCCGATGTGGTGAAGCTGTTGACAGCCTCGGTCACCATGGCCTCTCTTGCAGCAGGAGTGCAGGTCGCATTCCACGTCATGCAAATATTAATGACATTATCCGCAGAGCTCTTGTTACCGCCGGCGTTCCAGCCATCTTAGAACCCAACCGGCTGGTACGGGACGATGGGAAGAGACCAGACGGAATGTCATTATTGCCTTGGAAGTTGGGTAGGCCTTTGGTGTGGGACGCTACGTGCGTCGACACCCTTGCGCCATCGCATTTTCCTAGTTCTGGAATGTGTGCGGGCACTGCTGTTGCCGAAGCAGAAAACCTCAAGCGGCGGAAATATAACAACCTAGTTGGTAATTATATTTTTGAGCCGTTTGGGGTTGAAACTTTAGGACCATGGGGCCCGAGTGCCCGTTCTCTTTACAAAGAGATTGCGAAACGTTTAGTCGACACTTCACGTGATCAGAAGGCTTGGCATATAATTTGCATAAAGATTAAGCATCGCAATTCAGCGTGGCAATGCTTCCAGCCTTCTGGGCACGCTGCCCGTCGACAGTGATGACGAGTTTTACGACGCCGACGGATAACCCCTTTCTTATTTATATTTTTATTTTTAGTTTTATAATTATATTTAGATTACTAGCTGTCCCGCGGTTTTACCCGCGTAGTTCACGTTTACGTGGGTTTTTGGGATAAAAACTATCTAATGTCCTCAGGCTATGAACTATCTCTGTACCATTTAAATCGATTCAGAGTCAGTTTTAATATTAGTAATTTTTAACATTTTTTATACAAATAAAAAATATTACACTTTTTGTCGATATTAATAAATTATGATACAAATAGTGTTAACTACAGTAACATATTTTATTGCTTTTTTTATCGTTGCATCAATTTTTATTAATACTGAGAAACTGAATCCCAATTAAAACAAAAATCCTGTTAGAAATCTATATTAATTCCATACACTAAAAAAACATGAAGAAATAGTCATAACTCCAAGAAATTTCCAAATGCACCCCCGAAAACCGTAATAGAAGTACCTTCAATCATCCTATTAGCATAACAAGGAAGTCTGCTTACCCCAGAACATAAATCCCTTCGCAACTTCCATTCATACCACAGCCACATTTAAAGCAAAAAAACGAAATTAACTTTTTGCGTGAAAAAAATAGAAAGGCTTTCAAATTATTTAATTACGCTGAAATGTGTTACCTTTCATAATTAATAAAATAAATGTGATTTCTGTAATTCCCTAACAAGTATAATTAGTTGGTTGCTAAACGAATATTTTTGTGTTTTACTTTTGTTAAAGTTTTGAGTTTCTTTTTGAGATCTTTTGATGTTTTTCGAGGGGATACTCGCATTTCGTCCCATTCGCACTTCGTACCGCGTTCGCAGTTGGTCCTATTCGCAGTTGGTCCCATTCGCACTTGGTCCCATTCGCACTTAGTCCCATGCGAAGTGTGGAAGAGAGAGACTTTTGTACAAGTGTTGCTTTATTTTGACTTTTTGTCTTTTTCTTTCTAGTAAGAGAAGAAAGAGATAGAGAACATTAAGAGCTACACATGATGTGTGATCGAAATGGGCAAACTTGCCAAAATTGCATACATTTTTGACCCGTCTTCTATCACGTCACAAGTTAATGTATCGTAAACATGATTTTTATTGAATTAATCCTTCAAACACACGCGCTTTGAGACACAATAGAGAGACAATAGCAGCCTGACAGCCGGCTGTCGGTTGGTCGTTGAAAGGTTAAATCAATTTATGTTCACATTTTCCTTTACACTTTCTATTTTCTTTTTACATCACGTTCATTTCAGTCATGATTAAGATATGTGGAAAAATACATCTTAAAGATATAACCAAGTCGTCGAAAATCTATAAACCACTTCGAGCAAGCATGGTAATCGATGCTTGTGCCTTCTCTGTATGCGAAGAGGCTATTTGCTTTGTAGTGCAACAGTGTGGTATTATTAATATATTCTATTTTGCCCTAGTTACTTGAAATAGCAGAACATTTTAACTAAAACCACGGCCAAGCTGAAAGTAGAAACTAATTTAACATCGGCTACTTAGTTCTTATCAGTCATACTCTTATCTTTAACTGTCAATCAATATGAGTCGTCAATTCTCTAATTTTAATTAAGTTTGTTAATAAGGGAATCGATGCTATTATTGTGGGAAATTCTTGGCCAAATAATATTGATAATTATTCATTGCGCAGCTTTTGACCGCCATCACAATTTTCTCAGTTGGTGGCTAGCCTGAATGTAAGCATAAGGTCCCGTGTTTAATATTACATAGTTAGGCAAAATATAATATAATGGTAGACGGATATATATACATAGTATAATGTATAGTATAGTGGGAGTCGTGTTTTTCTATTTCTTCCGCAGTTCTATTCTGATTAATTTCGTTTCGGGATCCAAGACAGTTGAATCCTTTCTCCGGGACTCGTCGAGCTTCATTGCTTCGGCGCCTTTCTGGCGGACTCCGCTGTTGATTCTGGCTTTCAGGAGTTGTAGTGGTTGGGAATAGTGTGGCGGGTTTGTCCTAAAAAAATACGTAGTATAATGGTGAACTCACTGACTGATTGTTATGTCTGTGGCTTTACCCGCGTGTATGTCGAACTTTCATTCGTTATTTTACTCATTCAGTGGTCAAATTCCAAAAATTCTTACGTAGTGGCCCTACTCTTTACAAAGAACACACCCCCCAAGTATCATGTCTCTAGGACCAGTGGTTTGAGCTGAGCGTGGATATATCAACAATCAGTCAGTACCATTTTTTATAATAGACTAGCATTTGCCCGCGACTACGTCCGCGTTCCCGGTGGATTCCGGACGTCCTTTCTCGAGTCCCAGACTATAACTGTACCAAATTTCATTCTAATCGGTTCAGTGATTTAGGCGTGAAGAAGAGACCGACAGACAGAGTTACTTTCGCATTTATAATATTAGTACGGATTGTCTCTAAACCTTTGAACACACATGATTTATTTATTTAAACTTCATGCACAAGCGTACAAGGGCGAACTTAATGCCTTAGGTATGATTCGAGACACAATAGAAAGTCACAGACAGCCGGCTGTCGTCGAAAGGTTAAGCCGAAAAATGTTTAACAATCACACTTGACATAATCAGATTAAACCTTATCAAAACCATCCAAAAAATCCTTCAAAATACACCCTTCGCCGTTTATTTCAGGATTAAACAAATATTACAAAGAGCGAGGGTTATTAACATAATCTAAATAATTATAATTTTAATAAGACATTAGCACCCGGGTGTCTGAGAGCTTTATTAAAATAAAGCCAGTAATTATTTTTTGAATGGTCTAAGAGGCTGTGAGACATTACGATGTTTTGTGTTGTCTGAACATTTATTTGAATTGGTTGGATTAAGGGGAAACTAGAGATGGCTAGCCAGATAGTCTTGCTATAGTGATTTCCCGCAGTTTCACTCGCAATGTAAGGACTGTTACTGCTCCGCTCCCGTAAGACTTTACTTTGTTGTATATAGCCTATGTTACTCGCTGATACTGTAGCTTTGTATTGGTAAAAGAATTTTTATAAAATCGGTTTAGTAGTTTTATGCCCTTACTAATAATCACTGTGTAAAGTTATGCAATGAATAAAGCCTGTGTAATCATACATTTTTTGACGTATAAACCTGTCATAACTTTAGGCAGCGATTAAAAGTAAGGCGCTTAGAGTTTATCTATTATTAACTGCCCTTCGCGGCTTGCATAATCGGTTTGTTAGATCTTTGGTTACAGCCCTGCTGCCGTGGAACATAGCGTGGTGTTACACAGCGTAGGTTTCTAGCGACTAATGTAGCTTTTGAATGGTGAAAGAATTTTTTTAATCGGTTAAGTAGTTTTAGTTTTACAAACAAACAAACAGTGAAATATTCCTCTTTATAATATTAGCGTAGATTAAAAAGCCAGTATGTTTTAATGTTTTAAGAGGCTGTGAGATGTTTTGCGTTGTCTAAACATTATTTTATTTGAATTAAACTAGAGATGGCTAGTCTAGCTATAGTGATTTCCCGCAGTTTCAACCGCAATGTTAGTACTGTTACTGCTCCGCTCCCGTGGAAATTAGCGTGATTTTAAATAACCTATGTTATTTGCTGATTTAGTAGCTTAGTATAGGTGAAAAAATTCTTAAAATTTGTTTAGTAGTTTTAGAGTTTATCGATTATTAACTGACCTTTGCGGCTTGAGCAAGCGTTATGGAAGGTCTTTGGTTTCAACTTCGCTCCCGTAGAATTTAGCGTAATGTTACCCTGTAACTCGCTGATAATGATAAAACTTTAATATTAACTTAACAATTAATTGTGACATCATAGTTCACGCAACAAAACAACCGCGTTCTCAACAATAATGATATTATATAATTCATATTTTTTATTTTATTATTTCTGTTATTATTTGCGTCTTTTTAAGATAGTCAAAACTATTCATGAAGGCATAATTGATAAAAAAATTACTATAATGATGACTCTGTTCCAAATAAGTAACAGAGAATAGGTATGCTTTTTATAGAGGCATAGTTTAAAAAACTTCTTATTTAAATCATATCCACATTTCCTATTTCAACTCACAACTACTAGCTCCATAATACAACTTTACCCTACCCGCTTTCGCTTTCCAAATCTCAAACTAAATTGATCCAAAATATACCTTGTTTTAACCAAAGTACCCAAGCATTAGGCAATATCGTGTATAACTTTTGTCAGATTTATGAGCTTTGTTGTTCCCGTTGTAGGGTTCCGTCGGAAAATAATAAAGCCCTACATTGTTTAGTTAGTAAGTTTCCAAGTTAAATTCTATTATGATTATCGGAATTCTGTATGTATATTTGCTGGGATTATGCCGTAATACCCTATGTGTTTGAATGCTTGATTGATTTGGCGGGTAAATGGGTTTTGGTGAGTTTGTGTAATATATTATGCATGAAATGTAAGCTATTAAAAATAAACTTTAGCCACACTAGGTTTCTGCTGTAATGTGGGTACAGTTTTACACACTAATAAAATAAAAATAATCTCAATACCGTCTCCCGCGTCTTCATCCGCCTTATGTTAAGTTTTTGGGTACTGCTTCGCTCGTTATTTAGCCTATGTCCTATTCTGATGTTTAAGCTATATTAATGTAGTTTTATTAAATTCGAGTAGTAAGGTGTCTCGTATAAGTAGCTCATACAAATATTTGTCTCGTGTGGAAATCGAACTTATTAGATGAAATACCTTTGCCCATTCCGATCACTGATTCCCACATTCTTTTTTTATTTTAATTTAAAGTAAAAGTTTTATATCACTCTTACACTTTTCTTCCAAAAAACGACACATTTCAACTTTTACGACAAGTATCACCTAAAAATGGCATTATCTTATCGCGAATGATTCATGATATTATTTTTATTGTTACAGGTACGATAAAATGGCGGAACAGTAGTTAAATTATTGTGTAGTAAGCATTTTGTTCAACTGGCAATAATGGTGAGTGTCGAAATGTTTTATGCTTCTTGTTTTTGGTAAGTAAGACATTTGGGAATGTGCATAATTTTATTACTGATTGTTTACATCGTTATGAAAAACTATAAATAATGTAGACACCACAACTCAAGTTTTTATTGTAATACATGTATTTTGACGGAATACGGAATTTTGAATAAGGCAGTTTTTGATATTATAGTGCCACTATTTGCGTCAATTAAGTAATACCTACAGAATTAGCCCTAGAAATACACGCAAATGCTTTGTCAAATTAAAATACACACAGACACACAAAAGCCACAAAAATTCGTCAATTTACGCCAGACGCAGAGTAATTCAAGAGGACTAAACTATTACTTTATCTTCTATCCTTTTCTTAATAAAATGGAGAGAAAAAGATGCACCAAACTTAAATTTAGTTTAGTTTGTGAACAAGGGAATTGGCACCATTGACTAACACTTTTGCAAAAAGCGACTAAAAAGGTTACATTTACCAAAAGCCCTAGACATTGATTGTCGATGAGATAAAAAAGCAACAGTTTTTGAACATATACAATTACAAAAACTAGCTTGCGTCAAGCCCGTATACTTAGACGTACTTAAAAATATACCTAAAATAACTCAACTAGAAACCTACGTACAAAATTGCCGTAAAACTTTAGGTACACCAAAGAACCGTGGTTACTCTAAATACCAAAACGACATTTAGCTCCTAATGTCTCAAAACAAAATGGCTGCCGCCGAATGTTCTCGAACATAAGAATTTTCTTACTTCATTTCAGCTGAAGGAAATTACACAAAATTGAGTTTTTGTTATGACCAGTTTAATTTCGTTGAGAGAAAATGTTTACTGTGCTGTGTTATAAAATTGAGTAGTGTGTTAGAGTTGTGACATTATTAATTTGCCTTAAATGAAAAAGGAGTAACATTTTAGGAAATGATTTATTTCTAGAAAATTTGCAGTATCGTCCACTGTGCATACTGAAGATCTGGCTTGTAAGTTGTAACCTATCGTTAATTGGTAATTTACAAGAAGATATTAAAACAAACTTCATAATATAAAACTTCCTACTGTGTATAATATATTACGTGATGTTTTTACTCCTTCACGCAAAAAAAAATACAAAGCAGATTGTGTTAAAACATTACAGAAATAAAGATTATAGATTAAAATAACACATAGACTACATATCACCAAGCTCCCCCCTAGGTTAGACCGAGCAGAAACTAACATAACGCAGGTGAACTGCGGGAGTCAGCAAGATCACACAATAAAAAATGTGATAAAACCGCCTTCACGAAACAAAAGTGATTTTTCACATTGTTGATCACGCATACGTAGTGAATTCGTTCGGACGCGCATTCGCGCATCGCGTCTTCGCTGTGCAGCCGCGGAATGTTCGAGACACATACGTTACGCACCCGTCCCGCAGCCGCTTACAAACCGCTAGTGTGACAATAAGGCCCTTAGATTTTCCGTACAATAACTATACCTCAATACATGTAGTAATGAAGAGTTCTATCGTCTTTATTCAGTAATAAAAACAAAAACAGGCACGTAGAAAGTATTTAATGTTTTTTTTTGGGGGAGTGGAAAATCATCAAATGACTGCTCCCGTCCTGGGTGCGGCGGGAGGGCGTGTCAGACTTTTACTGACTAAAACCCACTCAACATTAGTGGGTTTTAGTTTTTTTCTTCGGTTGCCCTTTATGATTTAATGATTAAGTATGTGTTTCTCCTTTTTTACCCTACTGCCGAAAGAAGGGTTATTTTTCATTTGTTTTCTGACGAACTTATAATGTTAAAAATGAAGCTGGGTATTTTGCATTTTATGAAAGGCTTACTGGATCCACTTCATATTCAATTCAACTAAATTCAACCGATGGAGAATTTTAGGTTTACAAAATAGCATTACAGAACTCTTTTACATATAAAAATTCAATTTTAACTTTTGAAAACGGTACAATCGCTTTGCGTTGGCACTACACGTTAAAACACTATTCAGTAAAGCCAAAAATACTTCGTATTTTGACACGAAAAAGCCACAGTGGTACAAAAATAAAACGACGTGGGAAAAAAGTGTTAGTAACTCGGTATAACGATACGACCATATGCAATTGTTAAATTAAATTCACCCTGTGCACGTTAGAATGGTGTGGTGTATTTTGATATTTTCGTCCGGGTTGCACAGTGGTAATTTTGACGGGACAACGAAGATAGCGAATTTGTGCATAATTGTGCGTTCTGTCTATTTAGTTTCATACATATTAATGTGCTCGTGTATGAATTTATAATCGCGCTTTCATGCTTTAGAGTGAGCTTAATAAGATTAGTGAGGTCAGTAGAAAATGTGATAAAGCAAAATTTGTTCATACATCATATTTCTTTTATGTAATAGCAACTGAATTTAGCTGCACAACCTAAATACAATATTATTATGACAAACTATGTTGCTGTGATAGGGCAATTTGATATTTTAATGAAATATTTAAAGAAATGCAATGCTAATATACCACAAAAGCATATCAAATTTTAAGTGATAAAAAGACCCATAATTATTTAAAAACTAACACCATCTGTTCATAATTTTCGTTTCCAGAAAGTAGGTAACTTATTTATGTGTTTATACGCTTTTAAATTGAACTTTCTAGTGACATTGAAAACTTACCCATTAAATTATTCCAAAAGTCTATTAAAATTAAAACTCTAAATTTATTTTACTTAAGACCATTTACAGACACTTAAAAAACGTCAAAACGTCGGTCAATTAGTCAAAAAGTTGAGGCTAGTTGCTTGTTCCAAAGCGTAGATCTCTATGGAGAAGAACAAGCAAGAAACTCAATGAAAATATTAGAACTAAAACCAAAACCTACAAAACAATTTTATTAGAATTTTATTAGTCGTAGTAATTATTACAGATATTATTTATAAGATTACAATTATTATATAATACGTATTCAGCTAAAATCTGTACGCAACAATTGATGGATTAAATGATAGGATTTATTTAAATTTGCGGTAATATCGAACGTGGGCTATCGGAAACAATTATTCCATTACATTTGTAGTTAATTATTACACCTACACTAATTGGTTCACTCGGACCCATTCCACATCATTTCATTCAACATGATTCATTTCACTCAAACCATTAATTCAGTAATTCGAATTTAACGCGTGCACAGATATGTATAAATAAATAATATTAAAATTAAGGAAGTATATTTCTTTTTTAAAACCATTAAAAACAATGCTATGGAAAGTGGTTTGATAAAACGGATACCGTAAAATGCACAGTGGTGCAAAATCCAGCAATTTCTATGCAAAATTTCAGTTTCGCCAATCTATTCGATGACTCGAAAAAAGATAGGTATCTGTGATATTGATAGCTTGGCAATAGAACCTAGTGTTGGATTTAACCAGTCTTTTGTCCACACCGCATACTATTTTTATTTTCTGTTGCATTTTTAAAAAAATTGTTTTATCGATGGTGTGACGGACTTTGTTTCAAAATGAAATGAGAATTTAGTTCTAGCTTTGGAAACCAATATATGAATAGATAACCAGCTGGTTACACAGATATTAAATCTTCCTAACACACGTGATTCGAGACACAATAGAAAGACATTAGCAACGCGACAGCCAGTTGTCGCTTGGTCGTAGAAAGGTAAAAAAAAATAGTATTTATAGTAGCCATGATTTTTAACATAAAAACCAAAGCCAACCCACCCAAATAAACAACAATCAGATTAAATATAATTACTGTTTGCAGCTATGCAAAGGTAATACTAGCATTTAAAGCAATCTGTTCTGCAGCAATTATCTGGAGGTAAAAAAAAATGTAAATCCGTAATTGGCTGTATGGTAGATTTTAATTTCCTACTCGTATGTTAAGTAAATGTTGAGAGCTGTGGATTTTGTGATAACAATATATAAATTAAATATAAAAATAATTCGTCACGATCACACCAGCAGAATATTTTAAAACTACCGCTGTGTTAAAATCTGGTACTCCAAACATGTCACAAGAATATACAGTACAAATAAAAAATATGCAATTCACGTTTCAATTATTCTGTACATGTCGGTTTGGGTTAAAAATTTAAAATATCACCAGTTTTTGGTCTCACGCCTGAAACCTCGGGCCGGGATTAAAACATGGCGATGATTAAGTTTAGTTAAGTTTATCTGAAATTTCGATTGTGAAAATAACTATTTTAAATAGCGTTTTGTTGTCTTGGATAGACAGGTTTTTTCGGGTATTTTTTGTCCAGACTTTTTTAGTTTTGTAACACTGTGTGATCTTAAAAATAAATAAATGTCTTGGGACAAGTCACCTAAGGATATCTGATCACAAAATAACAGTTTGTGATACGGTAAATAAATTACACTCAATCTATACACGATATTTTTGTCCCGGGCAGGAATGACGGACCCACTACCTCTGATTCAGCTGTCAGGGTCACTAGTCACTAGACCAACAGGCCCGTCATCTTGATTGCATCACGCTAAAACCTACAAGAACATAGCAATAACCAAGGCTAGTTAATAGTAATTTTACATCAAAAGGTTTTAGAATAAGTCGTTTCTTTATGAAAATCTTTGACAATTAACAATCTAACAAGATAAAGGACCGTTCCTCTCACAAATTCTTTCGTGTCCAGACAGGCCTGATAATATTACTGTCACTGTCGTGCCACTGTCAAACTACAATGGCAAGAAAGAGACGAAAGAGAGAGGAGAGGCGCCACGGCGCTCTCACGTTTCGCCTGACACAGGTCCTCACCGGACATGGTCAGTTCGGGAGGTTCCTGTGTCGGATTCAGGCGGAAGCGACGCCTGGGTGTCACCACTGCAGCAACGGTCGCCTGGAGGACACGGTCGAGCACACGGTGGAGGTGTGCCGCGCATGGGCGGACCATAGACGTGTCCTCGTAGAGGCGATCGGCGGCGGTGACCTCTCGCGCCCAGCGCTGGTTCAGGCCATGCTGCGGGGCGAGACGGAATGGGATGCCGTCGCCTCCTTCTGCGAAGCAGTTATGCTAGTGAAGGAAGCGGCGGCGCGCGAGAGGCAACGACGAGCCTCTCGCCCAGGACAAAGACCCAGGCGAAGACGTCGAGAGTCGCAAGACGACTACCGGCCACCGTAGGCGCGGTTCTGCGGATGGCGAGCGATGGGTAGCTCGCCGCCCGGCTAGGACCAGGACCGCGTAGACGGCGCGTTTTGTTCCACGCGCGCCTCAAAGAGAAGGAGTCAGCACAGGAAGGGGCCCAACAGGGCCAACGCCTGCCACGGTTGCGGAATGTTATGTTTATAACTGTTACCGTGACCCTGGAACATAAAAGGCAATCGAGGGAACATGAGTGGGTTTTAGTCAGTAAGAGTCTGACACACCCTCCCGCCGCACCCAGGACGGGAGCAGTCATTGGATGATTTCCCACTCACCAAAAAAAAAAAAAAAAAAGAAAGAGACGAAGAATACTACTCCAAAGTTCGTGCTAACACGCCTTAGATTGTTAGAAGCGAGGTCAGCTAATTAAAAAAGAAATTTCTCATTTAAGAATTCAAAATAAAAACGGAATTAAAAGCGGACGCACGCGTATAATAATTATGATCAACTAATTAACTTACGTAGTGTAAAATAAAATGCACACGGATTTTTTCATAAAATAAAATGAGCTGCAGAGTAAATTTTCAAGTAAGCTGCTTTTGTGAATGGTATTAAAATGCAAAGGTTTGTCTAATGGAATAATTAATCTACCCTTTATGTTTATTTCCATTTAACTACTTATTAAGTTTATAATAGTGGTGAAAAGCTAAATAGGTTGTGGAGGCCTGTAGCTTCACGTAAAAGACTGGTATCCAGCTGAATCCGGTTAGGCCATAAGCCGACACTAAGATAGTTAGGAAAAGGCTAAGGAGATGACTATGAGTGGCAGCCAAAAAGCATACGGCCTTTCTAATGGTAAGCGGTCACCACATATGATTACAACAACATGAGTAATTAACACACGCGCCTTGCCAACCCTTTAAATACAAATTACTTCTTTTAAGGGTCCCGTACTTTACATGATAAAACTTAGCTCTCATTGAATTACTTCATAGCCGGTAAGAAGATCCATTTTCTAAAATTTGTGCTAAATACTATGCCTCGAAGTTGTAACAAAACCAAACTAACAAGTCAATAGTCATGAAAGATTTTATAAACGTTTGATAATAAAACCAGAAGGTAAACATGACTAAAGAGCATCCAGTACACTATGAGTTTATAGACCACTTCACAAACAAGTTTTTTAATTGTTTTTTCTACTGTTTTCATCATATTTCTATGTTTTGGCTCTTACTTGCAGATTGAATGAGGAAATTAAGTAAAACAACACTTCAATCATACATTTATTACCAACGAACTTGTTTCTTATCACAACCTACAAGACTGTAAACAAGCTTAATAATATTCTTCTCATCAGAGTAAATAAAATTATTGTCTTTATCGAAAGCGAGTCCGTACACATTCTTCATATCCAGAATTTTCTTCATTCCTTCAAACTTGCTATCAATGAAAACACCAAAATTAGTCACAATATACGTATCCCCTTCATTGTCTTCTACTATTTGCCTTACAGTAATTAGTTCATTGACTACTTGAGACTCCATTCTATCATTATTATACTTATATAAACCTGTTTTATTAGCGTAATAAATAACATTAGCATTATTAATATAGAAATGATCAATTTCAAATCTGGCGAATTCTTTCACGGGTGCAAATTTTCCATCATACTCTATGTGTAGTTTTTGATCGGGATAACTTATGTAGAAAAGATTTTTCTTAAAGAATAGAGACCAGATGTTTTTTCCTTTTTCTTTGTAGAAATCGGCTAGTTTTGTGAGCATGTTGTATTTGTAGATTCCGTCGCTTCCTCCAAAGAATATATCGTCGTTTAGTTGGTCTATTGCGACGGAGCAACCTCCTCTAATTCCTGCTATAGTTTGGTATTCCCTGTTTTCCATGCTAAAGTATGCTAGTTGAAAATCGAGGTCTGAGTACGTTTCAGGGAGTGAGTAGCTGAAAAATAAGATGTTAGAGCTTCTATGGACGTTGAGGTTGTACGGTCTTCCGATGTTGGCCCATAGGATATCTCTGTCATACCAACTATCTCCGATCTGAAGTCGGTTGCAAGCTATCTCTGGTATCCCTGTTACGGATGCTGCGAGTGACAGTAGAATGTATAGTTTGACTATCATTGAGGGCTTCCTGAAACCAAATAGAAGTCTTAGACATAGTATGAACGAAGAAATGACCACGAAGTCAGTACACTTTTTAGTAGATTGCTTTGTAACAGTATTTTTTTAAATATTGGTAAATCATAGTGGTTTCCTTCTGCATATTATAAAAATCTCAAAGCCACTTAGAGTCAAAATTACTTTCGCCATTCAAGTGTTACATCAAAAAATACAAATTGTTGGCCTTTTCAACCAATACAAATAAATTCACAATTGATTAATAATGTTTATTAGGATGTTTTATCACTTTGGCTAGCATACACGAAAAGATCATATAAAAAGAATTTTGTTTCAAAATTACAAAATCGGTGAAACTACGTAAATATAATCAGGGTGTGAAAGACGATGTAAAAATACAGGTTTGCTGCTCTTCAGGTTCAAAAAGTCTTAACTTTTTGAACCTGCAGAGCAGCAAACCTGATTGAATTATTGCACATTTTATTTAAGCTAAAAGTATTCTTTTTGAAGATAAAGAAAAAAAACAAGAAGCATTAGCTTTTTAGAAGAAATACAAAAAAAAAAAACTTAAAAAAAATCGAGACTTTTAAACCACTACGCTTTTAGCACAGGTCTTTCTAACAAACAAAGTTCTTTGCGGCTGTTTGGCAATTAGTTCGCGATCAACTCAAAAACTAACGAACTGAATTTTACAAATTTCAAAGATTTGAAGCGCCTACTCAATAAATAACAAAACATACTCACATAAGACAAAAAATATGAATATCCATTACGAATCCAATTTAAATGAAGATAACTGTTATAAATAATCTCCTGCCACGCATGTTGCTCTTCCAAATACATTTACACAATGAGAGATACATTGTTATTAATTCAATGTACCGAGACTTAGTATGTTTTTGTACCAGCCCATTGTTGATCTCAATAACAAAAAGGTATGACTATAACAAATCTCTGAATTAAAAATAACAGCCGTGATTGATAATATTTTTGATTAGCTTCCGTCCGTGGCTTCTCCAGCGTAAAAGTCGAAACTACCATCCCCTATTACCCCTGTAGGGTTGGATTTTCCAAAAATTCTTTCTTAGTGGTTACCTACTCTTTACAAAGAACATACTCTCCAAGTTTCATGTCTCTAAGACCAGCGGTTTGGTCTGTGCGTTGATAAATCAACAGTCATTCAATAAGTCTACTATTTTATTTACATAGATATTACGGCGAGTGAATTTATTATCAACTTTTTGAACGCAAGAGCAAAAACGCACGCGCCTAAGCGCCAAATACAATTCTTTTTTTTTTATTCAACCTATACTGTCCTACTGCTAAACAAATGTCTCCACATAGCCTGCCATTGCTCTCTATGTAATGCCTTATCTCGCCAATGTTCCATGAAACACTGCAAGTCGTCCTGCCAGCGTTTCCTAGGCCTCCTTAGGAGATGACGCCCGCCTTCCGGCACCCACTGCGTGACGATTCGAGCCCCTCTTCAAATACAAATAAGCCGCAAATATTAAACAAAAATGTGGATTCCAAACTTACTAGATAATCATCACCATTATCAATCCGTAAGCCTCATCCTTTTCCATAGCATGCAGACCTGTGCCGGCGTGAGCCAACGGTTCACCTCCCCTTAACCTTTACAATGTTATCTGACCATCAGGCTGAAGGCGGTCTGATACTGCGCTTGTCTATAAAACATTCACAAAAAGAACTATTTTATCTGAAGCCGGAGCTTTAATTTATATGATAATAAAAATAAATAAAAACGTAAAAGTGATTATTTATTTGTTTATTTTGAGTGTAAACACATGCCCTTACTAATAATCACTGTGTAAAGCTATGCAATGAATAAAGCCTGTGTAACCACACATTTTTTGACGTATAAATCTGTCATAACTTTATGCAGCGATTATTAGTAAGGCGCACAGTGTATACATTTTTTGACATTTTTTTGCTTTATATTTACCTTATTAGTTTTATTATAATAAAAACAATTGACAGACAACTAGCCAAGCCAACTAGTGAGCCGGTTCGGTTCGGTCGCAAAGTAAATAACTGTCGGTTCTTCAAGACTATATTACAGTCCTGCAGAACCGAATTGGTCAAAACGATTTTGAGTTCATTTTTTCAATAAATTCATTTGCCGATCATTTGTGACCAATGTGATTTTATATACGTTATATTTATTTTGGATATCAAAAACTATTATTGATCAAACGGTCTAAAGAAACCAGTTAAAACCAATCTGATATTAACTACCGTTGCGATCAATGCTCGTCTCTTCTCTGCATGTGTTATTTTTTCATCAATTATACATATTTTTCGTTTATTGCTAACTTACTTTCGCCTGCGGCTTCACCCGCGTGCATGTTGAATCTTCCATCCCCTATTTTTGCCACTTTAGGGTTAACATTTCTTATAGTTTCATTTTTCTTTTTTTCAAAAACATTCTCTCCAAATTTCATGTTTTTAAAACAAGCGCTTTGGGCTGTGCAGTGATCTATCAACAGTTAGTCAGCTTACCATTATATACATATAAATAAAGATAAACCTCTAAAAAAATATATACATAACCCCTGTTATGATATCATACTTCTCCAAATAATCAACACTGCTATTTACGCCACTTCAATTTAGTTATTTTTATGAGCTTAATATGCGATTTACTCGTCGTGATGGCTCAGTGGATAAAGCGCCCGCCTCGTGTGTAAGTGTTGTGGGTTCGAATCCGGGCAAGTACCAATGTGACTTTTTCAATTCATATGTACTTTCTAAAGTTTATCTTAGACATCACTGACATCCCGTGCCTCGGAAAGCACGTAAAGCCGTTGATCCCGGTTGTCATTCGTAGAACTTTGACAGTCGTTACTGGTTAGCCAGAAACTCTGACCAGTCTAACCAAGAGGTATCGGGTCGCCCAGTTACTGGGTTGTGGAGGTCAGATAGGCAGTCGCTCCACGTAAAACACCGGTATCCAGCTAAATCCGGTTAGGCTGGCAGCCGACCCCAATACGGTTGGGAAAAGGCTAGGGAGATGATGATGATATGCGATTTACTCATAGATTTTATCAGATAGATTAGTACTAAATAGAAAATATGCATTATTTTTCGATACATTACATGCTTTCCAAAATAAAAATAAAAATGGCGCGCTTATAGTGGCGTCTTGTTTTTACATTTTTGTTAAAATATACTTTTACGTCATAATCGCTATGATTAATGACGTCACGTTTCACTATAATATTGTTATTTATATTTGATTCTCAACCTATTTGCCACTTTTTTTTAAATAATTTCTTGCTCGAAAAAAATTATAATATTTTGGATTCATCCAAAATATTTCTTGATATTGCATAATTCCAAAATGAAAAAGTTTATTAAATAAATATTGGACTCTTATAAATCACATTCATACGTACCCTAAAATATAAATTACATTGCCTATAAGTTTAAATAGCAATAAAATAGGCAATATGCATGTGATTTCGATTTATTTTAGATTTATTTCAAATGAACTAAAAATCCAATTTCTAGTTAATTTAAAAATAGAGTTTTTTTTTTTGTGCTAAATTACGAATTTTTCACTAGTGTTGCTGAATACCAAGTCCAATATTTCTATAGGGGATTAAAAAACTACAGTTTACGAATTACCTTTATTCTTTAATTAATTTTTGTCGTATTTCTTATTTAAACTTAATACTATTATCACTTACTTATACTTAATACTATGAAGAGGTAAAGTTTGTTTGTTTATTGGCAAGTGGTAATGTCTAAAAGTACTTAAAATATGTCACTGTTTTAAATCTACAGTGCAATCGGCTATGTAATGGTCACATCATGCAGGCAATGTCGCGGGTAGATGCTAGTCGCTTAAATGTGCTACAGAAAACTCTACCTTAATGTAATAATTCACACACTTGCCTTTATTAAACGACGAAAACCTTAGACGTCGAAGACGATTTATAAAAACTACCTCATAACACAAGAACCATTTCACAATGGTGCCGATTCTCTTATGCACGAACTAACCTAAATTTATGTTAAGTTCATCTTTCTCTTTCCATTTCATTAAGAAAAGGACAGATGATAAAATATTAGTTAAGTCCTGTCAAATTAAGAAACTCCAAAATAATTTAGACGCGATTAAAAACATGGCGACTAAAAATACGTCAGCTTACTTCGGGCGCTGTCTAATTTGACAGGATTAAACTATATGTATCTTCTGTCCTTTTCTTTAGGAAATGGAGAGAGAAAGATGCATTTAACTTAAATTTTGTTAAGTTTGTGTACAAGAGAATTAGCACCATTATCTACCATAATTTATTGAATTTTGACATAAAAATATTTCAAGTAATCGATTTTGTATTTCAATTTAAACAGGTAACACAATTTTAACATAACTAAATAGGTAACTTAATTTATTATTTTAAAGTACTGACTTGTAGTTTTTCCCTCATTCTGGTCCTTAGCGTCAGAATTAGTAATAGCATGTAAACAAGGACCACTATATTTACTTGGGTTCAACCTATAAATATTATCAGTGTTAGAAAAAATTACATTATCTTTCTCGTCAAAAGTCATACCAAAAGCCTGATCAATATTAGCAATTTTCTTAAGTTTACTGTACGGTTTATCTTCTTGATAAATGCCGTCGTTTGCACAGAAAAATACGTCACCATAATTATCTTCAAGTATCTGTCTAACAACTATTTCATCATTTAATACTGTAGCTTCTTGAACAGGCGACTGCACTTTATACAACGCAGTTTTATTAGAAAAATAAACATCGATATGTTTTGACACGAAGAAATTGTCGACTTCAATATTCGTCGCTTCGGCTACTTGAACGAAACGATCGTCTTGGTAGACGAAGAGTTTCTGTGAGGGGTACTCTATGTAGTAGAAGTTTCGTCGAACGAACAGTGCCCAGATCGACTTTCCTTCTTCAGCGAAGAATTCGGCTTCTTTTGTTAGGAAGTTGTATTTGTAGATTCCATCATGGCCGCCAAAGTATATGTCGTCATTCCCTGCATCATAGGCTACTGCGTAACCTCCAGGTACCCCTTTGATCTCTCTGCAAGTCTTTTTCTCGAGGTGACACGCCCTGATCGCGAAGTCCACCTGACTGCCATTCTGGTAGGTGTGACTGAAGAACAGGATGCCTGAAAATCTGTTAATAAAGAACATATTGTTATTTTAATTTTGAGCTATCATAATAAAACGATATTTTTCATTCCAATTGTAAAATTTCACTAGAGGATAAAAACTGCACATACATACAAAACAATCTATTCATCGTAATCATTTAATTCTTCGAACATACGTGATTTGAGACACAATAAAAAGACAATAGCAGCCCGACAGCCGGCTGTCGGTTGGTCGTTGAAAGGTTAAGTATATTTAGAAAATAACTTAATAATTGCTCATCCCTATTGAAATAGGGAAGATCATTTAATAACTTATGTTCTTATTAAGTTAAACTTATTCAAAAAACAATCACTTACTTATGCATCACCAAATTGTAAGGCCGTCCAAGGTTCTCGAACAGAAGCTCCTTATCATAATACACGTCATGGAATACCACTCCATCACACATGATCAGGTCTGGCTGGTTGTACGCCCTGGTCACAGAATCCAGGAAAGAGGGTGCTGCCTTGGCTATTAAAAGCATGAATATTAAAATTTCCATGGCTTTCGCTTTTACTGAAAAAGCAAAAAAACATATTTGTTGATATGGTCGTATTGGCACAGTGGTTAAGGTATTTTAACTAACTTCAAAAAAGAAAATTATCAATTCGTTTGTACCTTTTTAAAAAAATTGTGCATTCATTTGAATGATCTTTATTTGAAAGAGTACACTCATGAAATGGTCTCATATGAATTTTGACATCAATTGACAGGTTTGTCAAGAAAACGTTTGTCGGGGTCAAATTTACTAAAATACTACTAACGTCGCGTAAAATAATGATTGATTCACATGCCTTTCCTGTTTGGGTAGAGGCTTTCATAATAGGCCGATTATTATTTATATTTTGCCAATACTGGATTATTTTAAAGAGGTATTGTTTTTATTTTATGATGGTCTTTACAAGGAAAGCCTGCGGATAAGAGACATTTGAGTGAGACGAGAAGGAAGGTAAAAGAAAAATAGCCGATGGTCTGACATTTTTAATAATAGTGGGATATTAAATAAGATAATAAAAAAAACTGAAATTTGTCAACGTGCTATTATTTATGCTATTATAACGGATCAAGTTTAATCTTCGAACACACGTAATTCGAAAGACAATATGAATACAATAGCAATCTGACAGCTGGCTGTCGGTTGGTTGTCGAAAGGTTAAACACTATATATTACGCGTCAAAGCACATAATTTTCACCGCTTTTTGAGCTACACTCAAAAAGCGGCCTAGTTTAAAAAGAAAGACCGAATGAATGAAGAATGAACTGGCCATGTCTGCCGCATGTCGAATGAGTTCTAAGTTCTTGATGTCTCGCAATGGCAAAGGTAAACCACAAAGAACATCTCTGATCTCCACAACCTAGTTGCCAAGTTATACGATACTTCTAAGTCACAGTAACAACTGTCAATGTTCTATGAATGACAACAGGAACCAACGGCTTTGCATGCCTACCTAGCAACTAGCAGGTAGACTGCCTAGCAGGTTGCTAGTGTTATTCTAGTTAAACTTAGAAGATAGTTATTTTTTCTTTTTTTGAGGACGGGAATTCATCATATGGCTCCTCCTGGTGTGCTCGAGAGTGTCATCCTTTTACTAACTAAAACCCACCCTTGTTCCTTCGGTTGCCTTTTATGTTTCGGGGCCGCGGTTACTCTTAGAACTATTCTGCAACCGCCGGGGTTGCAATAAAGTTCTAAGGCGTTGGCCTTAGAGGGCCTCGTCACATTTGCCCATACCCGGTGAAAGTTTAAGAAGACATCCAGAGTAGGCCGTGAAATTAAAAAAAAATCTCTTAGAAAGTAAATAAGAATTGCAAAAGTCACTCTACCCTGCATGAGAAGCACTTTAACCATCACAACTATATCATAATCTATACCAAAACACCATTAATCTCAATAATAAAACAAACTTCACAACTAGAAACCACATAAATCACAAGACAATACCATCAATAATTCATTACCTTTTCAACTGAAATACTGAATCCAAAAATTAAACTTCCAAACCGAAATGAAACTATAAAAATGAAGTATAAATCTTAATGTTCTCTCTTCGGCATCGTAACGAGGAATGTCGGAATAAGAAAGCCAACAAACAATATTTACAACAATGATGTGTTTTATTATTGTTTATAAGTCTGACAGCACAACAGACAGTCACATTTTGGCTCATAGTTATTCATATTATTTTAAAACTGAAATGTGCATCATAGGATCGGTAATATTGGTCTTCCGAGACGAATTGTGTCATTGTTTGTAGTATTTTGTATTGGTGGTCTAGTTTTTTGGAATTCCTAGTTTACGCTAATATTGTTCGTTGTACTTTTAATCAGATTTTGAGTTTCTATTGCTATTCCACTGCACCTGCTAGTACGAGCATCGATCACCAAGCCTGCTCAAAGCTGATTAAAACTTACTTAATAATTTTAAGTCTTTCCGTCATGAAACTCTTCAGAAATCTTCAAAGTAATCTTTGAAAGTGGATATATGATTTATCAAATTCACGATGTTATTTGTATGATTACCCGCCATTTATGCATCAGGATTTAACACGTAAAGCATCTGAAGACCATTTTGACACTACGATTTTTGATTTAGTTTAATTTTGCTTAAGTTTTTCAGACTAATACTAAACTCGAAAACTATGTTTTTGTAAAATATTTTGTCATAGAAGCACTAGAAATTATAATAATAATATATATAATATAATATAATAATAATAATGGGATAACATAAAACAATTGAACTAAAACAAAATAACATTAAAAAGTTTGTATCGTCGTCAACTGGAATTATACCCAAGAGACTGACGGTGTTGCCACGTTGGAGCATTAAAGCAACGGAGTAAAATAGCTGTTTAAACATTATCTAAAAATCTAGCTTTTGCCCGCGGATTCGCTTGCATGTATGTCGTACTTTTATTCACTATTTAACTTATTTAGGGATCGAATTACCAGAAATCCTTGCTTAGTGGCTACCTACTCTTTGCAAAAAACACACCCTTCAAGTTGCATGTCTCTAGGACCAGCGGTTTGGGCTGTACGTTGATATGTCAACAATCAGTCAGTATACCATTTTAATACAACCTTATTCTTAGTTTATGCGAAACCCGAAACACGTAATTCATATTTTTATGAGAATCTATGTACAAAATTTGAAAGCTGTATCATGAAAAATTACTAAGTTATAAGCTTGTTATGACACTTGGCGGTGCGTCCGAAAACACCATTCCAGTGTCTCGAAGCGGTTGTGTTACCACCGACCCGCTGTGCACACACACCTTTGAACTTCACTACTGTTGGACGTAATATGATTGCTATACTTAGCCTGAGGTCTGGCAAATGTAAATGTGACAGCTGTCATTAATGTCAGGCGTCATATTACTGGCATGCAAATTGACCCTTATGATCACTGTCATTTTGTAGTTTAATCTGTGGTATGGTTGTGGTTCACTCAACTGGTCTGGTCGACAAACCATACCAATGGCCAGATAAAGGGTTGGACGTTTTGTGTCCCACTTCATTTTTTTGTTTTCATTTTGGGAGAAAATATAGCATGTCTTAAAAATGATTGGAATCGATTCAGTTCCTTATTAAACTATATTCAGGTTTCTCATAAACAAAAACTAACCTTGTATAGATAAGATGGTTATTTTATTTGTCAACCACAAAAAAACCTGCACTGCTATCAGCATGGCAAGTTTCCAGCTCCAATCTTTTAAATATTCCATTCCTATAAAGCTCCGATCCTCGCAGGGAAATTAAGATAACCCGATCTTTACGCATACTATATATTTTTATTATGTACTTTCACGGACACCAAGAGTTCCCAACAACGACTCGTACTTGATATATTGTAGTACCGATACTATCTGAGACCGTTATTTCAAATGGTTTGTGTTCCATTCTGTGAAATGTGAAACGTGTTATAATAATGGTCTTCTGGTACGTGTGGGAAGGAAACAAAGCTTGTTCTTTTGTCCTTATTGTCATATGTGACCTTGGGTTTCTTTGGAGCTGAACACTATACTTACCTGGGAGTGTCAGACTTTACTGAACAAAAAAAAGCCACTCGTGCTCCTTCTGTTGCCCTGATGTTCCGGGGCCACTTAACTCTTTAATCGCGGCAAGCATTGGCCTTAGAGAACTTCGTCTATTGACTCAACCCTAGACTGTGCTCCAAAACAGGGATAACCTGCGTGTCTTTAAAGGCTGCCCAACTTAAATGGTTTGAGCAGGGCATATCTAAAGCATGACAGAAAAACTGTGAGTTAAAGGAACATCTTGGGACGGGAAGGCAAAGTCGCGGCAGACCATGAAAGAGCTAGATCACACTGGGTAAGATTCCTGCAAAACTAGAAAGAAGAATTGAGGTACCGCAAAAGATGAAAGGAGTAGACCTTTGAACAGGGTCTGTTCGTTTAAACGGCTCCACTGTAATCTAACAAGGATTTAGGTAAAACTTAATTGAAAGAGCGTCCTTGAATTTTTTTGTTAGGACTGCTAGCACGTGGCATTGTAGAATAGGATAGATTGTTAAATGTATGGATTGAGATATGCCTAGCATTGTCAACTGCTAAGCTTATCTTGCGGAATGTTTATAATAGTTACCGTGACCCTGGAACATAAAGGGCAATCGAAAGAACATGTGGGTTTTAGTCAGTAAGAGTCTGACACGCCCTCCCGCCGCACCCAGGACGGGAGCAGTCATTTGATGATTTCCCACTCACCAAAAAAAAAAACTGCTTTAAGCGTATTCGTTGTTCGATGGAGTCATCTCATGTTTTTGGACATAAAAACACGTGTATGATCTCGATACTATATAATTTATAACCGTACACTGTGATTTAAACTGAAAAATATTATTTCCAACCTGGACGATGGCAGAAATCACCGAAAATTTGGTGGATTGCCATAGATAGGAAAAAGTTTAAGTTGAAGTTGTTCGAAGCGGACTCGTTTGACACTTGTCAAAGGGTGCAGTTCTTCTCCAGACCTACCTATGTTATTGAACAAAGGCTCTGACTGACCAAAGGTTTTTTAAGTGTAGTTAATGTCAAGTTTAGTTAACGCTAAGGCCCTCATGCCTTAGAAGACAAACGCTCCTAAATAAATAGCATAAAAAAACTAAAAGCCCAAAAATAACTAAAATTTTGGAAGTCGGTGGCAACACAAATTGACTGGCAGAAGAAAAGCCTAAACTTCCGAAATTTTAGTTATTTTTGGGTTTTTAGTTTTTGAAGGCGGTTATTATTTTTTTGGAAAAAGTTTTTTATTTTTTACTATTTAGTGTGATTGAGAACCTCCTCCTTTTTGAAATCGGTTAAAAAATAACATTTTGGTATATCCTAAGTCCTGTAAATAGTTGAATTGTTAAACGCATTGTTTTCAAACTTTCGTCAACGTGATCCGAGACTCAACAGGAAGACAATAGCAGCGCGACAGCGGGCTGTCGCTTGGTCGTTGAAAGGTTAAATTGTTATTCTTGATATTGAACGTGTATTCAATAGTTAAGCCCCTTCATAAAAGTAAAAGTACACTAGATAAAACAAATTACAGACCAATTACACTAATTTCAATGTTCTCAAAAATATATGAAAAAATAATGCATAGCCGCTTAACTCAATTCATAAACAAACATAATATTATTAAAGAAGAACAAAATGGTTTTCAAAAAGGTAAGTCAACCACTCTGGCAGCATTCTCTCTGGTTAGGACTATAACAGATAATATAGATAAGAAACGTCCTGTGTCCGTAATCTTTCTAGACATGAGCAAGGCCTTTGATCTTGTAAACCATAATACTCTTCTCGATAAATGCGAGCGCTATGGTATCAGAGGTCCTGCCTTAGAATGGCTGAAAAGCTATCTTAAATATAGAAAACAGTGTGTAGAAGTATCGCGTATTAATGATAAACTTGTTGCAACAATATACAGATCCTCCATAAGAGAAAATGAGTCAGGGGTGCCTCAAGGCAGTATCCTTGGGCCTCTCCTTTTCCTGTTGTACATAAATGATTTACCAAATATTACTAAACATAAATGCGTACTTTTTGCAGACGACGTGTCAATAATAATACCAGAAGATAATAAAACATTCCATCAACAAGAAGTATACGAAACGATTGATAATACAATAAATTGGCTAAATAGAAACCATTTAAAAGTAAATTTGACTAAAACTAAGATCGTTCAATTTTCCAACTACAAACAAAACCCATCAAAAATTTATTTAGAACACAATAATGAAACTATAAACAAAGAGAATAACATAAAATTTTTAGGTCTGACACTAGACGAAAATTGTAATTGGGGAATTCATATCGACAATCTTTGTAAAAAAATAAACCGATTTGTATTCGCACTAAAAGAGCTTCGCAAAACGGCTAACGAAGATGCCGCTCTCAGCGCCTATTACGGCTATGTAGCGTCTGTACTGAGGTACGGCTTGCTATTATGGGGCAACTCGACTCATGTGCAAAGAGCATTCCTAGCACAAAAAAAAATGCTTGAGAGCAATTACGGGAACGCCACCATACGAGAGTTGTAGACCTATATTTAATCAGTTAAAAGTTTTAACCTTAGTTTGTATGTACATTTTAGAAATAGGTGTATTTGTTAAGAAAAATATACGTTTTTTCTCCACAGTAGATGAAAACAAAAGATTCACAAAAAGAGATCCCACTAAACTTAAAACCCAATTTTGCAATAGTACCCTACACTATAGAAACAGTTATCTAATGTCTATCAAAATTTACAATCATATTCCTAAACATATCAGAGAATCGCCGTATCAATTTTTCAAAAAAAAACTGAAGTCGTGGCTACTCCTAAAGTCCTTCTATACATTGAAAGATTTTTTTAATGATAAATAGATACGTAGATAGTTATAAAGTAATTAGGTAAAATACTAGTAAATGTAAGCTCATATGCCAAAGTTGTTTTAGTTGTTTTTGTTTTGTGTTTAATTTTATTTAATAGATATGTAATATTATAGTTTATTGTTATATCTGCTGATGTTTTACTTTTCGAGTTAGTTTTAAGTTAATTTAGTTTTATCTCACATCTTTATTTTTACAAGTCTTTTGCTAATTTATGTTGAATTTAATTTAAATGTTACTTTATTGTAACCACAAATATTTCGTATGCCGCTTTATGCGGTGGATATGCTGTACGAACCTTTATTAAACACCTGTAAAACTACCATATTCTACGAATAAATGTCTTTGTCTTTGTCTTTGTCTTTGTCGTGACACGTATATCCTTACTACAATTCTACACACTTAAAGCAAAATACCTCTTATATATATATAAACATTCACTAAAATGAATTGCCAGTGTGCAGCCACACGGAACGAAAATTTACCGAAATATTCCGTTTTACCTTAAAACCACGTAGTGTGTTCACAGGTAAATATGCTTATATTAAAATATTTGGTCGAGTGACCATCTAATTTTGTAAATACGATTCTGTTTAATATGTTTAATTTACCGTGTTTGCCCAGATTTGTAGCCAGTGGGCTAAATCCTTTTAAATATGGGTTTGATTCAAGTATTTTTGTGTACTGGCTCAGAAGACTAAATGTTTATCTTTTTTAAGTGGCGTAGTGACCAGGCGTTAGAATTTGGCCTACCTTTTTAAAGATGAAAGCAATTTCGGGAGCAGATTTTGGCTGATACACGCGTCATGTTCGTGAACGGATACTGTTACTTTTTTCCGGTAATTATATCATTACATCTTGGGGAATTTTTCATATTTCTATTTAAAAAATTCAAAATGATATTATTTTTTCTATTTAAAGCTTATTTTGGACATCACATTATGTACATCGGTGAAGGAAAACATAGTGAGGAAAGTTGCAGTGAATATAATTATCCGGAATCGCCAATCCTCCTTGAGCAAGCGTGGTTATTAATGCTCATGCCTTCTCTGTATGTGAAGAGGCCTTTGCTCTGCAGTAAACCAGTAATAGGCTGGTTATTATATGATTATTATTTACTAGCTGTTCCTCGCAGTTTCGCCTGCGTTACGTTAGGTTTTTGGTTACTGCCTCGCTCCCGTGGGACATAGCGTGATAATATATAGCCTATGTTACTCAGGGATAATGTAGCTTTCAACTGGTGAAAGAATTTTTAAAATCGGTCCAGTAGTTTTTTAACCCTATTCATTACAATCAAACAAACAAACATACAAAGTTTTCCTCTTTATAATATTAGTGTAGATTTATATTACTATTAAAGTACATATAAAAGAATTAAGTTTGTGTAACCATTTTTTTTGGCTGTGCATAGATATCAACAATCAGTTAACTTTTTTATAAGATGTGTCTAATTAACTACACCGGTACTCATATCCTTCAAACTGGAACACAACAACGCTGCTGCAAACGGTCATCTTAGTGTTCAACATTCTTATAAGTCAGTAAATAAAATTGACCTCAGAAATAGCCCCCGGCGAATCCCGAAATACTCACGTAAGTTCTCCCGTTGGTGCTTGTTTGTAAACATAGAAAGCGTAGATAAAAACATAAGATACGCATGTTCTAAAATAAATAAATATCTTGGGACATCACACTCACGGCCATCTGTTTCCAAGCTAAGCAGAACTTGGGTTATGGTAACCAGTCGACAGCTGATATACATAGTATAATTTATAAATACATACATAAATGACACCCAGACAAAGAACAATCAATCATGCTCATCACACAAAATTTGTCCTGGGTGGGATCGAACCCATGTTCTCAGGCTCAGCAGTCAGGGTCACTAACCACTAGACCAACAGGCCCGTCAGACAAACATAGAAACATTCATATAAGTCAGTAAATAAAATTGCCCTCAAAAATAGCCTCCAGCGAACCCCGAAATACTCACGTCAATCCCCGTCGGGGGTCGTTTGTAAACATAAGAGTGTAGATAAGAAACATAAGATAAGCATGTCCTAAAATAGTCAGCAATATGACCTACATATATCTAGACGTTATGTGGACTGCGTGAGCTGTTATCGTTTGTCTGTACACAATAAAATAGGAGAGTAATGGTATTAATACTTTAGTAGCAAGACCTCGTGTCTCGGAAAGCACATAAAGCCGTTGGTCCCGGTTGTCATTCATAGAACTTTGAGAGTCGTTACGGGCAGTAAGAACTCAAGTCTGACCAGTCTAACCAAGGGCTACCGTGTCGCCCAGTAACTGGGCTGTGGAGGTCTGATAGGCAGTAGAACTTTCGCAGTCGTTACGGGTAGTTAAAAATCAGAAAGTCTGACCAGTCTAACCAAGGGGTATCGTGTCGCCCAGTTACTGAGTTGGTCTAATAGGCTAGGCAGTCGTTTCACGTAAAACACTGGTATCCAGCTGAATCTGTTAAGCTGGAAGCCGACCCCGACATAGTTGGGAAAAAGGCTAGGGAGATGATGATGATGAGTAGCTATAAGAATAGGATGGGCTTGTATATACGATGTCTAAAAATACAGTGTGTACCATTTAAAATGATATAAGTGTGGAATTTAAGTTGTGGTTAGGCAAGGTTAAATTAACTTGAACTTAGAAAATACTTAATTCAGAAGTAAAAAAATACACCATAATCATGGAATAACTATTTGTATTTTTTTTTTGTCTTTATATAAATATTTATAGTCTTCGGGTTGTATCCGTTCACATATTAAGCTATAAGACATAACGTCTTGCCAAATTCCATGATTCTAGGTCAATGAGAAATATGTTGAACGCTTTGAATTCAAAATATGAGCTATAAACGTTTGTAAGACATATGTTATCCTTGTTTTTTTTTTATTTATTAACTAATAAGAATGTTAATTTCAACTTATTAACCTGTTCTTGAGAATTACATCCGACTTACAGACAGACAAAGAGACAAGGACAACGAAGCTAATAATTATGAGATATCATTATTTATCATCCGAGATAAGAATAATAGGTATTGCTTATTACTATCACTTTTCATGCTACACTTTTATAAACCGGCCTCTGAGAAAAATAAGTATTACTTTTTATTTTCAAAAATATGGAACGCTAAAAAGGGCAGAAAAAAAGAAAGAATTTAATATGTAAGTGTATTCGTAAACGCGCGTCACCGCTTGTCATCTGTTCTTATGCTGAACTTTTAGCAAACTCCATCAATTTTGAAAAAGTTGTAACTCAACGTTGGGGAGACGCTTTCTTTTCTCCTCCATACAAAATATTTAATAACGTCTAAAATGTAAGAACTGGGAAGATTTCTTACAGAAAAAAATGTGTTTATTATTTTAGTGTGTTGTTTTACAAATTACGTCTTAATATCATGAAAGAGACAACGCACGACCATCCCTGAACATTCTCATTTGCGACTGCCATAAACTAAAAACACCGGCTGCATTAGATTTTCTCTGCCCCTCTGTCCCGCCTTACCTAAGGAACGCGCGATACAGCGCTAATGAAATCAAACTATATTCAGACGTTATGACCAATAACGTATGACCCTGACTGCTAAGCCAGAGGTCGTGGGTTCGATTCCCACCCAGGACAAACTTTGTGTGATGAGCATAATTGTTTGTTCTGTGTCTGGGTGTTATTTATCTATAATATGTATGTATTTAAAAATCATATAAGTATGTATATCAGTTGTCTGATTACCATAACACAAGCTCTGCTTAGCTTGGGATCAGATGGCCGTGTGTAAGATGTCCCAGGATATTTATTTATTTTATTTATTTAATATAGTTTGATTTCATTAGATCCAGACTATTTTTGCCCACAAAAAATACCATTTTATCCCGTTAAAGATTTTATTGGAGACTTTAAAATTTATTGTTCCGCCGGCGACGAGGTGGTAACACCATAGCTAACTTTGACTAGATCACCAGGTCAGGAACCTCTGCGCAATGCGTTCGTAGTTATTAGAGCACAAAATTAATCTAGTTTATTTTAAAATTTACTCGAAGTGAAATATCACTTTTCAGTTACGTTCGGATAGAATAGAATAGAATCATTTATTTGCCATAAACATGTGTATACAAACATACACACGCAGGTGCATGCATGTAAGATGATATAATTATAATGCGCTTAAAAACATGTTTGCCACTTGATAGATAGATAGACTTTAGTTGACCGCGTTTAGGTCAAGTTTAAGTCTGGGCAAATTTTAGGTAACGACAAAATTCGTTTGTATGGAGAATCTTTCAGAACGCCCTCTGTTACAAAAAACTTCTCCAAAAAGCTCCACAGAGATCCAACGTTTCTTTGTGTGCAATGAAATGGTCTAACCATTTTAACTTTGAACAAAAGAGGCTCGTTTTAAACTTTAGAAAATGTTTCAAGTTAGAAGTATGTCTGTTTGTGAGTAATGGGTTCCTAGACGGGTCATGTAATCCTGGTAATGTGTTGTTACAATAAAGGAATACCCGGCTTTTTATGGATGGGAAATAATCAAATTACTTCTCCCGCGGGATAGAGTGTCAGATTTTTGCTGACTAAAACACATCCTTGTTCCTCTCGGTTGCCTTTTATGTTCCGGGGCCGCGGTAACTACTAGAACTATTCCGCAACCCCGGCAGGCATTAGCCCTAGAGGGCCCCGTCACGTGTTGAATACTTGGTTAAATTCGTAAAACCGGTATCCAATTCTAGTTGCAGTTAGTTCTTTTTTAGGTTTCTTTAGATGAATGATGTTTATATCGAATGTTTTTTTACTGCGTAAAACGACTCGACTGAAAATGAACGACTTTTGCATAGTTACGTAGTCATGAGAGGTTTTTTTATGATTTCAGGAATAACCTTTCAACGACCAAGCGACAACCGGCTGTCGGGCTGCTATTGTCTTTTTATTGTGTCTCGAATCACGTGTGTTTGAAGCTTTAATGCAAAAGTAAATGCTGCTATTAAGGAGTTCAATAACATATTGTAGGATTTTCACCATAGCCAACATCTATCGCCCAATCGAGAGTTTAACGTGACTTTATAATTATATAATAATTATACAAAATTCTTGAAGACCCGTAGAGCAATAACTCACAGTTGCCTAAAATAAAAAATAATATTTATACTCGTAAACATTGTAGCTAATATATAGTTACAAGACGTTCTCCGTTTGACAACACATTTAGAAATAGCCATTACTTATTATTCCGCGAGTTTTCAGTGGAAAAACGTGTAACTTTTAATAAGGTAGCAAAGCTTTTTGCAAGACTTTTTGTAAGAAAGAAAATGACATTTCAGTGACAGAAAATACGGAACTTTGTTGGGTTAGAGCGAGATCACACGATGAGTCTGAGTCACTGAAATTGATTGATTTTAACTGATCACCAAGATACACCTCAAACATCCATGATTTCCCCATAATTTGACTAAAACAATTGTATAGACTATGGATTTAACCTTTCAACGACCAACCGACAGCCGGCTGTTGGGCTGCTATTGTCTTTCTATTGTGTCTCAAATCACAAGACCTCTGAGCATATTTCGGATGCTTCTCCTCAGAGTTAGGCCGTTTGTCCATCACCGTCACTTTGACGAGAACGAGATAACGGCGAGCCGAGCTTAGTATGAAGCGACGTGACGTGCGGTGGACACGTGGCTATAGTATGTATCCCCACTTCAGTGCCGTCATCTCGTCCTCGTTGACGTTACGGTGACGGCGGCGTTGAACAAACCGATTAAGAAGCTAGGAAACTACAAAACGCTAGCCCGATCATACATCCGTACTTCCGTACTAATATTATAAATGCGAAAGTAACTCTGTCTGTCTGTCTTTCTGTCTTTCTGTCTGTCTGTCTGTCTCTTCTTTACGCCTAAACCACTGAACCGATTTGAAATTTGGCACATATATATAGTCTGGTACCCGAGAAAGAACATAGGATAGTTTTCATCCCGGGAACGGGAAAACAAAACAAAATATTGTAAAGCGATTTAGCCAATTCACAAAACAAAAAAGCATTTTATCTTTTTTACCCGCTATGCGGTTTGTTACCGCAAACGCGTCAGGCTAGAGATTTGCGAGATGTAGTGTATCACTTGGGGTGACAATATGCCGCCACCACACTGTACCAAACCTCCCAAATGGCTGCACCTCTAATTAATTTAGTTGTGACGTCGCACCGCACTGTCAACATATCTTGCTCCTCTCGTGAGCTACTAGCCTTATCCAATAGCTGGTGACAAAATTTTACTTTAAACTTTCGCGATGCATATTTATACTTCACTGCTAATCGGGATTTAACGCGCACGTACCTTTTTATACGGGTTACACCTGCCAAAAAGTCGAGCAAAAAACAAATAAAAAGGTACGTGCGTTTGTAGGAGAAATATGGAACGTACTGGTAGTAACTAATAGTGCAATGTACATATGCATATGGTAAATGAATTACGTCTTGCAAAAGTCGGTCCTACAAAATTATGAAACTATTGAAAGGGTTTGATTCGCTCCTACAAAAATTTTGACGTTGTGGAAGGCCCTAAACTCATACATTGGACGTTATTTTATATTTTCGAACTTAAACATTTGTATAAGATAATTTGATAAAGCAAAAAATATGAGTTAAGTATTTTCAACCGACTTCAAAAAAAGGAGGAGGTTCTCAATTCGACTGTATTTTTTTTTTTTTTATGTTTGTTACTCGATTTCTCGAAGACGCCTGGACCGATTTCAAAAATTCTTTTTTTAATCGAAAGGGTATGTTTGTCATTTGGTCCCATTGTCATCAGGTCAGGATCTGATGGTGGAAACCCTGAGAAATTGAGGGCATCTCTAGAAAATTGTAGGCGAGCATCGGGTAAAAACTTAATATTAATGTGTATATCTGATGAGACTACAATACCATGGAGGTTTAGGGCAGATCTGATGATGGAGATGACAGAGAATCAAGGGAACTCCTCAACGGTTCATCTTAGCTACATCGTCTTTGGGCTTATTTTATTCGTGATGACAAGATCTTTACACCGAGATGGGTTATGACTGCCACTGCAAGCTCCGTGACGCAGGTGCAGTACAGTTTAGGGAACTCCTTAATGGTTGATAGCAGCTACTTAGTGTTTGGGCTTATTTTTTTTGTTTTGATGAGTAATTTACACCGAGATTGATTATACTGCAGATTCGATAGTGCAGACAAAATACACATCTCGTGTTCCAGCTTCATTGAAGTGAACTTAAAACTGAAATTGGTTATGATTTGTCGTTTTAAATCGATGATTTATTAAATGGAGCACATTCAGAAGAAGAAGTTTCATTGTATATTGTCTGCGTTGTTAAACGTTTGATGCTTTTTTACGCTTGGATGAAACTATTTGTATGAAACTTGGTATGGACATGGCAGCCTGGATACTTAAGTTAGACATTGGGAATCGACACTAAAAAGTAAAAAATAAAAAACTTTTTACAAAAAAATATTAACCGCCTTCAAAACTAAAAACATAAAAATAACTAAAATTTCGGAAGTCGGTGGCTACACAAATTGACAGGCAGAAAATATAAGCCACCGACTTCCGAAATTTTAGTTATTTTTATGTTTTTAGTTTTGAAGGCGGTTAATATTTTTTTGTAAAAAGTTTTTTGGACAGTCTAAAGGTGGTCATTGACGGTCATTTTTCGCGTCAGTCAAGTCGTAAAACTGGCGTCACTCCAAACGGTTTAGGCTGCCAACCAACCCTGGCAAGGCGTTTCGACACTCACGATCAAATTTTGGACGTACGTCAGTTCAACTGACGCGCCAACATGACCGGCAATGGCCACCTTTACAGACAGAGTGAACAGAATGCCATTATTTTAATTAGTCGTCATCCCTATTGCAGATATATATAGGCGGCGGTGACCATTTAAAATAAGGTCGATTGTCACTTGTTTGACATACCATAAGTGTAAAAAAGTTCAAAAACAATTAACTAAAGATGATAATGCAAGTATGTGTATTCAGCATCATAGCAACGGGTCGGAAATACTGGTTGTGAACATAATGAGATGCCTTCCCTCATCACAATGGTCTTTTAAAATCCTACATATTATTATTTTGTGAGTAAGGGGCTCACGATTTAGATGGCGTCTATATATCTTTGTTATTTTTCTTTCCGTTTACAAACATGGGAGTTTTGTTGTTATGGTGTAGAATGTTTTTATTATGCGATGGCTCAGTGGTAATGGAGGTGGACTCTCACAGAGGTTATGGGTTCAAACTTCGACGGTTTGAATTTATGTGTACTTTATAAAGTTTATCTTAGACATCACAAACGTCCCGTGCCTCGGAAAGTACGTAAAACCATTAATCCCGGTTGTCATTCGTAGAACTTTGACAGTCAACACGGGTAGTCAGAAGCTAGAAAGTCTGACCAGTCTAAGCAATGGCTATATTTTCGCGTGCGTAGTGTGTTCGGTTCGTGCTCGAAAACTGCTACATAGAAGGAAATCTGCTACATTGCATGTTACATTTCGTTAGTCTGTACACTCCTTAAGACTAAAACTTTTAGCTCAGACCCTGAAATTGTAACACTTTATTTCGAATCGAACTAAAGACACAACCACACTTCTGAAATCCATTCAGGGAATATCGGACCGGAGTAATAAAAAATATACCCCATAACATCTAAGATAACACTGTAAGGGAATGTTCACATATTTCGGCCCATTTAACCCCCATTTACCCTTTGTTTCATGTGATCATTACGACCCCATTATACTCTTCCAGCCTCCTACCTTAACAGCGTCTTTTGATTATGTTACAACAAATATTTTATGCGTTTATTGTATACTATTAATTTTACTGACAGAAATATATGGTTTGTACGTATAAGGAAATTCTCAAAAAGACGAAAATGCTACGGTTGCACGTAGCTCTAGGACTGTTGTATTTTTTCCCTCTATGTTATTTATTAGTAAGTACATATAAAATTTTGACATATTTTTACTGCACTACCATCGAATCAAACTAAGAATCCTTATAGCTAACAATTCGCGATGTACAACCACTGAGCCAGAATCAACAAGCCATTTTTTACTTAATTTCAATCTTCTTTGGGTCAAAGAAAAAAGAATGCCACTTTATTTATTGACAGTAGGTTTATATTTAAATAAAATTCTTGTTTTGCCCGAAATGATTACTTTTTTATAAGCTCGTAGTTATTCAATGTTTCGGTACTTCGTAGGGTTGACAACTGTACTATAATGCAATATTATATCCATACTAATATTATAAATGGGAAAGTGTGTCTGTCTGTCTGTCTGTCTGACTGTTTGTCTTTCTTTCAAGGCAAAACGGAGCGATGAATTGACGTGATTTTTTGAGTGGAGATAGTTGAAGGGATGGAGAGTAACATAGGCTACTTTTTATCTCTTTCTAACGCGAGCGAAGCCGCGGGCAAAAGCTAGTTATAATATAATGTAATGCATGTAAAGTGATTGAAAATTAGTGTCCAATACTGAAAGACATTTCTGGCTAGATATACTGGTATCCAGCCAGTTTTACGTAAAGAGCCTGCCTATCGGACCTCCACAACCCAGTAACTGGGCGACACGTTACGCCTTGGTTAGGCTGGTCAGACTTTCTGGCTTCTTACTACCCGTAACGACTGTCAAAGTTCTGCGAATAATAAGCGGGACCAACGGAAGATAAACACATTGGTTCTTGCCCGGAAACAAACCTACATTGCCTTTCATGGGAGGCGAGCTCCTTAACCACTGCGCCAACCAATATCATAAAAAAATCTTAAGGAGCGACTTTTATTATTAATTAGTCGAGAACATATCGCCAATCCTAGTACTACCTACATTATTATGTTCCTGAGGTATTTAATAAAGTCACTTCATTTAATTTGGATAAAAACTTTGTTTACATAAAACAAATAAACACCTATGTTTTAAAATGTTGTTAAATATACATTATGTTTTCGTAAACATAAATTTGTTTCATAATTTTGGAACACTTTAAAAACATCAGACTTGGGGCGAACAAACACAATCATAAAACATGTTTACAAAAAGTATAACCAGTTTTAAAACATTATTTACACTCTATTTTGAAGACTTAAAAATTTTAGACGGGCCTGTTATCTAGTGGTTAGTAACTATGGTTTAGCAGTCAATAACCGGAGATAGTGGGTTCGATACCAACCCAGAACAAACTTTGTACAAGTATTCTAATACGTGTCGACGTAATTTGGTTCGTTTTAGGGTATTATCAAAGTCAAAATCAATTTTTTTTTAATGCTTAAAACCTGCCTTTCTACTTAACTTCGTAATAGCAATGATGACTAAGCTCAAAATCGAGTGCAAACAATCCGCCGCTTCTAATAAAACCTACCAAAAGAACTAAAAAATCTATCAGAAAAATAAACTCTCCGATCCAGCTGTCCATTCCACAAATTGCCACAATTGAGAGCACTCCACAATTTCTAAGACTTACTTGCAGTACATATAAGCAAATAGAATAAGAGCCTTTTCATACGTCCCGGTACTACGGTAACCGGTACCGACCGGCAGAGGAAAAATAAAGTTTTTTTGTTTACATACAAATAGAAGCCTTGGATTTCTTCTTTTTAAGGACTGGTCTGAAAGGCTAGTTGACTTTTCCTGTGACCCAAAGGCGAGCTTTTACTTTTGCCATTAGGCTTAAGATTGCCATCCAATTGTGAAGATGTTTGATACTCTTTTACGCAAAAACTTGATTTTTGAACAACAAGATTTATTGAAAGTTTACAGTAATATAGCTATCAGAATACCACTTAAAATTCTTAATGCCACGCTTTGACCCACAGAAACAAAGCAGTAATTAAAAACCTAACGTTATGTTAAGCGCGTGAAATAGCTGAATTGTTAGCATAATCTGATTGACTAAATATCAATCTATAATAAAATCTTACATCTAATTTGAGAAATTGATAAAGTTTTTAGGTATTATTGGTTCACTAAGATACTAAATTAATTTCCTTTTATTTGTAAATTGCGTCCCAAAGAGCCGTTTCAGTGGCCTACTAAAAGTAAATACTTAAGTTATAGCTTCATCAATACCCGGTTCCAAAAACCCGGTACCCAACTCGTCTGAAAGGGCACTTACACGACAAAATGACATAAGTGTATCACTTTTCAAAAGGCAGACACTAGCCGTTACCTTCAAAATAGGCATGTAATAAGGGTCTCTTGGACCCAAGCTTGACAATCAAAGGGCCACTTGGGGTCTAAAAGGGTACATATGGGGAAAAAAGCAACACTTACTGAAATGGTATGGAAATTTTCTCATAATGTTCTTGGGCCTTTTTTGTGGAATCCTGGGTGTAAATGTTCTAGTAGTCAGTTACAAGGTTTTAATGGAAGGGACAGGCTTTTTAGACTATTTCTTTGGTAATAGGGTGCTAGGCCTTCTAAAGTTGTTTTGTTGTGCTTGAGAGGTCTTTATTTGCTGAGTGGGTTGAGTTATAGGCTGCTAGATTTGGGTCGTGACTTTGTATGCGTGAGTGTTGGTTGTCGTGAGTAAAAAAGAACTCCATATTAAATAAAAAGTTACATGTGTTTTTACTTGGTGTTTAAGCTTACTTAATACCGAATTCCGTCTTAATCTGTTAAATAATTTTGCTACGTAAACGAAAAGTCTACAGACAGACAAACTCTTGAATTTCGAAATCGATATAGGTTCATAACACATAGCTTTTTTGTGTTAAGTGTATTCGAAGTTAGTTAAATAAAACTTATGTAAGTTTTATTGTATTTTATTAATATTCATTAATAAAATACAATAAAACTTACATAAGTTTCAAAGAAACAATGCCTCGAATCTTTAGGAAACCCCAATCGTTTCCAATTAATTATAAAATTACATGTTTAGTTTCTTCAAAATCAATAAATCAATCAATCGTGTTAGCAATTAATAATTGACGCCACACTACCTTATTTGACAGCATTGTGACAGCTCATTAGTTGTATATCAATGTACTAACTTTTGCCCGCTACTTCGTCCGCGTGGAATAATAGTTCCCGTTTCCGGTGGATTTCTGGGATAAAAACAGACAATATCTGTACTAAATTTCTTTCAAACCGGATCAGTGGTCTAGGCGTGATGAAGAGACAGACAGACAGACAGAGCTACTTTCGCATTTATAATATTAAGAACGGATTGGTAGTGTCTACCTATAATAGGGATGTTGACTACATCAAAAGAATGACATTCTATTTAGTCCGTCTGTTAGACAGTCCAAAAATACTGGACACATATTTTTTGCTTGATCAAATTAATAACAAAATACAAAGATAAAGAGCATCAAAGTTCCGGAGAGGGGGCTTGTGACGTTTCACGAAACTTCAACGCACTGTATTGTGGTCATTTTCTGTTTACGAAAAAAAGAAAAAATACGTGTCCCAAATTTTTTGATTATCTAACTGACGGACTAATTACTTTTTTTTTTATTACATTCCAATAAATCAAAACATTGCACCTTCTAACAAACTTCATTATTACTACAAAACACAAACGGAAACTTTGACCTCAAAACAACACCAACACTTCCACAGCAACCCACATAACTTCACAAATAAAAAGACCAAGTTTATTTGAAACTGGAAAACCGTTCCCGAAGAAATACCACAATATACTATACGGGTATTGGAACAGAACTCTTGCCAATAAGATGCTAGTCCAATCAGCTAGACGTTACTGAAAACAATAAAATACAGATAGCTAATATTTTCCCAAGAAAATATTCAAAAAACACACTTACATACCTCCGTAGGGACACATCTAGTAAAATTACTAAAAGTAAAAAATTAGGGGTTGCGGAATGTTTATGATAGTTAACGTGACCCCGGAACATAAAGGGCAACCCAAGGAACATGAGTGGGTTTTAGTCAGTAAAAGTCTGACACGCCCTCCCGCCGCACCCAGGACGGGAGCAGTCATTTGATGATTTCCCACTCACCAAAAAAAATCTAGTAAAATTAATTGAATATCTTTGAAAATAATCATTTATACTAATATTACAAATGGGAGAGTGTGTGTGTCTGTCTGTCTGTTTGTCCCGTCTTTCACGGCAAAACGCAGCGACGAATTGACGTGATTTTTAAGTGGAGACAGTTGTGGAATGGAGAGTGACATAGGCTACTTTTTGTCTCTTTCTAACGCGAGCGGAGCTGCGGGCAAAAGCTAGTTATTTTTACCCGACTGCCGAAAGGAGGGTTATATAGAAAAAGGTATTATATTATTGGGCCAACCACGTTAATTAAGTTAGGTTTTAGGTTACTGCTCCGTTCCCAGGGATCATAGCGAAATGTTATATTATAGCACATGTATTTTAGCGTTATAAGCTACATTTCTGTAAACTGATAAATTAATACTTAATATTTATATAGCCTATGTTTTGACCCGTCTTCATAACAATATTCATGCAAAATTTGAATTAAATCTACTCAGGACTTTTGGAGTTACCCCGAACAATACAGCAAAAAATTAAAAAAATATATTTTTGACTTCGGCATCGGTTGTAGTGAATGTATCAAATATGCGTTTTGAAATATTTTATGTACAGTGTCGACTTTGTTACGATTTGATTACCTATTTATGTTATGTATAGAAGATGTTTTAACCTTTCAACGATCAACCGGCAGCCGGCTGTCGGGCTGCTATTGTCTTTTTATTGTGTCTCAAATCACGTGTGCTCGAAGGATAGTTAAATATAGTTTTAATAAAATAATCAATAACACACTTGCATAACCTCGCCATTACACACCTACAAAAAAAATATTTAATATCTTGGAAAAAAAACATAATTCGCAAAATTGTAAGGGGAACTAACATTACAGGGGTGGCGCAAAAAGTCGGGTATGAATAGAAAATATATAGAACCATTTGTTAAAGTTACTGTATTGGTTGCTAGCGGCATAACCCTGATAATTGGAAACATAGGAGTAAAGATTTTGGACGGCTATGTTATTAATGCATTTTAATTTATACTAATAGGTAATAGCTTTCACCGTCGAACTTCCAGCCACCATTTTACCGGTTTAGACTTCGGATTTCCAAAAATCTTTTCTTAGTGGGAACCTACTCCTAAATTTTTATGTTTGTAGGACTAGCGGTTTAGGCTGTGTGATATATAATTCAGAAAATCCGTTGTTTGTATGAGAAAATACAAATAATTACCAGCCTATTTACTGTCTCACTGCAGAGCAAAGGCCTCTTCTCCTACAGATAGAGTGACTCAAGAAGAGGGTTTATTTGTATAACAACGTGTATATTATATAGTAGACAAAGCCGAAATTTTCAAAGATCCTGGCACCAGCTTGCAGCTGGGGCGCGGCTAGTCACAAATGAATATTTTTTATAAATAAATAAATATCCTGGGACATCTTACACACGGCCATCTGATCCCAAGCTAAACAGAGCTTGTGTTATGGTAATCACAACTGATTTACATACTTATATAATTTTTAAATACATACATATTATAGATAAATAACACCCAGACGCAGAACAAACAATTATGCTCATCACACAAAGTTTGTCCTGGGTGGGAATCGAACCCAAGACCTCTGGTTTAGCAGTCAGGGTCACTGAACACTAGACCAACAGGCCCGTCATAAACATAAACTCATAAATACAATGATGTTTTAAGTAAAAAAGTGTAGATAGGTTATATGCAGTCAAAAAGTGGCACATTAAAAGTTTGCCAATTGACCAACATGATACTGAGTATCGCATTGACATTTGACGTTTATCTCTTTTTCACTCGCACTATTTCAATCATGTCACCCTACTTTAACGTGTAATGTATGTGTGCGTTAGTGTGCCGTTTTTGAAGATAGAATTTCGTTTGGGTAACTTATCTACACCTTTTTACTTATAATATCATTGCCTAAATACATATACTTTTCGACTCGCGTCCGCCCCAACTGTACACTCGTATGTTCCCAATGGACATCTAGACCTAGTTTTTACGAGCTAGCCTAGCCTGTTTGTGAAGGTCTAGATAAATTATTAGAATCTTATTATAAGGGGTCTGCTGAGAGATAGGAATACGTAATATTATATTATTTATTTGGCTAATAATGTTTCTCGCGCTGTTGTGTTATGTTTAGGGTTTCTTTGTATTGAAGCTGTAAAATGGGATTTAAAGTTATAATATACGATACAATATTTCTTTTGTAAACTGATTACATATAACACTTTTACACATCAAGAGATTAGAGCAGAGTCGCCGGTGTGACGGTTGCGGAATGTTTATAATAGTTACCGTGACCCTGGAACATAAAGGGCAATCGAAGGAACATGAGTGGGTTTTAATCAGTAAGAGTCTGACACGCCCTCCCGCCGCACCCAGGACGGGAGCAGTCATTGGATGATTTCCAACTCACCAAAAAAAAAAAAAAAGTCGCCGGTGTGTCGGACTCTGGAAGCCCTCAATGCCCTCCTGGCAGTCAATCCCGATTGTGATCTGTTTGCAGATGAATGGAGAGAGATAATGCGAGTCTGTCTGAAGTTTTAAAAGAGAGCGTATGAGAGAATGTCTACTGTTAGTTATTAATGCCCTTACTAATAAACACTGTGTAAAGTTATGCAATGAATAAAGCCTGTGTAACCATACATTTTTTGACGTATAAACCTGTGATAACTTGATGCAGCGTTTATTAGTAAGGCGCTAAGTGTGTAGTAGATTTTATAAAAATATTAGTATTGTGTTCTAGGTTAATTATTGTAATTGGTGTATAGCCGTTTTAATTAACTATAAATAAATAAAATAAATCAATAATGGCTTTACACACGTGATTCGAGACACAATAGAAAGACAATAGCAGCGCTACGGCTGGCTGTCGCTTGGTCGTTGAAAGGTTAAAATGTAATATATTTCGAAGTAAAATGACACTTTTCAGTTTCATTCGGATAAACTTCGGTTCACCACGTTGGGTCAAGTTTAAGACCCGTATTAATAGACGTTACTCAAATACGATCTCAAGTGCGATATCATTTGATACCGGATTATTCCGATGACAGGAGCTCGTTGCTAATTAATAAACGCATTTCAGTTACCAAGATCAGCTATACTTCATGTGAACGAATACGTCACATGAGTACAATACTTGAGTGTCGAGTTTCGTTTATTAATCAGTCTACACTCAGCTGATGACGTACACTTAATCCGGAACTTGAGCGCATAATCAATCTCGTTTATTAATACGAACTAGATCTTAAGCTGGGCATCAAATACGAGTTATGATCTGAGTAACGTTTATTAATACGGGCCTAAGTCGATAACAGATTTCATGTAACTCCAAAATTAATTTGTTTGGAGAATCTTCCAGAGCGCCCTCTGTTACAAAAAACTTACTCCACAGAGACAGGCGGGAGAAGACATTTGATGATTTACCATTCTAAAAAAACGGTAATAAAGTACCTTAATAAAACCACGTCTTTTACAAAGTATTGTCATCCAAACATCTCACAAAAGTCTAACATTAACCTACATTCTGGTAGTCAAGGCAATAAATTACATACGTCTGAGTAACCTTAAATTAATACTCCACATCACTATGCTTTCACCCTAATCTATGGCGTATTAGTAAAAAAGGATTCCAGAGTACAGCGTGTACCAAATATACACACATTTGTGTAATAAATTGACGTAGGGAGGGGAACGGGAAATAAATGTCGATGTTTTTTTGTTTACGTTTTTCTTTGGATAAAAATGCCGTATCCCGTTATTTACATACTATTCTATATTTAAGTTCTGTGCTTCTTTTTCTTTCCATTCATTAAGAAAAGGACAGAAGGTAAAATGTTGGTTTAGTCTTGTGAAAATAAGACTCCGTAGATAATTTAGATGCGATTAAAAGCATGACATCTAATAATACGCCGGTTTACTTCAGGCGCTAGCACATTTGATGCTGATAAAAAGAGAAAGATGCACTTAAATTAAAAGTTTAGTTTGTGAACCAGAGAATCAGCACCAGTGTCGCTTAGGTTATAATTAGGCCCTGCGCAGTGTTGAGTCTGTGAAAAATCCGCGACCGACTTTTTGCGCGCCATGCAGACTTTTTGTGCGCCGCCGACTCGATCGCACAAAAATTGTACCGTCTGCGCAGGGCCTTAATGTACTAATATAATAATGCTGAATTCGAAAAAATTAAACTTTTTGTATTTGACAGAAAAAAAGTTGAAGCTAGTTGCTTGTTTCATAACGTAGGTTAATTTCTATGGAAAAGAACAAACAAGAAACTCCATGGACACTATGAAAGAGTAACAAAATTAGATAAATTCAGTTAAATTAAAATACTTACTATTTCACATTATCTATACTTAAATAAAAACACTTTATATTTCGCAAACTATTCGACAAAACATAGCATTGCACACTATTTTCATTTTAATTCAAACACATTTACAACTGAAACCCAATCAAAAAGTCCTCAGCACTTTAAGGTATTTTCCAAGAATCGTTCAATACGCGATATTATTTCGTTTTATGGCTGCTGTATCATAAAGTTTTCCAATATGTTATATTGGTGACTTTACATTCAACATTCGTGTCCTATAGTGTCGATCGTAACACTGGGTTTTAGTACTAGAACTGTTAAAGTATATGTATTACGTCTAAGGTATATTTCTATATACCTTAGACGTAATACATATACTTGTAAGAGATATAGGTTATTTTGATGATGGATTACATCGGAAGATTGTGGTTATTTAAGGTGCTTTAAGTGTTGTTGAAGTTGTTAGAACTTGCAAAATGTGTCGTGTAAATTGGACCGTAAATATTTACTACAAATTGTTGATGAGTAAGTATATCTTTTTGTAGTTTGTAGAATAGGTTTTTGAGATATATCATGCCAATATATGCTTATGACATGGAGAAAAAGCTTAGTGTACTACAAAAATTTTGTCTTAACTATTCGCCTTAATCAAGTGCATCTTAACAGTAATTTTTATTTATATATTGGGACAATTTCGTCAGAATATTGAAAAAAAAACATAATAAATAACTATATTCCTAACCACTGTAACTCCTAAAAAACAGAATCAACAGTGGCGGCCGACAGAAAAGCGTCGAAAAAAGATGCTTGACGAGTTTTGATTCGATTCAACTGTCTTAGATCACTCACCGAAATTATATTTACAAACAAGAACAGCGATGGAATAAAAAAAAAACTTTAAAAGCCAGTCAGTAAATCGATGAAACAATTCATCATCTCCCTAGCCTTTTCCCAACTTAGTAGGGGTCGGCTTCCAGCCTAACCGGATTCAGCTGGACCAGTGTTTTACGTGAAGCGACTACCTATCAGACCTTCACTACCCAGTAACTAGGCGACACAATATAAAAGTCTAACCAATGGGTGGTTAGACTGGTCAGACTTTCTGGCTTCTGACTACAGTTGAATATACTGTTTGTCTTCTCAATAGAAAATGAAGGAATAAATGCAAGATAAGAAGTATTTTGTCTTGCTTTTATATTGGACGGGCACACTGGTTCAGTGGTTAGTGACACTGACTGCTAAGCCGTAGGTCATGGGTTCGATTTCCACCCTGGACAAACTTTGTGAGGTAAGCGTGATTATTGGTTCTGTGTGTAAGTCTAGGTGTAATTTATCTATAATACGTATGCATTTATAAATTATATAAGTCTGTGTATTATTTATGAGTATATGGTTACCATAACAATAGCTCTACTTGCCGTGTGTGAGTTGTCTTGAGATAATTATATTTATATTTTCCTCTGGGAGGTTTGTTTTCCGCAAGAATTCTTCTTGATAATAAGATATTGTACGTCAGCATTTATACCTAAAAACAATTTAACCACATCACTCAAATTACCAGAAACAGTCCCGCAACAAATCGACCCGTTTTTGATGTGAAACATCTATAGCCGCACGTAAAACAAATTTCTGGCGTGGCGACGCATGCCGTGGCGACGCGTCGCCACGCTTTTTCTTTTCAATCATATTAATTTTACGAAATAATGTCGATGTTTGACATCTGCCAGGCGTCCCGTGACGGCTCACTTTTTTTATCGATAACCTTACTCCCGAAACATCGACACTTCCCCACCTTAACACAAAGTACGGTGTACTAAAAATGTTACAGTTTGGCAGAGAGACGTATGACCATAATTTTTACATGTACGTTGATAACATCACACATACATTGTGGGCACGGAAAGAAACTAATTTTCTTTTTTATAGCCCGGGCTATTTTACTTAGCACTCTTTAGAGGTTAGTTGTAAAGGGTTTTTATGTTATATGGCCTGAAAACTGGTAATGTTTTAGATGTAGTGATGTGTAGTGACCTTGGTTGGCTGGTTGCTAGGTCGTTCCTTGGTTATTAGTTCGCGGCTTGGTTCGCATTGACCTTTCGACGACCAAGCAACAGCCGGCTGTCGCGCTGCTATTGTCTTTCTATTGTGTCTCGAATATTATGTGTTCGACGGTTTAATGTCGGTTGGTAAAGGTAGAGTGTATTATCATGGGGCTCAAACTACGTTCATGCTAAAAATCAAATTCCGATTCGTGGTTTAGCCGTGAAGACGTAACACACGGACTAACAGAGTTACTTTTAGTAGGTGATAGCTAGAAAATAATGATATCTTCCCATTATGATTTACTTCAACAATTAAACTTAAAAGTATATCTGAATAAATCACATCAATACTTGCCTGGTAACGAACCAGGTCTTTGGACCTCATAAAATCACCATTACCATCATAAACTACAACCATATAACAGCCAAACACTTCCCAAATATTAACCTTTCGACGACCAAGTGACAGCCGGCTGTCGCGCTGCTATTGTCTTTCTATTGTGTCTCGAATCACGTGTGTTCTAAGTTTTAAATTCCAATTTAACTTCCCGGTACAACGACAGTAAATAACATACATACTTAAACTTTTATGTAGGTCCCGCTTTTAGTATAAAAGCCCTGAATGGTCCTTATGTACGATGTGAGCAAAAATAGCAGTGTTTTGTCGCAGTCACGTCACTACCGTGGTTTCAGTTACGTCGATTGGAAACCGCGGAGAGCGTGTGTTTTTACCCTTATGTCAAACTAGCTTTTGCCCGCGGCTTCGCTCGCGTTAGAAAGAGACAAAAAGTAACCTATCATAAATCATAAATCATTTATTTGCTTGAAACATGGTGGTTACATAAGATGTTACATTATTAATATAGCACAAGACATGTTTCACCGTCATTACGGTACTGTGCTATGTTACTCTCCATCCCTTCAACTATGTATCTCCACTTAAAAAATTTCGTCAATTCGTCGCTCCGTTTTGCCGTGAAAGAAAGACAAACATACAGACAGACAGACAGACAGACAGACACACTTTCCCATTTATAATATTAGTATGGATGGTAAAGTGTGTGTGTTTCTTTCTGTCTGACTGTCTGCTTGTCGGTCTTTCACGGCAAAACGGAGCGACGTATTGACGTGATATTATTAAGTGAAAGATGACATAGGTTACTTTTTGTCTCTTTCTAACGCGAGCGAAGCCGACAAAAGCTAACATTATAGTCAAAAAGAATGTTCACTATAAAGAAATTGTACCCGTAAAGTTATCTATCACATATTAAATGCCTTTCTCTGTAACTGTTTGTGCAGCATAGTTGAAATTCGCTGTAGTTTCAGGTAGTTTCGTAACATTCCTTAGAGGAAAGTTTTGTTTTGGGAAAAGTTTTGAGCGACGAAAACTGTGGTCGGAAAGTTTACGGGATAACATACCTTCTGTTATATCTATACTAGCTTTTGCCCGCGGCTTCGCTCGCATTAGAAAGAGACAAAAAGTAGCCTATGTTACTCCCCATCCCTTCAACTATCTCCACTTAAAAAATCACGTCAATTCGTCGCTCCGTTTTGCCGTGAAAGAAAGACAAACATACAGACAGACAGACAGACAGACACACTTTCCCATTTATAATATTAGTATGGATATATAAAAGAAAGTCGTGATAGTTACACATTGTATAACTCAAGAACGGCAGAACCGATTTGGCTGTAAATTGGTGGGGAGGTAGCTTAGGAACAGGGGACGTACAAAGAATACTTATTATCTTCTTTTTTTAGTAACCAAAAATCTGATATAACGCGTGTGAAACCGTGGAGGACAGCTAGTAAATTGATAAACAGAAAAACTAAATAGGAAGGTAATGGTGCAGATGCTCTTGTTTACAAACTAAACAAAATTTAAGAGCAAAGAACAGAAGATAAATATTAGTTTAGTCCTGTCCAATTAGTCAGCGCCTGACGTATATCGATGCATTTTAGAGGCCATGTTTTGAATCGCGTCTAAATTGTCTATAGAGTATCTAAATTTAACAGGACAACACTAATATTTATAACTTAAATTAAGTTTTGTTGAACCAGGAAATCGGCACAAATGTCAAAATTCTTGTAAACAAAATGTGCGTTTTTTTTTTCTTTTAATTTAAAACACTCACTCGCTAGCTTTTAATAATAATAATAATAATCATTTATTTTGGATAGCATCCATAATTGGTTATTAATACAGAAAAACTTAAAAACTATGTAAGTAGAATAAAAAAAAAATTAAAATAATAAATATAAAAATATCTTAAATATTTTTTTTGCCCCTGACTTCGTCATTAAAATCTTCGAAACTATTTAACTCTAACATTTTGAAAAAATACACTAACAAGTTTTTTATTTACGATTCGCACTTAACCGTTTTGTTTTTTTTTTATTTTGGGAAAGCACCACGACACAACAACTCATCTCTTTTCCCTAGTACTTTTTACACAGAAATTATTTTTCGTGTGACCCATAAAATAAATATATGTTGCTTATAATGTATTCTGAACACGATAAACAATACCTCATGTCTGTCATGTTCATATCTTGAACAATATTAACAAAAGCCTCTCCCATAGTAATTATTTACGTGTACTTATTATTCACATTTTTTTTGTGTGCGACGGGAGGCCGTGTCAGACTTTTACTGACTAAAACCACAGATTAATAAATAGTTAAGCTACGTAAACCCACTCATGTTCCTTCGATTGCCCTTTATGTTCCAGGGTCACGGTAACTATTATAAACATTCTGCAACATTATTCATATATTTCGTGTGTCGTAGTGGTTAAGGCGCCCGCCTCCAACGCATGAGGTTGCAGGTTCGAAACCGGATAAGTACTGTTACAAATGTGACTTTTGTACTTTCTAATTTTATCTAGAACTTCATTGACTACTGTGTCTTGAAAAGCACGAAAAGCCAGGATGCCATTCGTAGAACTTTGTCAGTAGTTAAACATATAATTTATTGTAACGCTGTTATTTTAAAAGAGTATTATATGGAGTTTCTTGCCCATTCTTCTCCTTATGGAACAACATTTTGGAATGGGCAACTAGATTCACTTTTGTTTTGTAAACGACATTCCAAAGTGCCTTTTTTTGATCTAATGGAAATAAAGGATTTGACTTTGTTACTGATAGTCAGAAACCATAAATCATAAATCATAAATCATTTATTTTTTGTCAGAATATGGTACATATTATGGTCTTGAAATAAATTAATGGTCTCATCACATTCTGCCAGGTGTGGCGTGCAAATATATGGTAAAATAAATGGTTAGTATTGGGTTAGTACGCATTATAATTTTCAACCAAAAAGCCAAAACCAAAAAGTCTGACTACCATTTTAACTACGTAGGACGACGGCGAAGGCCGCCGCTGCTGAAGCGCACCAACCTGCTGCAGTGAGCGCCGCTGACGCGCGCCGTGCGCCAACCAGCTGGATTTATTTACGTGCTCGCTGAATGACTTCACTGTAGTCGCTTATAGGGTGATAAGTTACGAATTAAGTTAGGTACTAATTACTATAGAATATGTTAATATTTTATGTTAATTTGTTTAAAATAATAAGTACCTATCTGCCGCATTAGGCATGTCCTGTTATGGTAGATTTAAGGTTGTGTGTGTGTGTAAATAAATAAATAAATAAAACTAACAGACTGTGATACCCAGTTAGGGTTGTGGAGGTCAGATAGACAGTCGAGCTTTGTGGAATCGTCGCGCTTCATTGCTCGTAGCTCTCTCATGGATTCCATTGTTGATTATAGCTTTTAAGAGTTGCAGTGGTTAGGAATCAAAAAAGAAATTCAAAATTCAAAATTCAAGGCATTTATTTCGGGATCCCTTCTTTTCGCATAATGTTCTTTGTCCTAATACACACAATTTGTTTTGGCATAATAATACTTCGGCATAATTTTTTTAGGCATACTTTTTATGTTGGCATAATCATGTTAAAGACTAATTTGTTTTGGCATAAATTTGATTCGCATAACGTTAGTAGGCCTAATGACTATTAGCATAACGTTAGTAGGCCTAAAGACTATTAGCATAATAATATTTAGGCATAAAATTAATATAAATAACAAAAACAATTTTCATGCAAATGATTTATTATAAACTAGCTTCTGCCCGCGGCTTCACTCGCGTTAGAAAGAGACAAAAAGTAGCCTATGTTACTCTCCATCCCTTCAACTATCTCCACTTAAAAAATCACGTCAATCCGTCGCTCCGTTTTGCCGTGAAAGAAAGACAAACAGACAGACAGACAGACACACTTTCCCATTTATAATATTAGTATGGATGTACTTGACATTTTATTATAAATGTAGTTTCTGTAACAATCAAATAATATTGTTGGTTAAAAAAATTAACATGCTGTGCTACAAAAGTTAGTGACAGAACCGAATTGCTGCAAAACCGACTCCACGTAGTCTTGTTTGTCCTACCCCTAGAGTGTTATTTAAAATCGCGTAGGCGCGTAGGGGCGAGGCGGCCCGCGGACTGAGGAGCAGGCGGCTGCGAGCGAGCTTCGGCTTGTTGGCCGGCTTCGCCGGCCAGCCTCAGCCGCGGCGGTGAGCGAAAGCCGTCTGCGACGATTAGAACGCGTGGGGCCGCCGGAGTCCCGCAGCGCCGGAGCCGTCACAGAAACCCTGCCTGCTGCATGTTGCATGCTTGCTTGAATACTGCATGCTTGCTTGCATGCTGCATGCTTGCTTGCATGTTGCATGCTTGCTTGCATGCTGTATGCTTGCTTGCATGCTAAATGCTTGCTTGCATGCTGCATGCTTGCTTGCATGCTAAATGCTTGCTTGCATGCGTGTATAGTGTCTAATATTCTAGGTGTATATATTTTTTTCATTGTTATACCTATAAAAATATGTTATAATATTTTTATGCGTAATTTATGCTTAAAATTTATACTTTAGGATATTATGCTTAAAAAAGTTATGCTTTAGAACTTTATGCTTAAAAAAGTTATGCTTTAGAATTTTATGCTTAATAAGTTTATGCTTTAGAATATTATGCCTAATCATTATTATGGTAAGAGACATTATGCTTAAAAAAATTATGCATGAGCTGTTATGCGTAATTACATTATGCGAAAATATAATTATGCCAAACAACATTATGCTAAGTTATATTAGGTCTTAAAATTTTATGCAAATGGATAGGGAACCATTTATTTCACTTAGACCATTTATAGGCACTTATGAATTGTCAAAGAGTCGGTCGGTCAGTCAGAAAAGTGACGCTAATTGCCTGTTCCAAAACGTAGATCTCTATGGAGAAGAACAGGAGAGAAAATCCACGGACACTCTTTTAAAAAAAAAAAAGACGGGTTGCACTCCGGGAGTGCCGGCAGAAGTGAAAACTTGATTATAGCTGTCTACTATCCATCCGTCCTACGCTTTTTCGATCAGGTCACGTGTCCTGACGCGAGTTTAAGATTTTATACCCATTACAGAAAAAGTGCTCAACGCCGCTAAAGAAGTTTTCACTTCAAAAAAAAGACGGGTTGCACTCCGGGAGTGCCGGCAGAAGTGAAAACTTGATTATTAACGTTGAGCATGTTTGATATTTTGGAATGGTTAGGGAATAATTTTGCACCAATTGCTTTATCAGTATAAAAGTACTATCATTTATGTGGTAGAATACAATATTCATTTATTGCGCTATCGTACACAAACATGACAATTTATATTACATTAAAAATTTAACACTTTAAAACTATTACAACCGTCCTACGCTTTTTCGATCAGGTCACGTGTCCTGACGCGAGTTTAAGATTTTATACCCATTACAGAAAAAGTGCTCAACGCCGCTAAAGAAGTTTTCACTTCAAAAATATGTTTTACAAAATCTTGGTTACATTATTTTTTTGGTGCATTTATATGTGAAATCAATGTAAGTAAATAGCAAAAAAAAGCAATAAATGATTAAAAAAATAATAATAAAAATAAAAAAGTCATGGCAGTTAAGAGGTGACCCATCTCAACTGACAGCGCCCGTTCACGAGCATGACGCGTGAATAGTGTTGTGGGCAAGTCGCAAAAAAACAAATACATAAAAGAGAACTGTTTTAACGTATATATCGAGAAATCTTCCCAACCGTTCATTTCGTGGCCTGTACAAATTTTCCCATATGACAAGCTCCTAATGACACAATTACAGTCCAATATTAGGTTGTTTTAACACTTACAAGTACAGTCCTTTATAATGTCCGCACCCTAATCCCTAAACCCTTTCTTCCTACTTCCCTATGGTATCACGAAAGCCGCCTAACGAAACGGCTTTTCAATTAGGGTCCGCAAAATGGATGGTAAAGGATAATATTTTAATAATAAATAACCCAGTTGGATCGCCAACTGGTGTTTATGAAGAAAATTGGTTTTTGAAAACCCCTTATTTTGAAATTACTGTGGCTGAATGTGGCTAAGGGTCGTGTCAATTCGACTTTCTAATTTTGTTTTAATTTATTACACGTATTCTTAGGTAGCGTTTTCTGTGGTAGTTATGGGTTTGAATCTTTCAAAATGTACTCTCTAAAGTTGACGACGGTAGAGTAGGTGACGGCGCCGAAGTGGCGATACATACATTTTCTATAGCCACGTGTCCACCACACGTTTCGTCACCTCATACTAAACTCGGCTCGCCGTCATCCCGTTCTCTCTGACGTGACGGTGACGACGGTTGTGGACAAACAGTTTTACTGTATTTTGGCTTGAAGAGTATGGATGCCGGTTTCATTACAAGCACTAAGCTTTTGGCCACTGAACGCGGTCCAACTAGCGTGGACAGGTGCCACCGGAATGCACAAAGACTTAGTGGAACAAAGTGAAGTGCAACATAGTGTCAAGTTGTATTTACTAAGACAATATTTATTATAACTATATGTATGTTAGGTTAAAGATAATGATTTTATCTTTATATCTATTTAACCGGCACGATATCAATGTCGATTTTCACATCTTCATTAGTGCGTAGTAATAAAGGTGTATACAAAAATTTAACTCACTAGGTTTTTTGCCGTATACGAAACCTAAAGTTACTGGACTATTAAAAAAACTAAACAATAAACTTATTTTTTTAATCAAATGACTCCTCCCGCTGTGGGCGACAGGGAGTGTCAGACTTTTACTGACTAAACCCATTACTGTTCCTCTAATAACTTACGACATTATTTAACTATCAACACCTAAAAAGAAACAAAACAAAACACTGCAAAAATTCATAAACGAGCATACCTACAGTACCTGTTCAAAAATAGTTCACTAGTTCACGAGCTGTGACGTCACGGGGTGGAAGACGGGGAAAAGAGGGTGTAAGGGTGTTCACTGTATAAATTTCCGGGACAGTACTTTCAAGCTTAATGCCCATCAGGCAACTTGAGCTCTAGATGGCTTTAATAAATACGTTTGAGGAAGAGTATTGGGCCATTTTTTGGTGTTAGGGGAGTTCTGTTTTAGAAGGTAAGATGGTGGTTTTAAAAGTAGATTTTAAGTTGTGTTAGGTTAGAGTAGAAAAATCAAGTTGTTTTTTTTAAACTGCAAGCCCTCGACTCGGATAAACAAGAAAATTAACTATGAACTATTACTACTTAAACGCGACCAGTCTGTATCCATCCTATGACCGCGCGGTCACACACACAAACAAACGCAAACGATAATTTCATAGATACAAAGCATAGGTACATGGTTAATTATGAGAGTTATTCTCAAAACCGAAAAAAACCAGGTGTGTGATGACCAGGAATCCAATTTTTTTAGGAGTTTAAGTTTAGAGTATCTGTTTTTATAAAGCAGATTTGTGAGACCGACAAACGTAAGGCGCATTATTTTACTAACTGTCCCCCGCGGTCTTACCCGCGTTGTTCCCGTTCCCGTGAGATTTTTGGGATGAAAACGATCGTATGTCCCGATGATGATAGTCCATATTGACATTTGATCGTTTCTCTTTTTATTCTTTTCTCTGTACCAAATTTCATTTAAATTAGGTTCAGTATTTTTGACGTGGAAGACAGACAAACAGACACACCCACTTTCCCACTTATAATATTAGTATAGTATAGATTAATATTATATGATACCGGTGAATTATTGAGACAAAGTTTTTCTCAGCATTATATCAGTAACGTCATTCTATCTTGTATACGTTTGGCTTGGTAAGACAACGTGCAATCACCAAAAGAATATTTCTAAACAGATTACCTCATGCAAAAAAAACAAACAAACAAATTCCACCTCTTTATATTGGTACAGATTGCAAGGATCCAATCTTGATGACAAGTGAGTACTTCGAAAGAACCTGAAAATCTTCCGAATTGCTTGAAACGTACACGGAAAATGGAATCTGAAATCAGCTGTTTATGCTCGCCATTTTTATGCGCATTTATTTAGAGAACGTATATCTATCAACACTACGATTTAGATGGGTTGGCGAAAATTGGGGGTACTGGTGTCTTTAAATGATAAATGGTATTTATTTTTTGGATTGGTTAAATGTTTTTCTACACCTAATTTTTGTTTTTTAGCTGTCTGATCTGCGCCTCTAGACAAGTGGCTTTGACAGCCTTCTCAGTTATTTTTAGTTTTACTTCCAGCACTCAATAATTCGGAAGGCGGAAAATTATCATATAAATATATTTTTTGTTAGTCAATGTGGAGTCTCAGATCGTGCAGAAATTATTTATTGTGGATACAATTTGAGATGTTAAACAAAGCTCTAAGAAGTCTGAAACCTTTTCAGGATTTCTATGTTCCTAGTACTCGTAGTTCTTCAGAATTCTATTCCATATTGTCCAAACAGGCTCGAATATAGTTTTGTTGCTACTAAATGATAAAAAAATAACTTGGTTTATTAGTTCATCAATCTTTATATTGAATAAAATAAAATAAGTCGGGTTTTTCTTCCTGACACTATAACTCCAGAACGCACGAACCGATTTCCACGGTTTTGCATTCGTTGGAAAGGTCTTGGGCTCCGTGAGGTTTATAGCAAAGAAAATTCAGGAAAAATCCACGCGGACGAAGTCGCGGGCAGAAGCTAGTATTGAATAAAATGGTAAACTGACTGCATAGCCTTAACCGCTGGACTTGATACATAATTCTTTGTAATAATTAGATATCCACTAAGAAAGGATTTTTTTATAAATTCGACCCCCTAAAAAAAGGGAAAAATTGTGGCTGAAATTTCGACATCCATGGAAGCTAAAAAAAATTGGAGATCATGGGTGTATCAGTAAACAATCTAAATAATCCCACAACAGCACAAACTAAATAACTTTCCTTTCAATTTCAAAATCTTGTACAAATTAATTATCGCGACGTAACAATTAGAAAGACGATTACCAAAACAGTAGGCTTTAAACCTTCCAGTTTACAAAATTTATTATTTTCTATAACTTCGGTATCGGGCCAAATTGGTCGTGGGACGTTTGAAGGTCGTTCCAGCGAAAATACCTACTCCTTTATTTCTGTAGAGCTTTCAATTTTCATTATTTTGTGAGTGATTCCGTCATGGTTGAGATTCTATTGTTTTTGAGGGATCAATTAAGAACTGATGGATAGGTTTATTGAGATACTAGCTTTTGCCCGCGGCTTTGCTCGCGTTAGAAAGAAACAAAAAATAGCCTATGTTACTCTCCATCCCTTCAACTATATCCACTTAAAAAATCACGTCAATTCGTCGCTCCGTTTTGCCGTGAAAGAAAGACAAACATACAGACAGACAGACCGACAGACACACTCTCCTATTTATAATATTAGTAAGTAAGTAAGTATTGTTAAATTTGCTACTGATAGTAACTTTGTCACGGCTAAATATAACAGAAATATAATACTTGAAAGTACTAGTGGTAGTAACCCTGACGACAGTTAAGCCGGAGGTCGTAGGTTAGATTCCCACCTAGGAAAATCTTTGTGAGGTGAATATAGATAAATCACACCCAGACACAGAACAAACATTCGTGCTCTTCACACAAAGTTTGTCCTGGGTGGGAATCGAACCCACGACCTCCGGCCTAGCAGTCAAGGTCACTAACCACTAGACCAACAAGCCCGCCACTTTGTTTTGTAGTATGCAGTAGTATGTATGTGCTTTTAAACATATTAGCATTCGCATACATAAGTACAATTATACCTCACAAAAGATATGTGGTAAAATTAAAGAAAATGTTGTCATTCATTAAAACAACTCAGCAACAACAATAACATTATAATGAAACATTTTCTCTTCAAAAACTCATTTTGTAACGAGCATTTTATCCGAAAGTCATTAATTGAACATCAACCAATAAATAGTGGCCAATTAATTGAAATTTAAAATGAATACTAATTGTATTCGTTTAATAATATACGCATTAAAAGCACTGCTAATGGGTGGAGTTCAGGTTATTCTTATCAATTTTAAAAACCTTATAGAGTCAATAATTATAGTCAATATAGTCAAATCGTTTATTTTCATTAGGCCAAAAAAGGCACTTTGAAACGTCATTTACAAAAGTGATTCTAGTGCCCATTCCAAAATGTAGTTTCGTATGGAGAAGAATGGGCAAGAACTCCATACTTACTCTTTTAAAAAAATCGTGTCACAAAGTTTTTTTTTACATGGTTAACTGTGAATGAGAATGAATATAATCTAAAAACCATTTCCGTCAAAAATTACATGTATATAATAAAAAGCAACTTCTAATTTATATAAATAGGAAATGGAGGCTACATAATGTCAGCGAGCATAGTGTTCACAATTAACGTAATTGAAGTTTAAATGGGCAACCTTTCTATTATGTAATAATCATCAGGGGTAGCACTCGGGCTAGTCTGGGACCAAGAGCAAGCCCATAATAATAATAAAAAAAAAACATCTTCCTATCCTTTTCCCAACTATAATTGATGACTGGTAATTAGTGTACGATACTTAAACACGCATTGTGCTCATGATAACCAACAACTCTTACGGTGGGAACAAAACTGAAATCGCGAAAAAATAACAGCTGTTTAGTACATTTATGTTTGCCTAATGTACTGAACAGCTGATTTTTTTTTGCGATTTCGGCTTTGCACTCATATTAAAAAAAATTGTAATCATGAGCACAATCACGTGTTTAAGTATCGTACTCTTATTGCCAGTCACTCTATATAGAGGTAAGCTTCCAGACTTTTTATATTCAGCTGAATACCAGTATTTTGCATTTTTTTTTGATGAGTGGGAAATCATCCAATGACTGCTCCCGTCCTGGGTGCGGCGGGAGGGCGACAGACTCTTACTGACTAAACCCACTCATGTTCCCTCGATCGCCCTTTATGTTCCAGGGTCACAGTAACTATTATAAATATTCCGCAACCCAGTATTTTGCATGAAACGACTGGCAATGAGACCTGAATAACTTATGGTTAAATACTCAACACGCTCAAATCTGTTGCTGTCTTTGTTACTCTCAAGAGATAAAGTAAAGACAGCAACAAATTTGAGAGCGTCTTAAAATTTGGTAAAATTTGAGTATTCGGCCATTTGTAACTGGGTAACATTACAATCATTAATTTTTCTGGCTTCTAGGGTAACGGCTAAATTGGAAGCGCTACCTTCAGAAAGAACGCAAAATCGCTAGATTTTGCGTTCTTTTTGAAGCGCAAGGTATCAATGATGTCCTAGACAAACTTAAAAGTACACAATAAAAATATCCACTTTCCAATCCAATAATAATAAGTCCAGGTTTCCTCCCAACGACGTTGACCATGACCGATGTCAGTGATGTACTATCCCACCATACCCTATTTTGACGACAAATCGTTTGAAGCTGTCAAAATAATAAGACGTGTGACATTTTCAATACATGTTTACGCGATTGTCGACCTAATTGTATTTGAATGTCTGTAGGAAAATAAGTTAATTGTGGGTCATGATTCCATTTTGTCGAAGGTACAAAATAAAAACTTAGAAAGGACATTTGAATTGAAAAAGTTCCATTGGTACTTGCCCGTACTCGAACCTACATACTATTGCTTGCAATATCATAAGCGAACGCCTTCCCCACTGGGACTTAAAAACATTAAAACAACAACATCAAAAAGCAATTACTTACACTTCTCTCTAAAACACACTTAATTACGACCCATCGTAATTGGGACCCAGATGGACAGACAGACTGACATTGTTATTAAATATTAATTATCAATCAATTTTCGATTACCGAAGTAAATTAAACGGACAATTTGATCATTTTTGGGACGCATTTTCCGTTGATTAATTTATTTGTTTGATGTTTTAAGGCTGTAGTTTAATTGTTCGGACTTGTTTGTTTATGGTAACGACTATAGTAATAAACGTTTATTTTTATAATAATACTAGCCTGTTACCCGTGTATGCCTGTATGTTGCCTGTGTGATGGCCTAGCGGTTAAGGCGCCCGCCTCTCATGCAAGAGGTTGTGGGTTCGAATCCGGGCAAGTAACAATGTGACTTTTTCAATTCATATGTACTTTCTAAAGATTATCTTAGACATCACAGACATCGGTGAAGGAAAACATCGTGAGGAAACTTGGACTTGTAGTGAATATAAGTTCGAAATCGCCAACCCGCCTTGAGCAAGCGTGGTGATCAATGCTCGTGCCTTCTCTGTATGAGAAGAGGCCTTTGCCCTGCAGTGGGACAGTAATAGGATGGTATTATTACTAGCCTGTTAATAATAATATCTTTCGCCCGTGGTTTCGCCTGCGTGAATGTCGGTATTTCTACCTATTTTACGCCTATAGGGTTAAAAATTTTAAAAATCTTTTCTTAGTGGTTACCTTCTCTTTACAAAAACACACCCTGCAAGTTTCATGTCTCTAGGAACAGTGATTTGGGTTGTGCGTTGATATGTCAGCATCCAATCATCAATTTACCATCCATACTAATATTATAAATGGGAAAGAAAAAAATATGGAAAAATTAATAAAATATTCCGGTTTTGTGCGAATTAATTTAAACTCGGGTATGGCCAAGCGATATAAAGGGTATGATTTTGAACGTTAAAGCCTTTACTTTTTTTTTTTTAGTTAAGCTTTATTTTATTACCAGACATAATAATAGAATTAAAACTAAATTATATAAACTAAACATAATATGTACAAAACTTATAAATAATACTAAAATAAATATATACAAGTTATAAAAAAAGGGGCTCACAGGGCATCAAAAAACTCGTCCGCATCGCTGTCGACAGGACAGGTGCCCAAAAGGCTGGCAGCATTGCCACGTTGTATGGCAATGCTTATTCTTTGTCCTAAGAAAAGACCAGCCCTCTGGTCACGTGAAGAGTCAACCAGCCGCTTGGCGATATCTTTAAAAACAAGATGAGCACTCGGACCCCATGGCCCCAGTGTTTCAACCCCAAACGGCTCAAATACATATATAATTCCCAATGAGGTTGTTATATTTGCGCCGTTTGAGATTTTCTGCACTTGCAGCAGGTGCCCCAGCACAACACGCAGACCTAGGAAGATGAGATGGCGCAAGGGTATCAACACATGTTGCGTCCCACACCAAAGGCCTACCCAACTTCCAAGGCATTATGGTCATCCCATCTGGTCTTTTCCCATCGTCGCGTGCCAGACCATTAGGTTCTAAAACAGCTGGTACTCCGGCGGAGACAAAAGCACGACGGATAATGTCATTAATACTTGCGTGCCGTGCTATCCGACCGGAGCTCTTACTACAAGAAAGGCCATGGTGTCCGAGGCAGTCGACCGCTTCACCGCATTGACAGCGATGCGGAGCTCCACAAGTAGCGCCCAGGCGAAGGCATGTAGCGAGCCGGAAGGTGGTATCACCCATCATAGTACCTATGTTGGGTGAAGGAAGTGCCTGAAGCCAGAGGCCCGACTCCCACTCACCCACAGCCAGTAGGCGGGCACGCTCAGCAGAATTGGTGGACGTATTAAAGAGATTATTCCGTACCAATCTGCAAAGCGGCTCATCCCACTGTCTCTGGGAAAAAGGGTTCACGGGCCGATCCGTCCCCGGGCAAGCCATTTTCCAGGCGTTTACAGCATCGGTCAGACACGGCACCTCAAAGTCAACCAGCGAAGACGATAAGATCTTGCTGGTTAACCTGTCAGTGCTGTGGACGGAGGACAGAAACGCCGGTAAACTTACACTAGAAATTTTGCGGACGCCGAGCCCACCGAAGCGAATCGGTAGAGTGGCTTGTAGCCATGCTCGGTCGTCCAGAGCCACATTAAGAATTGATGTGAGAGTATTTTTAATAATTTGGTCAATTTTGTCCAGGAGATGCGGCTGCGTCCAAAAAGGGGAACAGCGCAGATTATACATAAAATTTGGGCCAAAACAACAGTATTTTATAATTGTAAAAGCCGAATGTAAACTAATTTTAGAAAGTCGATCCGAAATATCATTAAAATGTTCGATTTTTTCTTCAACAAAAGTGGTAAAACTGTCTTCCAAAATTGGGGAACCTAGGAGGTGTAATAATTAATAATAATAATGGGAAAGTGTGTCTGTCTGTCTGTATGTTTGTCTTTCTTTCACGGCAAAACGGAGCGACGAATTGACGTGAGTTTTTAAGTGGAGATAGTTGAAGGGATGGAGAGTAACATAGGCTACTTTTTGTCTCTTTCTAACGCGAGCGAAGCCGCGGGCAAAAGCTAGTTTTATATATATATAAAAAATAGTAAATTGATGATTGGAATGTCTTTCTCCAGCAATGGAACAACCCATTGCTGGGAAAAGGCCTCTTCTCTTACAGAGAAGATACGAGTATTGATCACCAGTCGCTACTCTCGCTCAAGGTAAATTGGCGATTTCAGCGACTTCAACCAGGATTTTTTTAATGCGTCTGCTGACGAAATCTCGAGTTAGATTCTTGAGTCAGGCAAATTGTTACTGGATTTCCCATTAACCTTTCGACGACTAAGCGACAGCCGGCTGTCGAACTGCTATTGTCTTTCTATTGTGTCTGGAGTTACGTTTGTTCGACAAATATACTTCAGACCACCATAACTACCATATATAATATAACCCAAGTAATTATTGTAAGCAATGTCTTTTAAACAAACATGAGGCAATGTCTCAAACAACAAAACTATGATTACAAAGCAATGAGGCCTCGATTTAAATGTTTGTAATCAAAGCAAGCAAACACGCGCGGAAAACATATCATACAGTTCATAATGAGTCGTGTATCACGATTTTAATGACGTATTGTAATGAAAACAGTCATAGCGATGAAGAACGAGTTATTATTTTGATGCGGCATTTTACAAAGAAAACAAAGCTGTCATCTCGTGTTCCTGGATATAAGAACACGTGTATGATCTCCATACTATAACTTAATAACCGTACAATTGTCATTTAAACTAAAATATTATTTTCAAACTGGACATTGGCAGAAATCACCGAAAATTCGGTGGATTGCCATAATAAATATAAAAGTTGAAGTTGAAGAAAACCAAACAAATATCTTGGAATGACTCAAACACGGCCTTTTGACTCTAACTTAGGCAGAGCCTGTGTTATGGTAACCATACAACTGATATACGTACTTGTATCCATACTAATATTATAAATGGGAAAGTGTGTCTGTCTGTTTGTCTTTCTTTCACGGCAAAACGGAGCGATGAATTGACGTGATTTTTTGAGTGGAGATAGTTGGAGGAATGGAAAGTAACATAGACTACTTTTTGTCTCTTTCTAACGCGAGCGAAGCCGCGGGCAAAAGCTAGTAATTTATAAATACATACATATTATAGATAAATTACACACAGACACAGAACAAACAATCGTGCTCATCGTACAAAGTGTGTCCTGGGTGGGAATTCAACATTCAACCTCCGGTTTAACCAGGGTCACTAAACACTAGACCAACAGGCCCGTCAAAAATCATTAAATATTGGGTTGACACAACACTAAAGCCTAGATAAATTAATGTTACTTAGCATTTTTGCTTAGCCATTCTCTATCTTTGTCTTGTCATCATAATTTGGCAACAGTGCGACAGGGACAGGAATATCGCTTAGCCAAAATGACGTTTATTATTTTCCGTGCTACGCCGTAGCAGCCTCTACGCCTGCTACGCTCTCGTAGCACATGTATCAACAAAAAGGTTTTAGCCATTTTTTTCCTTTATTTTAATAAAATAATACAACTAATTTTTGACACGATTACGATTTTCAATCCTGCTGAAATAATTCATTGTTTTAAAAAAGTACATCTCCATTCCTATATTTCTATATCAAAAAGGTAAACCTACACTTACCTATAACAAACAAAAAACCTCCAAATTATATTACAAATTTTATTTCGGCACCTCCAAATATTCCTACGTCGACGTTTACATTGTTTACATTTAATAACATCTTCGTTAACATTTCACTGATTACTGCCTCATTTTGTGCGAGAAAAGAGATTAACTGTGCGAATGGGCGGATAATGTGGAGCTTTAATATTTAATAGGTATCGTAAAGTATTCATCGAAGGCTTTAAGTATAATAATAATAGTACCAGCCTACTGAACCTACGGCAAGGCAAAACTTTCTTGTCATACAGAGAAGGCGCAAACATTGATTGTAACATACCTAATTATATTTTAATTATTTTTATCATAACGACTTTGACTAATTTTTATTTAACTTTTTCAAATCATATGAACTTCCTAAATTTAATCACACGAGGAAAACATCGTAAGGAAAGTGGACTTATCTATACTTCTATACTAATATTATAAAGAAGAAAACTTTATATGTTTGATTGCAATGAAAAGGCTCAAAAATTACAGGACCGATTATAAAAATTCTTTCACCATTCGAAAGCTATACTATCCCTGAGTAACATAGGCTATATAATATCACGCTATGTCCCACGGGAGCGAGGCAGTAACCAAAAACCTAACGTAACACGGGTGAAACCGCGAGGAACAGCTAGTAATTATATAAGTTCGATATCACCAATCCGACTTGAGAAAGCGTGGTGACAAATTCTCGTGCCTTCTCTGTATGAGAAGAGGCCTTTAACAGGGCAGAGGCCTCTTCTCTAGTGACCCTGTTGCCTTATTGCAGGCAGTAGGGCAATAAATTTGTAATAACACTTACCCCTCCTGCGGTTTTATTTAAGTAAGTTTTTTGGTTACTGCACCACTACCGTTGGTCAAACCGTGATGTTATATAGCCTGGTTGCGGAATGTTTATAATAGTTACCGTGACCCCGGAACATAAAGGGCAACCGAAGGAACATGAGTGGGTTTTAGTCAGTAAAAGTATGACACGCCCTCCCGCCGCATGGCGGAAGAAGTCATTTGATGGTTTCCCACTCCCCAAAAAAAAATTTGAAAAAATGGTTCCGTTGTTTTAGTGTTATATTTATTCATTACACACAAATCAACAAATCTTTACTGTTCCTAATATTAGTAAAGCCAACATTGTTCTTCAACATCTCCATTACTCAAAAACGTCTTTCAGTTTCAAATAAAACGACGCGTCTATAAGGGGGTAAGCAGAGCAGTTAATCAGTCGCTCACAGAGAGGCTGAGCTACAAGATAACTGCATTACTTTGATGTGGAGACGCTCATTGATTCCACGAATTATGTCGCTCTCTCGCTGTGGAGCGTCCGCAAAAACATTTGGGAAAAGATTGGGAATGTTTGTGAAATTAATTTTTGGTTGTGTTGTTTTGTGTAGAGGTATAGACAAGGAACTTCGTGCTTTTTTTCTTTAGTCTGTGGTATCCCTCAGCTGGGCTAAGGCCAAGCACTTCCAGATTTTTTTTATCCCTCGCCGTTTATGTGTCTATTACGCCAAAGAGGTAATCTATAACTAACATCCTACATCGCGCAATCAGGTTTTGAAACCACCGATGGGCATTAAACCACCTAACACAACTGCACACGTTTGGTCGGAGGATCCTTACGAAAAGTGTGGATGCTTAAATAAATATCCACATTTTTCCGTAAATGTAACTTTAAAAACCGCATTAAAATTCTATTCAAAACCTAATTTAATAAATTAGTTGTTTCAATCGTACAGCAATTTATTCGCTCTTATTCCTGGCACAATCCTCCAAGGAATGGTCCGGATCTCGTCGATAAAACTCCGATAATTATCGCTAACTATCGACACGAACAACATTCAGTTATTAGTCGATACTTAGTTATTTAGTTGTTTTCAACGCTCCGTACAACTGAGACCTAATTTTAGTTATGTTCAAAGTTTTCTCCACACGATAAGGGTGGGGACACAAAATCAGCGGTTGCGGCGCGGAACAACTCGTCCACAAAAATCTGGCCCGAGGGCCAATATACAGATTTATCCGGAACGCCGCAATTTGGTTACTACATCGCTATCATATGTTGTTAACATGACAATATAGCCTTTTTGGCTTTCCAACTGTTTAAAAAAATACATGATTTTGCCAAAATATTCTTTACTTTTGAATGGGAGTAATTAGGCCCGTTCTACTAAACTGGGCCAGGATACCTCAGTTAATGCACGTGTCAAAAGTTGACTCGCCAATTTAGTTGGTCCATGGGTCAGTTTATACGTGAAGATATCCCATAACCCCGCAAGGAAAGTAGACGGCTAGACTCTCGCGCGCCGCTCCCCGCGTCGCCGCTTTCTTGGCCAGTTCCATATAAACCTATACGTTTGAACGCGTCGCTCTCCGCACCGCTGCCGCTTTGTTCGTGGCCACAACCAAAGGGACAGATATATTCTGATAGAACTAGTTAGTCACAAAACTGAGTCTAGGTTTAACATACTTTGTACGACGATAATGGGCAAAGTTGCTTATTTAATGAAGTTGGACTATCTGTGACCGACACGTCGGGTGTAATATAATAAAATATGTAGCGTGGCTTTTGAAAAGGCGTTCGTGTATTAAGTTAGTTACACTTATATAAACGAGCTGAAGAGTAGTTATTGACCGGGGTTGCGGAGTAGTTATAATAGTTACCGCGGCCCCGGAACCTAAAGGGCAACCGAAGGAACAAGGGTGGGTTTTAGACAGTAAAAGTCTTACAGGGAGTGTCATAATTATACCATATCCTCCTGCCTCGCCCAAACATCCTATCGGAGTGTATTCTTTGGCAGAATGAGCGCAATGTTATGTTGAATAGTTTACAGGTTACATCTGGTGTTGTTTATTATACGGACCTTGTGGAAACCAGAACCAATTTCCGTGCGTTCAAGCGTTTTTGCCATACCAACTATTGGAATCAATCGTAACAGCTCACATTTTAGGACCCATTAATTTTTAACAGATCCTATTCCGTGGTGCCAGGCAATCTGGGCTTCTCCCAGTTGTAATTGCCCCTTTGTGCCTATCGGCCTAGTTCTGTTCTGTCTCCTGCTTGTTATGGAGGGAAGTGGAAAAAAATATATTTTTCTTACTCCTCCGCTGTTCTTTTCTGATTAATTTCGTTGCGGGATCCAAGACAGTTGTATCGTTTCTCCGGGACTCGTCGAGCTTCATTGCTCGGCGCTTTTCTGGCGGACTCCACTGTTGATTCTGGCTTTCAGGAGTTGCAGTGGTTGGGAATAGTGTGGTGGGATGCCTCGCCCAAAAAAGTTGTTAGATGATTTTTCATCCATATAAAAGAGTAGTTTTTAAGAGTATTAGAAGTAATTAAACATGTATGTATTTCATAACCAGATTTATGTGAAATATGCATAATTTTATCGCAGGAAACAAAATTATCAAGCGCTGGAGATTTTGTTTGCTAAACATGTTAATCTCTGCAACAAACACAACATAAAATATTATTTCAAAAGAATAGCATAGGTTATAATAACATCAAACTCAAACTCAAATCATTTATTTTTGATAGACCATTTAAAAGGCACTTTAGAACGTCAAAAACAAAGAAAAATGAATCTAGTTGCCCATTACAAAAAGTTGATTCGTATAGAGAAGAATGGGCAAGAAACTCCATACTTACTATTTTAAAATAATGTTGTTACAATATTATTTGTACATTGTTAAGTGTGCTAATGTCGCAAGACGACTACCGGCCACCGTAGGCACGGTTCTGAGGATGGCGAGCGATGGGTAGCTCGCCGCCCGGCTAGTACCAGGACCGCGTCGACGGCGCGTTAGTGTTCCACGCGCGCCTCAAAGAGAAGGAGTCAGCACAGGAAGGGGCCCAATAGGGCCAACGCCTGCCGGGGTTGTGGAATGTTTATAATAGTTACCGTGACCCTGGAACATAAAGGGCAATCGAAGGAACATGAGTGGGTTTTAGTCAGTAAGAGTCTGACACGCCCTCCCGCCGCACCCAGGACGGGAGCAGTCATTGGATGATTTCCCACTCACCAAAAAAAAAAAGTGTGCTAATGTACCATCACGCTAAGACCCAATGAAAGGAGAGCAGATCAGTAACTAAAGGCACAATAATTATAACCGCCGGAAACAGCTCGTCTTAATCAAGCTGAAGAATTTGAAATTGTTTATTTGTTTTGCCGGCGAACTTGAAGGAAACTCCTAGTAGCTAGATAAAAGAAATGCAGTATTCTAATTTCTTATTAAGTAGAAATCTCGTTACCACAACCCATTACCTTTTAATTAATGTTAAACCAACGAGTAGACAAAAAAAGCTGATTGCTAAGCATTTTAATTATTTAGAAACTACATTCTTTAACCTTAAAAAAAGCTAATTAAAAAAACCATTAGAAACCGCTTTCTTCTTGTATCCGATTAATTAGCAATTCTTAAACAAAGGAAAACTGAAAAAAACACAAAACTGATTGTGTTGCTATCCTTACCACTTAGAGAAAAAATCCCTGTTTTTATTCAACGGAGAAAAAGCTCTCGTTGCATTAGTGCGATTGTGTTTAATAAAGTATATTTTGCGGACCCTACTTTCGTGTGGGGGTTTATTTTTATTTATTGCATGCTAGGTTTGGTTCGCAACCTTATCACATTCTTTGGGTTACAATTGCCCTTTATTGGGTCCTTTTTGTGACGTTATTTTTTCGGGTTTTGAGGTCAAATTGCGATAGGTTACTTTAAGGAGCGATTTGCACGTCTCATGACTACACTATGAAACATAACTGCTTTGTGACGAAAAGCTTTAATAGGGATGACGACAGCATATAAAAAATGACATTCTATTTAGTCCGTCTTGTAGATCGGCCAAAAATACGGGACACGTATTTTTTGCTTGATCAAATTAATAAAAAAATACAAAGATAAAGAGCAACAAAGTTCCGGAGTGGGGGCTTTTGACGTCACCGCCCTGGAAAAATTGTATCTAATCGTGACGTCACGCGCAACTTCAACGCACTGTATCGTTGTCATTTTTCGTTTACGAGAAAAAAAGAAAAAATACGTGTCTAAAATTTTTTAATAATCTAACTGACGGACTAATTAATTTTTTTTCGTCGTCTTGCCTATTGATGATGATGATTATGATACCAGCCTATTATTGTTCCAATGCAGGGCAAAGGCCTCTTCTCATACAGAGAAGACACGAGCATTATTTACTACGCTTGCTTAAGGCGGAGTTGCAACTTAGGACTAATATTAAAAACAACTTAACTATAAAATTAAAAATCATATCAAGATAAAGTTTCAGTGTTGCAAAAAAAAAGACAAATCCATGCCAGTAGTAGCTGTTTCTTCCATCTGCGCCTACCTATTTGTATAAAAGAGTGTGAACAAGGGACTTAACACTCTGTTGTAACGGTTAAGGTCTCATGTCAAATAAAACAAAGACACTTAATACGTTAACATGAGTATATTAATAATAAAAAAAAAACGTATATCCTCATACCTTTAAAGAAGAGCTCTTTATGATAAAGCTCATTCAGCGAAATCGTCGTTACAATCAAGACTATATCGCTCATATAGCCCTCTTAGGCTTCCACCAAAGCGAAGATCTGCGTATATGTCTCTCCGCTTAGCTTGAGCACACTACAGTATCCTAATGGGTATTAACAAAACATCTCCTTCATCATCAGTCGAAAGACGTCCACTGCTAGACAAAGGCCTCCCCCAAAGATTTCTTTATCGGTCCTGCGCCATCCGCATCCAACGGGACCCAGTGATCTTGAGATCATCGGCCCATCTTGCAACAGACCTGCCCACGCTGCGTTTTCCGAGAATTTTTCAGCCCCAACGGCCGTCACACATCTCTTTAGTAGAAATCTCTCGGCTGTGGTGGAGACTGGAGACCTAGCCTTAAACCCCAAATCAATATCGCTTAGGGGTAAGCAGAACAATTTTAACGCAACATTAGCCATTATTAACGACAGTAGTACAAAAGAATTGTTAGCATTCGCTTTTATAGTTATTGAATTGATTTTATGCTGACTCTTTGGTCCAAGGTTTTCTGGTTTAGGTAAATGATCATGTGAATAATCGTAATGCTATAGAGGTGCCGATTCCCTTGTTCACTAACTAAATTAAATGTATGTTCAATGCCTCTTGTTCTTTCCAATTCATTAAGAAAAGGACAGAAGATGAAATACTAGTTCAGTGTTGTTAAATTAAGAAAAAAGAAAAATATCAATTTACTTCAGGCGTAGCCAGCGCCTTTTTTTGTCAATTTGACAGGACTAAACTATTGGCGAGATAAATAGACGTTACTAAGCACTGACTTTGGCTTAGCCATGTTCCCGTCTCTATCGTGCACTTGACGTTTGGCAGTTGTGTAACAGTGACAGGTATAGTGCTAAGCCAAAGTCAGTGCTTAGTAACGTTTTTTTTATCTTCTATCCTTTTTTTTATTTCATTTTATTTCTTGTAATTGCATTTATGTCATGACCATGAGTCCATGGATACTGCAAAATCGGTTTGATCTGATATGATATGATGTATTTGAGGCGTGAGTGCCAGCAGATAAAGAAATTTTTCAAATTTAAATTTTATTTTAAATTTAAATTATTTCAAATAAAGAGCTATATAATACAAGTTTTAAATGTGCTAATTTCTGGACTCTTTAATGTTATAAGACCAGGTTTTTTAAGTATCCGTACTAATATTATAAATGCGAAAGTAACTCTGTCTGTCTGTCTCTTCTTCACGCCTAAACCACTGAACTGATTTAAATGAAATTTGGTACAGATATAGTCTGGGACCCGAGAAAGGACATAGGATAAATTCATCCCGGATATCCCCCGGGAAGGGGAACTATTACTATATTCCACGCGAACGCAGTTGCGGGCAAAAGCTAGTAAGCTATATAACAAGACCCTGTTACCCTTGTATATAAAAAAATACACATTCTGTATTTATACTTAATCCTTTTGCGTGTTGTGAGGTAATACAGGACAGTAGTTTATGACATAATAAAAGTAATTGCCAGACAGTTACAGCTCGCTTGAACACAAATAGGGCTTTGTGTGCAGAAACTATAAAATTAAGTAATAAAAAAAACTAAATACTCGACTGCTATACTTAAAAGAAAATAAAAGTCGGTTTACGGACGAGATTTTTACGTGATAACGTTGCATCACAAGACGAATACTTGGTCTGATCATGCGTCTCTATCGTTAGTACCGCGCTCTCTCTTGCACGAGTCATTCTTTTTCGTGTGCGCAGTCGGCGTTCATTGATTTACAAGACGTTATCACATCAAAAATAAAAAATATATAAACTGAAAAGCAAAGAAATTGGCTAATAATATTGTAAATCCACCCCGTACCTTGCCTCCATTTTCATACCCCCTCGATTTGGTAAAAAAGCCGTTTTGAACCATTCTTACTTATAACTACTAAATACATATTTATACCTGGTCTCACCAGATATAAATGTACATTTTTTTGGAGAGTGGGGGAAAAAGCAAACTCAAATTGTCTGTAAGATATTTACAAAGCAACACAGCCTTTCATTGCACTTAACAAAAACTTAAACAAAACATTTCCAGTCGCTTTATAACCAACATTTATAGGGTCAAGTAGGGGTGAAAATAGGGGGAAATTAGGGATGAAAAGAGGAAAAACTTGTGCATAACAATAAACAGTTTTCATCGTGATAATTTGAAGTATAAATTATAGCTTAAGGAAATCATAAAAGTTTGTATAATTTTCCGAGTTCGCACATTTCCTTTCATAAAGTTAACATTTATTTTACCGCAGTTTCTCCCTGTTGTGTGGCAATATTGTTTATTAGAATGGCCGGGACACACGGCTGGTTACAAGTTTTTTAAGGTGTTGCAGCTTTTGCTACACTATTAAGTTTTTTGGAAGCATAAAATTAATTCTTATGGAGCTTTGACTTTTATGTTTTTAGCTGGATGTGAGTGGTTGAAAATCGAGAAATATGATGTGTGATAGAGATCTGTGCCCATCTGTGGACTGATATAGACTGATGATGATGAACAAATTATATACGTACGATTTACGTATATAATTTGTATTTCTACTTTATAGTAACTACTAACGGTTAGTAACTAACCACATCACAATACATACATATATGTTTAAGTTTAAGTTTTAGTTTAAGTTTATTATTAATCATCAAGTACAAATACATTATTGATAGAACAGTGATACCCAAACTAGGCATAAGTCTATATCTTGGGGATCAGAGTTGTACATATTCTGTATATTCAAAAGGTCGTACATGGTGATTACCAACTGATTCGAACTAAGTAGAATAAGGCTCATAATTAAGAAAAAAGAACACCTCAAGCATATTAAAATGAACAAAAATGAAAAACAACATAGCTAAGGTAAAAAAAAAAGAGTAACAAGCAAAAATAAGTAAAATAAAACAAGTTAAAAATGGGAATTCGTAAATTCTCATTCATACAGCAAAATTTGTGGTAATAGTGTGTTTGTGTGTGAGTGTTTATGGGTGGGTGCGTGTTTATGTGTATGTGTGTGTGCGTAAGAGTTGTGTGTTAATGTGAGTCGCAGTCTGATAGGATAGGAGTGATGTCAGATTATAATGTGGTTTTATTTCGTAACATAATATATCACTATTTGCACATAATTCTTTCTGTTTTATCGTAAGAGAGTGTAAGGAGCCAGTTCCTTATGATATATTTGTGTAGTTTAGAGGTGTTCCATACTATAATTCTGACGGTCAATGTCAGATGGTAAAATAAAATAAACAGGAGTAGACTTTCAAATAAAAAAAATCAAAACAATTGGCGGAGAAATCTACTAACAATGGTACAAAAAGAAACTTAGACAAATTGATTCCTAACCGCTACTTTTTTAAAGTTGGTTAAAAATACTCTTTACGTTTAAAAGCCTCACTCGCTCACACTAAAACCCAACCCGAAAATCTCTTACCGAAATGTAATCACAAAATCAAAGTTCCAAAACAGACTGTTTGCTTAAAAGCATTAAGTTTATATTGCTTTGCGCTTCAGACATTTCAGTTAACTGGTCTTCCGGTCCAAAATGATCCTTTGTCTTGGTCGTAGGCATAATGAAACCGACACAGACCTCTGTAATTTCCTATTTAGAAAAAAAAAACTATAAAAGCTTATGGTAAGGCTTTGAATCTAGGATGCGTGAAACTACCAGTGGATGGAAAAGCAAAAAGGACGATAAAAAAGTAAAGAGAAATCTAAATATTACTTTTTGTTAGTAGTGGTCAAATTAGTAATAGTCGCACTTTTCTAGTGGTAAGCCATACAAGTATTAATGTTACTTTAGTATTTTTTTTTTCAATCCTACTTGTCATTTGTAGACTTTTTTTTTGGGAAATCATCAAATGACTGCTCCCGTCCTGGGCGCGGCGGGAGGGCGACAGACTTTTACTGACTAAAACCCACTCATGTTCCTTCGGTTGCCCTTTGTGTTCCGGGGTCACGGTAACTATTATAAGCATTCTGCAATAAAAGTAGATCAAAACAATTATATAAAGGGTGTCGTGTTACTTAATATCTGATGAAATTTTCAGTTCTTAGAAGAGTCAGGGTCGTGCGAATACTAGTATGGTAGAATATAAAATGATTTAATTTCGTAAATAGGTTAAATTATTATATGTGTATATAACACTTTTACACGTCAGTATTTATTTTTATTAAATTTACTAGCTGACCCGACAGACGTTGTCCTGTCAACTATGAATATTGAATTCGAATTGACATACTACCTACCTACTACCTACCCACCACCTACCCACCACCTACCGACCACCTACCTACCACCTACCTACCACCTACCTACCACCTACCTACCACCTACCTACCACCTACGTACCACCTACCTACCACCTACCTACCACCTACCTACCACCTACCTACCACCTACCTACCACCTACCTACCACCTACCTACCACCTACCTACCACCTACCTACCACCTACCTACCACCTACCTATACCACCTACCTACCACCTACCTACCACCTACCTACCACCTACCTACCACCTACCTACCACCTACCTACCGCCTACCTACCGCCTACCTACCACCTACCTACCACCTACCTACCACCTACCTACCACCTAACCACCTACCTACCACCTAGCTACCACCTAGCTACCACCTAGCTACCACCTAGCTACCTACCACCTACCTACCACCACATCAAAGAGACGTTCCTTTCAAGTGACATTTTACGTAAGATAATTCGTGTTTGACGACGCGACGATACGATACTAACGTCACTCAATTGTTTTGGCTTCCCGAAACCTCTCGACTAACACTTGAACTTTATGGTATGGTATTAAAGCTCAAATTGACTCTACGTTTTAGTTAGAAAACGTTTGTATGGGAAAAAGAAAAGGGCTGTTTTTAGGGCTTTCCCGACAATTATTCGTTTTTTTTTGCCGTATAAACCATCCTTGAACTACAACGAACATTTTAAAAAAAAAAGCAGCCAAATCGGTCAAGCCGTTTTCATGCCAAGTCGTGACAACGGAAAACGGGTTTCATTTTTATATATAAGATTAAAATTAATTTAAGCAAATGATGGGGCCTGTGTTTCCTATCTGACTACTCTGAAAAGAAACATCCGAAATTCGATAAATTTTAAAGTCCATACAATGGTATTGAAGAAAAACTTGCGAGAACATGAAGTTTAATCTCTGAGGTGTTTTTTAGTAAATCTGATTCTTCAGGCCTGAATTTCAGAACAAGTTGCTGATGAATAATCCCTGCAACAAAATTCTATCAAATAGTCTCCAGCCAGCCGAGAACATCCAGAAATAATATATTAAGATTATTATTACCAAACAAAATGCCTCTTTAGCAAAATGTAAATATGACTTAGCTAAAATCTGTGCCAAACTTCCTCAAAAATAATTTCCACGTCTACATTATTACCATCCTCACGAAATGGCGGCCAATCAAGGCGAGGCGTCTACATTTCATATAAAGAACATTTTGTACCAATATCCCTGATGGCTATTGTGGAAGCACAATAGGCTAAGATTAAATTTCTCTGAAAAGAATGTAAAGACGCCGTTCTACTGCCGCGTAGGATATGCACGAGGTGGTTTTTAAGACAAGCACAATCCCACATTTATGTCAGCTTAAACCTTCGAACATACGTGATTTGAGACACAATAGAAAGAGCACGACAGCCGGCTGTCGCTTGGTCGACGTAAGGTTAAGGCATATTTGTGCCAATTGGTGCCGTATAGTATTGTCATTGAAGTCAGTATGTCCCATGTAAAATATATTGGTATTCAATTGCATTAATTGATTATATTGAAAGCAGACCACAATATAAGTTGTAATATAAGTAGAACACAAATAGGAACGTAGCGTAGCTGAAGAGATTCACAATTCATCAAAAACAAGAACCATTAAACTATCACCCCTGAACACCATAGATATTTAAAAATGCTAATTAAAATTTCAGTCTTACATTACTTCTTTCAAATTTTATTTAGATGAAAATAAATATTCTTCGATTCCGCGAACATAGGGCAATCGCTTGACCGCTGCGATGGACAATTGCGTCTATTTTAAACAAAGCAAGCTAAGTACATGCACGTATGTCATTCAGACGTCGGACGCAATGGAACCGAGTCTTTATAAAATAAGTATTCGGTATATGAAGAGAGATTGTTTGGAATTTTAGATATTTTAAGATCGAGTTGCTGTTATTCTACTGAACTACACACATCAAAAGTGTCTAGGGATATTTCAATTAAACCTAAATTACTAAAATTCTATTAACTTTTTGTTAAAACATGTACACATTAAAATAAACCTTGTTTAATAGACTATTTAATCTGATAATAAACTTTTAGATAAAGTTAAATTTAAAAAAAAACTTAGAAGAAGAGGAAAAACTCAAACAAAATTTCAATCTTAACTTTATTTTTGAAACATCAAAACTTAAACAAAACAACAATTTTTTTTATAAAAATTCTTGAAAACTTAAAATTAATATTCCGTGGATCCACCTAAGACTCTCCTGACACATCTGCAGCGGTTCTGCATACTCAAAACAAGGGTGTCAATATCCTGTTGTGGAATACTGTCCCATAATTGCCGTTTCTGAAGCCATGAAGACCAGTCAGAGCGTTATATCCAGGCTTTGGTCATGTTATCGTGTCACGGAGGAAGTGGTGGAACGGCACCGAGGACCTCAACGCATTACAACACATTTACAGGACCGATTCATAGTAAATGCTGCACGAAGTCAACTAAATGCAGCGGCGATGCAATTGGTTCAAAGGCTACAGAGAGAGTATGGTTTGCTGGTAAGCGGTCAAACTTTGAGAAGGCGACTGCATGAAGTCAATCTACGTGCTTGTAGGCCATTTTGGGTAACAGCACTAAGGAGAGGTAATCGAGGAAGAAGATTACAATGGGCTATTGCACACGAAAACTGGAACCATTCTCAATGGTCACTTGTGCTTTTCACTGATGAATCTAGGTTTGGATTTCATCCTGATTCGCGAAGAGTACGCGTTTGGAGAAAACCTGGACGTTGGAATCGACTGCAGCACCCACGACAAGTTCATGCATATTAAGGTGGCACGATTATGGTTTGGGCAGGAATTCGTCTCGGCGGTAGAACGGACCTCGTTTGGATACAAGGCAATATGATTGTTCGAAAATACCGAGATGAGGTGCTAGAGCCTGTAATCTTGCCCCACAAACAGCAAATGGGACAAAATTTCCAGCTAATGCACGACAATGCCCGTCCACATACGGCGCGTATCGTTACAAGTTGGTTACAACAGCATGTTATCCAAGATTTAGACCGGCCTGCACAATCCCCTGACTTAAATCCTATTGAACATGCCTGGAATATGCTTCAGAGAAGAGCTCGTAGGAATTTCCCTGTTGATATTGTGCATCAAAACCAGCTTTTCTTGCATCTTAGCAGGATTTGGGACAGTACGCCACAACAGGATATTGACACCCTTGTTTTGAGTATGCAGAACCGCTCCAGATGTGTCAGGAGAGTCTTAGGTGGATCCACGAATTATTAATTTTAAGTTTTCAACAATTTTTATAAAAAAAAATTGTTTTGTTGTTTAGGTTTTGAAATTTCAAAAATAAAGTTAAATTGAAATTTTGTTGAGTTTTTCCTCTTCTTCTATGTTTTTTTTTTTTAATTTAACTTTATCTAAAAGTTTATTATCAGATTAGATAGGCAATTAAACAAGGTTTATTTTAAAGTGTAGGTGTCTTAACAAAAAGTTAATAGAATTTTAGTTATTTAGGTTTAATTAAAATATCCCTAGACACTTTTGATGTGTGTATATTAACAACTCTCCTGCGGCCCTTTTCAGCTCCCGTAGAAAATAACGTTATGTTATGTACCCTATTTGTTATTCTGATGTTTAAGCCATATTATTAAAGTGTCATTAAACCTTCGAACACATGTGATTTGAGACACAATAGAAAGTCAATAGCAGCGCGACAGCCGGCTGTCGGTTGGTCGTCGAAAGTTTAAAATCCGTTCAGTGGTTTTCGCGTGAAAGAGAAACAAAGATCCTAACACACACACATACAAACTATCACATTTATAATATTAGTAGGAAGTAAGATTAGTAAGATTTGAACAAGTATGATGGGCAGACTGACTGACAGTTTTAGCTAAGTAATAAAATTCATTTGGCACCATATTCACAGAATCCTTACCAATATAAGTTTCCTTAAATAAAAGAAACTAGTCAGCATGAAAATATTTAAACGATAAATCCATAGATACGATCCCCTTATTACAAGAATTGTCGAACTTTATGGAGATAAGAAAGTCGTTGAATGCAAGTGACCCGGAACAGATCTGTTGAAAACTCTTTAGCGAAACGATTATAGGAAAGTAAATTATTGTCTACCGTCCTTATTCGAATATAAATCTGATTAAAAACGCTTTTTGATTCTCTATCTTTGGAGTTATTTGGCATCGTGAATAACCTTTTAGGAGAAGGAAGTTAGGAATTTTTTTAAAGTGAGTTAGAACGAATTTTCTAAAAATACTTAGTTTTAATGTGAATTAATAATTTTATTTGAAATCATAAATAACTAAGCCACGACATATCTGGATATAGGTACGGAAAATGAATTTTGATAGCTGATGTAACAGTGTCAGATATCCCTTATTGACGTGCATGAGTTGTTGCATAAAGCCTCGTCTCCACTAGGAACATTTGTCGAGCGACTTGTGTCCCCGGTGACATCGGGCGATGTCGGGCGACGTCGGACGACATCGCCGCGACATTGTTGAAACTGTTCCTTAAAGCTGGTCTACTAACGATGGTACCTCTGAAACACGGTACGCGTCGGGGCGCGTACGCATCAAAGATAAACATGGCAACCTGATCATGGACTCGACATTGCCCGATGTCACCGGGGACACATGTCGCTCGACAAATGTTCCTAGTGGGGACGGGGCTTTATTGTAACAAGTTAATATTATTTTAATATTTTTTAAAATTATATTGATTTTTAAAGAGTATTCAAGGCGTTTCTTATTCGTTCTTTTCGTTTACATAGATACCTATATAACTAACTTTCGGTTGCGGCTTTGTCCGCACCAAAAACTTTTCTTATTGATTATCTACTTTTCACAAAGAACACAACCTCCAAGTTTAATGTCTCTAGGACCAGTGGTTTGAGCTGTGCGTTAATAATATCAACCCAACTTATACTACCATCAGCCGACCCCTTCAAACCATTTTAACCCCGACATACAACATTAAATCACCCACTTTTATACCGCCATCAGCCAACCAGCACTCTAAACCCCTTCTGACTTTAAAACTCTTCTTCCCCAGGTGTCAGACGACATCGGCTACGTGGTGTATTCAGCGCTGGGCAGCTTCTACATACCGTCCTGTATCATGGTGTTCGTGTACATCAGGATATACTACGCGGCTAAGGCTCGCGCGAGAAGAGGGATTAGAAAGAACCCGAGGCCACGGGCTGTGAGTATTTTGGAGTCTTTGTTAGTTAGAGGTTGTAGTGTTAAAGGATGGATAGACGAAATACTAGAATATAGAATTATGAGATGGGAAGGACGCCAAGTTTCTATAAACGTGTATCGTAGTGAAACACGATAAGACAGTAGTAAAATATTTCTTTAAAACTTTATTGGTCTAATGATCAGAACTGTGATACTGTTGTTCCCTGAAACCTGTCGTTTGCTTCGATTCCTAAGAAATAATAAATAAATACCTGTATAAAATGTAGTAAGTTTCCTCTAAAGAAAGATGTTATGGAAATTATACCCTTAAGGAGAAAGGAAAAAAAATTAAGATTACGAAAGAAAGGTACTGAAATTCTAAATCTGCCTTTAGAATTATGTTACCTTTAGGTTTCATTCCAGATAATCTATAATTCCACTAAAGAAGGTTTTTTTGAGAATATCACTCATGAGACGAATTGCTGGAACAAGCACGAGCAGTGAACAGCAATAAGCTGATGAGGGGGGTAAATTAAGCATTATGTAGAAGTCCGTCGCTTTCAAAACTAAATCCAGTGAAATTTCTGACAACAGCAAAATTTTTATAGTGGTTAGTTGTTATTAATATTACCCTTTTGGGTCGATTTAAAAAACACTTCAGAAACTTTTGATTTACTTTAAATCAAAAGTTTCTGAAGTGTTTTACTGAATGTCATCTTAACAGTTATTTCCTTTTGCAGAACGAGCAACAAACGAGCTTCAGTAACCCGAAGGGCACGCGACCGATGCCCTCCACCCATCCCATGCCTCCGGGACACCTTAGCAATAACAACGGGTAAATATTACTTCTATTTTTTATTATAAACGGATCAAGTGTCATGATGTCCCAGTAGGCCTCTCATGTTGGAGGTTGTGGGCAAGTACCAATGTGACAATTTTAAATCATATGTGCAAAGTTGTTATCTTGGACATCGCTAACACCCCGTGCCTTGAAAAGTACGTTAGGCGGTTGGTCCAGGTTGTCATTTGCAGATTTTGACAGTTGTTACGTACAGTCAGAAACCAAAATGTCTGATTAGTCTACCAAGGGGTATGCTATCACCAAATGGCTGGGTTGTGAAGGTCTAATAAGCATATACACTGGTATATAACTGAATTCGGTTAGATTGGAAGCCGACCCTAACATAGAAGGGAAAAATGTTAAGAAGATGATAAAACGAATCAAGTGCTACCCTGTTAGGAACTAAGTAACAGCCTGGAGTTCAGAAGTGGCATTAAAAGTGCGTCCCAGTTTATTTTTTTATTAATCTTTGGAGGTTGTCAAGGTACTAGGATGCCAAAAAGTCTGACAACCAATCTTACCAAGAGGTACAGTATCGCCAGCAATTGGGTTGTAAAGGACTAACAGTCAGTCACTTCATGAAAAACACTGGTATTCAACTACATCATCGACTGGAAGCCGACCCCACCAAAAGTTATAATTATTTATTTGACGACGCTATTGGCACTGCGCCAGTTAGAGACTTTGTTTGCTGCATCACGGGTTCGATTCCCACATGACACAAACATCTGCCTGCCTTCTTCGAGTTTGAATATTATTATAATGACAGCTTATGTTTGATTGGCAAAGTTATTTCTCAAAAAAAAATATATATTATTAGCAGATCGAGGAGTAAAGGCTGGTTTCAGTGCTGGCACCTTTTCAGGGATCAGGTATACGATTCTCCGACCTCACTGACCTTCAAGTGAGTAAACTTTGAATACGCCCCGTTACCCCGTTTGTCAAGTGGTCCAACTCAACCTGAGCTTCGATTCCCAGGCCGGGCAAAAATGTGGTACTAGGTTTTCCATCCGGATTTTTGCACCACCTGTTCTACCCATGTGATGTGTGGCTTGTCCTGTAAAAACTTTGATGGAGTACTTACTCAATGCCTAAACGGAATCAGTGTCATCATAGGCAAACTTAACTAGACAATGAAAAAGACCGATTGTAAAGACAAAGAAAATCTTTAACCCAGGATTTAGGACACCAAACCCACTCTAACAAAAACGAAAGTACCCTCTCTGCTTGTGTGTTACCCTTTCACAGCTGATCCACAGAACTGAATTTAAACAAATTTGGTAAGAAGTAAGCATGAAACCCAAAGAAGAACACAAACATACTTAATCGACATTTAACCCTGCTACTGCCATACTTTTTTATTTCTTACGAATGTGACAAGTTGTACCATAGGCTATTAATTTATTTTCAAAATAAAACTACTTACAGTCTCTTAACTATGAAATCTAAATCTTAATCTAGTTGTACTTGCGTACAAATTGACAATCGTACAAAATGGCGGGTGAAAGCCGAAGACTAATTAAAATAATTTCTCTACTAGACATTGGCAAATAAACTCGACTCAATTGCCGCAAGAAGAAGAAGAAACTAACAAAACCTTCAACCCTTTTCAGCGAAAGCCAAATATCAACGATAGAGACGCCACAAGTGCAGATCCCGACGGTGACGTGCGAGCTCGCGTCTGACATATCCACCAGCGAAGCGGGAGACACGCTTCCACCGCCGCCTGACGAACGGAAAGACACGCTCAAGGTAGCCTACCAGCAGGTAATCTTCTAGTTTTACTATATTATTTAAACAGTCGAACACACGTGTTTCGAGACACAATAGAAAGACAATAGCAGCCCGACAGCCGGCTGTCGCTTGGTCGTTAAAAGGTTAAGATCCTTTGGAACAAAGATGAATGGACAGACAGAAATGCCAAAACTGTTTGTGAAAGGCTAATGGTTGTCTGACTAATTCCTATTATGCGACACTCAAAGATAAGCGAAGCTGGGTTTGGGTTTTACCTATTACCACATCCATTTTATAGGTGAGCTATGTTTCTACATATACTCAGGAATCCAGTAAAGAGATCTGCTTAGCTATTGTCTTCTACTATTATGATGGTCTTTAGATATGATATGCTTTGCTTATCTTTGGGTGGCACAAAATTATAATTTCCGCTGATAAAAAACCATTAGTAATAATAGTATCCATACTTACTATACTTACTATCCATACTAATATTATAAATGGGAAAGTGTGTCTGTCTGTCTGTCTGTCTGTCTGTTTGTCTTTCATTCACGGCAAAACGGAGCGACGAATCGACGTGATTTTTTTAAGTAGAGATAGTTGAAGGGATGGAGAGTAACATAGGCTACTTTTTGTATCTTTCTAACGCGAGCGAAGCCGCGGGCAGAAGCTAGTAATATTATAAATGGGAAAGTGTGTCTGTCTGTCTGTATGTTTGTCTTTCTTTCACGGCAAAACGGAGCCACAGATTAACGTGATTTTTTAAGTGGAGATAGTTGAAGGGATGGAGAGTAACATAGGCTACTTTTTGTCTCTTTCTACGCGAGCGAAGCCGCGGGCAAAAGCTAGTAATAACATAAAGGGCAATACCATCAGTAATAATAGTATAATAGTTTTGTCATTTGTTCCGAGATATTTATTATTATTTCTGTCAGCCCACGAAAAACCATATAGTTTTGTCATTTGTCATAAGGAATTTATTATTATTTCTGGCTATCGATCTTTATATCAGGGTTTACCCCTCCCACCTGTTCTGACTTCTAAAGCCTTCTAGTTGTTCCTAAAGATGTATGCATTGCTTAGGTAGACTGGCAGAAAATGCCTAAGGCGTTTTACCTTAATTTGGTGAAGTCAAAACTAACATGTCAAGTTTCAAACACGAATCTAAATATAGCCATAACCAGCCAAACACTAGCTAAGTTATCCTACTAAACATTTCAGCCCTGTATCTTGACTGTTGCTCTTTAAACCCTCTTCAATAAGTTACGTGACTTGAACAGGTAAACTTAACTTCGGTTTATCACTTAGCGGCTAACTGTGAGCTGTGGCTTTAAGTTGGTTTAGTTAACTATAAGTTACTAGTACTGTTAGTTCAGATTGATTCGAAGTTTGGTTGACTCTCGGACAACATGCAGTGATCTCGTAGTGTGAATATTATAGATTTGGCTGCTAGTCTATCTGATCTGCTTGCAGTGGTAAACCGAATTGTGATTTTGATGGAATTTGGCATGGTGTAAGTAGGATTCTTAAGGAAGGACATAACATATTAGCGGGAATTTTTTATTTTGGGCAAAAGCTGGTAATATTAAAAAAATATTATTGGATTTTAAATATTATTGGACAATTCGTCAAGCCATATTATATGGCCAAGCCGTGCTTGATAGAAGGAATATCGAAATATCGCCTCACAAACTACCACGGCTTCTAAGGCATCAAATACTTGTATTTTTTTTATTCTCGTATCGAGAAAATAGGTTTTCAGGGTGTACTTGCCAAATTATGATGACAAGTTATTAGTCTCTAGCGTTGCGGAATGTTTATAATAATTACCGTAACCCCGGAACATAAAGGGCAACCGAAGGAATATGAATGAGTTTTAGTCAGTAAAAGTCTGACACCCAGGACGGGAGAAGTCATTTGATGATTTCCCACTCACCAAAAAAAAAAGTTTTTAGTCTCTAAGTTTTGTCCCTTTTGACTTTATTTTTGTTTCTTAAACTAAACCAAAATACCACTGACCCACATTACTTCCATATTTTAACCAACCGGGACTAACCACTCCTTTTTCCCCAGGTGGTAACATCAGCACAAGTGCAAAAAAACCCGCTAGCATCCTGCCCATTGAGAAGCTCGACGCTCTCAGTGAACGGAGAGCTGCAACTCCAGCAATCCAGGGGCAGAGCACCCAGCGTCGCGATAGACGCCGACATGGTCTCGGAGCTGGAGCCTTCATCATCAGACTCCGGCGTCGTCAGTCGATGCGGAGGCGTCAAGCCTTTAAAACTACGGATCTTCAAAAAGACCGATAGAAGACAAGAGAAGTCTCAACCATCAAAATCAGAGCTAGAACCAGCGCTCCCCAAGCCTCACAAACCGAGAGACCCAGAGAGGGAAAAGAAACGATTAGCGAGGAAGAAAGAGAAAAGAGCTACTTTAATTCTAGGTTTAATTATGGGGAGTTTCATCGCCTGCTGGCTGCCTTTCTTCTTCCTGTACATACTGAAAGCAGCTTGTAGGAACTGTGTGATACCTTCTAGCGCATTCGCGATAGCATTCTGGCTCGGCTACATGAATTCTGTTCTGAATCCTGTGATCTACACCATTTTCAACAAAGATTTCAGAAGAGCGTTCAGGAGGATACTGTTTAAGTGATGTTTAGCCTACGTGTGCTGTTACCGTTGCGTAGCCAACAGGATTATGATGGCTCAGCGAAGGGCAGCACCGAATCTTTACAATGTACGTTGAATGGACTTTCAATAGTTTTAAAAAGAACGGTTCAGTGATATTCCGAGTTTGCTCTGACTGATATTATTTTAGCAATTAATTAAAGTGATTGAACTCGACTTTTAACCGACAAATTATTTTTAATTGATCATTAAAATTATAATTATTTATGAATAATTAGTTGGTTAAAATAATTAAGTTTATTCAATTAGAGTTAAGGTTAAATGCGTTTGAATAATATCAGTCAAAGAATGAAAATTCAGGAAAGCAGTCAATAGAACAGTGGTAAATAAAAATTACGCTTACAGATATTATAAAATAGAATATTTATCTTATCATAATGTCTTAGGTCAGCTTGTTCATATTTTTAAGCTTTTTATATAGAACCTATGGTCATTTCATGTGCAACTATTAAATAAATAAGTGCCCCATATTCTAAAAAATATCAAAAGTAATTTGAAAAAACCTAAGTAGAAAAAAATAAAAACTAATTTTGTAAAATTAATATTTTTTAAGTTCATAACCGAGTAGTGCCAAGTTTGAACAATTTAAGTACATTATAAAATAAATCGTGAAGTGACTGTACATTTATGTTGCAATATAAAAGGAATTGTAAATTATAGTATAAAATACATTTTTATGTAATTAATTTCGTAGGATTTTTTAATATTCGTAGCAAAATCATAGATTAATAATATATAAAATATGGAGAAACTGCAAAAACACTAATGGATTTGAAAAGTTATACATACTTATGATATAATTATTCCTTTAATAGTACAATAAAGGAATTACATAGCTTTAATGTCATCAGATTTTGTAAAACATTAATTAGCATTAGCTGTGTTAGAATCTTTGCCCACTGTGGTGTAACAATAAATATATTGATCCTAAATTGACATGTAATCAACTCAACTTTAACTTTTAAATTATTCTCCAATTAGACTCCATATAGTTAACAAATAAAAATGATAAAAAAATGTTTTGCAATTTGTCACACTATTGTGATAAATTGATGAAAACGAATAAAATTCAAAGGTTTATATTGATTAAAAAGTAATTTTGGAAGTCCTTGTATCCCAGGGTTGCCACCTTTAGGGGGAAAAAAAACGGGACGATCGGGCATCCATAAGAGACGTTCGGAGTTTGGTAAAAAAAAAAAAAATACCCATGAGACAGTCAAAGGAAAATGAAGCTTTATTTTGTGTTTTTATTTATTTTATATAATTATTTTTTCCATGTGTATTTCTTGTTGTTACGAGCCGCTTTTACTAAATCTATATCATTTTTGTATTTATTTATGAAGTCTGAACAAGACATGTGCATATTCAAAGAAATTAGCAATTCTGCTTTTATCCAATCTACCGAGCAACGATTTCTGATATTAGACCATTTTATGGTCATTAGAAAACGAACGCAATACATGCGGCGCGCGGTAGATGGCGCGGTGGCGCGTGACTGGGTTGGGTACCGTGAATGAATTGATTGAGCCTGTCGCATATTGTCAAAAATCGGGACAAAATCGATAGGCCGTCGGGACGCGGGACAATGTCTTCGAAATCGGGACTGTCCCGGCAAAATCGGGACGGGTGGCAACTCTGTTGTATCCTCACCTAATTTGCAAGCTGTTGCAAGTTTGTAGTTTTTATTATAGAGGACCTGTTAGATTGGCTTTTTACTGTTAGCCTAGTTTAATGTTACTTACAGAAAGCGTTGTTAAAAGAACAACAAAAAATGTTTACAGCTAATATGTTTTCATCTATACCTTTTGATTCGAGATAACATTGCTTATTACGTTTAAATAAAATAATCAATTAATTATATGTTACACCACAGTGGGTAAAGGTCTTAGAAACTCTAAACTTGCTAGAAAAATCACTAAAATAGCTTTTAATTGATATTTAAAAACATACATTTTATGATATATATTTCTTTAACAATCCCTTGAAGACTTACCCATACGCTTATATACGTACAAAATAGTGAAGTATTTTATTGTAGTTTTCATGTAAAATTATTTGCTATATTGAGTATCCTAAGATTCGCCATTCTATATAAAAATCACAAATAAATATTATGTATTGTTATTTTAAAAAATGTTGAATTTTTCAAGAAATCTTTCATAATTATTATTGCGAAAATAAACTGGAAGTAGAGATTTAATTCTCAATAATAAATTAAATAAAACTTTTAAGAAATATGAATCAACTAGGTATTATGTTTTTATTTACAAAGTTAGCAGTTTGGAATATGCCTACAGAATTTATGAAAGATTTCTTATAAAAACATTAAAATTGAAAACCTTTAAATCTAAATATATATTTAAAACTGTTAATTAACAACATCTATTTAATAAATTACAACAAATAATAAAGCAATCATTGTAAAGATGCGGTGTATAAAATTATACTGATTAAATTGTGAAAGATATTAAAATTGAATATATTTTAATTAGTACACAGTGCAAATCAGAATACTAAAAAATATACGTATATATAAAATAATTATACCAAATAAAAACCTATATTCCAATAAATATATTATATTATAAAAATCTGAAGTACTCATATTACTCAAAAAATAAAAATTCATATTCATAGGTGAAAATTTTACATTCTTTCACATATAATCAGTATTTCGTAGGTTAAATATATTTTAAATAAATTAAAAAAAAATGACTGTGCCTCTGTGCCTATCGACAAGCACTACACAACAATAAAATGCACTTTATTGAGAAATAATGTAAATATTACACTTAGTTTAATTTTCATTTTGTATAAGGATTTGATTCAACCAAGGTTTTGGTAGAATTTGATAATCATAATTTTAAAATGTTTTTTAAACAGCGCTGGTCGCTTTTAGTACATATATTTTTATTTTAAGTTAACCGTGTAAATATTGTACTTATATTTAAATTAAGTTAGATATTAATAATTAAATATAATATACCAAAAAGAACACCAAATACTTCCTGTAAAATTTTCTAATCTTATGAATAGTAAAACATTTTATCCAGTAAAATTTTAACCTTGTATAAATATTGTTTCCAATTAGATTATAAGGGTTGTTTATATTTCAATAAAATATAAGGTACCTTCCATATGTTTGCAGACTTCAAAACCAAATCCTTAAGATTAGTTTTTTCGATATAACGTTTAGATAATTTTTCCAATTTTTTTCAGAGTTTAAAATTTTTTGTTAAATTTTTTATCAACTATACCTACGACTGATGATAGTTTTTAATAAAAAAATAAACCTTTTTCCAACATACCTAAATACAATTGTAAATAATATTTCTTCAATAAATTATTGCGAAAAATCTTGTAAAATAATTATTAATGAACAACAACGACAACTTAATTCTAAATCGGTGTAAACTAGATTCTTGGATCTTAGAGTTAATAATTATTAATACTTAATAATTAAGTATTGTAACTATTTTTAAGTAAAAATAATAACATTGCAACACCATTGCCGTAATAGTTTTAAAGTTAGATTTTTAGATAAAATAATTATTAGATATTAATTATGTACTGAATTCAAAAGCAATAGAGAATGTAGTTTTCTTTTCGTATATAATTTTACACTATTTTAAAGTTTCATATAGTCTTCCAAAGTGTGTGTGATTATCAAATAATAGTAGTTACCTTACTTGTTTGTAAAAAAAATATCAAAATTATTTTTTGCTTTTTTTTAATTTGTTATTTTTTAGTTTTGTTTTTTTTTGTGTGAAAAGAGTGATGTTTTGTGAAAAAAAGTATTTTTGATGCGGAGTAACAATTTAATAATAATCTAGAACCCCACAATCTAGCACAGAGCCCTTGCTGATTGTGCAGGTTCTATTTTGAAAGTCGCAAAAACGACTTCAAAATTGTTCACACACCACTTTAATAAAAGTCTTGTGCGAATAATTAAATAATGCAATAATTTAATTTTAATGAGTGAATTAAAAATGTGAAAAATATTATTTTAGTGTGTAAAAGTTTTTCAAAATACATACAGGTTTTTGTACAGTCTTAAAAATCTTGTAAAAATACAATTTAACGCCATTATTTCTTATTTAGTGAAAATGTTTAGAATGTTTTTAAAAATTAAATAACTTATAGGTGGCTATCCTGTGTATCTAGTAACTTGTTCAATAAAAAATGTTCTAAATTAATAAAAAACTATTTATACTTATAGTATAATAATCTATATAGTATTTGTTAAATATTTTAATTTTTAATATATAAAAAATTCGGAACGCGTTACGTTTATATAGTTCTTTATAAAAAAATATAATTATAATTATTAAAATCGTCTAAGACTATACGATTAACTATTAATTCTTATCGACTCAAAATGTAAATGAAAAAATATACGAAGTACCAATATACAAATTTTAATCTTTACTTATTTGTTTTATTACCTATTTACCCAACAAATTCGAAGAACCTTGGAGGAAAATAATAGGAATCCCTTAGATTATATATGTCGCAGTCATCTGGTTAAATCAGCTATTTGATTGTATGACTAGCGCGTTCATTAAATGACGACATTTAATTGAATGACTAAACAACAACTCGTCGAGTTGTTTAATGTAACGTTCAACGACTTGACTGAACGTCATTAAGCATTGTCGTTTAATGGGATATAGTCGACTTTGTAATGTTTGTTTAGGGGGTCACCCTAACACCATAAGTTCGCACTTAAAAACTTAACTTCCTTTACATAATAAAAATGAGGACATGACATGACACACTTTATTATGATTTTAATTTAAAAAAAAAACTTTAAAACTAGCCGGCGGCGGCGGCGTATCAATAGGTAAATCCATGCTGTTACGCTATTTTATTAAGAATAAGTCACTTTAAAGTAAATTTAATACCCTTATATCTAGCCTTTGTAGATTATACAAAGGCTTTCGATAGCCTCAAACATTCGGAAATATTTAAATCATTAGAGCATCAAGAACTAGAAAAAGAATATACACACCTTCTAAAAAACATTTACAACAATAGTTCCGCGAATATAAAACTGAATACTTCTGGACCGTCATTTAAAATTCAAAAAGGAGTCAAGCAAGGTGACCCGCTCTCTCCCAAATTATTTACAAGCACGCTCGAAGAGATTTTCAAATCACTGGCAGCCTCATGGAAGACCAAAGGAATTGAAGTCGGCACAAAGAGGCTAACAAACCTCCGGTTTGCCGACGACATAGTCCTTTTTGCCCCCACAGCTCTGGAACTCCAAACTATGCTCCAAGAACTGAGCACTGCTAGCTTCAGGGTGGGACTTGCGATGAATCGGTCTAAGACCCAAATAATGACCAACAGCACAAAGCGTAAGGTCGAGGTAGACGGGCAAGAAATAATTTATGTCGATGAGTATATATATTTGGGCCAGTTAGTATCTTTCGAAAACAGGCAAGAGAGGGAAATCGATCGCAGAATCGAAAACGCCTGGAAAAGCTACTGGTCCATGAAGACGCTAATGAAGGGTGATCTACCGATCTCCCTGAAGCGAAAACTCATCGACATGTGTATTTTGCCCGTCCTAACTTACGGAGCTCAAACCTGGTCACTCACCGAATCGCAAAAGTCTCGCCTTGGAGTCTGCCAAAGAGCTATGGAGCGCAGCATTCTTGGTGTAAAACGCCAGGATAGAATCCGAAACACCACGCTGCGTTCCAAAACGGGGATAACAGACGTTGGTAAAAAGGCTGCCAGGCTCAAATGGGATTGGGCGGGTCATGTAAGCCGCATGCATAGCGACCGTTGGGCAAAAATATCAACCCAGTGGGTGCCAAAACATGGACGTCGTTGCCGAGGCCGGCCCAGGAAAAGGTGGCGCGATGACCTTGACTCATACCACGAGGGTTGGTTTGAGGCCGCTAGCGATAAAGATGTCTGGAAGGAGTTGGGGGAGGCCTTTGCCCAGCAGTGGGACAGCACAGGCTAGAAAAAAAAAAAAAAAAAAAAATCAAAACAGTGATACCTGTGCGAGCTATTTTACGCCATATTTGTTTTGGTGACTACTAACGCCGCAGTGGAAAAAAAATGAACTAAATTACAATCACCTGAGGTTGGACGTTGAGTGACGCTTGTTTAATCAGCTTTCGGCCTAGTCATTCAATTAAATGTTGCTATTCAATGAACGCGCTAGTCATACAATCAAATAGCTGATTCAACCAGATGACTGCGACATATACATGTCTAGATGCCACATTGACCGTACTCTGAAGGGACCAAAAAAATACTACTATTTTAGTAGACACGGTTCTCCCTTACGTGTCATTTTACACGTCAACGGATGAGGTGCTCACAATAAATATTTAATTACGCCAGTTTGTCCTGTCCAACTGTGTCGGAATTATGCAGGAAAACCCTATAATAATACCAAGATCAGTTTTCATCTAATAGTTTTTTCTTTAACCACTATTATTTTTTATTATTATTATTTTGTTCCAATAAATATTTTTAATTTAATTTTTTACTTTATTTTAAGAAAACACGTATTTTCAAATCGTGATTTTGAATGTCAGTTTGATTAGTCAGTGTTGTCTGTCACTTTATTTACATTTTATTTTTTTACTGGATTTTTTGTTTTTCTTTTTGGTGCAGCCGCGAGGCGCGAGCCGCGAAGCAGTAATATGTATTCCTGAGTTATTCTTTTATTTTTTTTTGTTTTATGATTCTTACAAGTAACTGGAGAAATCTTTAAGTTAATGCTAAGTAAATCTGTCATATAATACATAATTATATATTTTCTTTTCTTTTCATCTATCTATAAAATCTTAAATATTTATAATTTTATTAAACTGTCATTTTAATCAATAATGGCAGAAAGGAAAGTTCATATTATGAGCAGGCATCCCTAAACACGCACACATAGACAGTTTGACGACAATAGGTACACGAGCGGTACTCACACATGTCAAGCATTCGGTGACGTTTTTAGCGCATCGTTTGTTTGCAATTCTCCATCTAGACATGTATATAATCTAAGAGGAATCCATACTAAATTACTAATATTATAACCGTGACCCTGGAACATAAAGGGCAACCGAAGGAACATGAGTGGGTTTTAGTCAGTAAAAGTCTGACACGCCCTCCCGCCGCACCCAGGACGGGAGCAGTCATTTGATGAGATGATTTCCCACTTACCAAAAAAAAAAATACTAATATTATAAATGCGAAAGTAACTGTCTGCTGGTCTGTCTGTCTGTCTCGCTTTTACGCCAAAATTACTGAACCGATGACATTTAGTACAGAAATAGTCCATATCCTGAGAAAGAACATGAGATACTTTTTATCTTAAAAATCCTATGGGAACTTGACTAAGCAAGTTAAACCGCGGGGACAGCTAGTACCTAATAAGTTTTTTGGGACAACTCACACACGGCCATCTGATCCCAAACTAAGCAGAACCTGTACCATGGTAACCAGACAACTGATATACAGTTATATAGTTAAAAAATGACATACATAATAATTATCCTTATATATAAAAGAAAGTCGTGCTAGTTACACATTTTATAACTCAAAAACGAGAGAACCAATTAGGCTGAAAATTGGTGGGGAGGTAGCTTAGGACCAGGGGAAATCTGATATAACTCGGGTAACCGCGGGGGACAGCTAGTAGATAAATATATTACACCCAGAAAGAACAAACCGTCATGCTCATCACTCAAAGATTTATACTAGTTGAGAATCTGACCAACGAACTTCTATTTAGCAATCAGGGACACTAACCACTAGACCAACAGGCCAGACAAAGTGAGTGTACGACTGTCGCGCAATCGTTTGTCACACTTGCGTGATGTCGATCTTCAGTGTGTCGCACTAGCGTGCATTCGAACTATGGTGAGTCGCTGTACAGTTTTGTCGCACAAGCGTTATAGGTCATAGCTCATTACAGCCACCCGGCAGCCACTCTGCACCGACTCGCCGTATAACCGAGGCGATCCGGTGACGGTACGGAGTTGATATAGTGAGCGTATGCCCATACAAGTCCATATAAAGAATACTAGCCGCAGGAGGCGAGTCAGTGCGGAGTTGCTGCCGAGTGGCTGTAATGAGCTATTTCCTTTAATCGCCTATCCATTTGTCGAGCCCACGTAGTACACTCAGAAAAAGTATAATTCCTGAATCGAATGATATGGTAAGTATAAAAGACATATAATATGCGTCTTAAGCACTCCGGGAGTAACTCGTCGAAAGTTGGCTAACTCTCTCATGCCGGAATACTGAAACGTCACTCAAATCTCATAATCATCCAAGTGCTACTTAAATATAAGCATCCCTCAAATTTAAATGGTATACAGAAAGACCACTCAAGTAATTCGGAGCCATGATTAGCCAAGCAGCTCTCAACTTTTTACCAGCACGTTCTCAGTTACAAATCTATTTAGTTTACGCTTCGTATTCGTTTCACGCGGACCTCTTTGTACAAATATTTTCTAGAAATATTAATTATTTGAAATGTATTGGCATCACGTAAGTCTGCTTTGAATTAATATTGAAATTATATATTTATTTACATAAAAATTACATTAATTCCAAAAGTAAATAAAAAAAAACCGTCATTTGGAAATATTTTTTCTAAAGAAAGAAATATCGTAGATTGGAACGTTGCACTTGTTTGATTGACATCTTACGTACGAATATTTAGGATATGCGCACACTACGAAAATGAATCGTTGTAAAGAAAATTCGTCAATGAAATGTACTACAATCCCCAAGCTGCGAAAATAAATCGTTTACGGTTATGTAGTGTATTTCTACAGTTCACAGACTTACGATATTTTTTCGCAACAATATTTTATTGTGAAAGAAAATTCGTTAATCTGTGAACAACAGAAATGTACTGCAATCCGCGCTCTGCAAAAATAAATCGTTTGTGAATATGTTGTGTTTTTCTACTGTTCACAGACTTGCGATTTTTTTTGCAACGATATTAAATCTTAGTGCACGCATAGCCTTAAGTCGTAGAGCAAAGTAAGGATTCAAGTTTACATCCTATTACCTAAATTTCTTATTAATTTAGTTACAATAGAGAAGAAGCAGAAACGTGGATGATGTTTGAAAGATATGCTCTTTGAATGGATAAAGAAAAAAGTACTGAGTACCTACATAAACTATGAAACATTGTACTTTAAACTTATTTATCTTTTCAAAGGCGTCAACTTTCTTTTCTGCGCCTGATATGTGATCTTTCGTGGTTCGAAAGAAAATACAAGGGCGATAGAGACATTTTCAGCACTTTATGTGTAGTTTCAATTGATTTCGCTACATTTAAGAGTCCTCGGGACCACTCTCAAATTTAGGGGCTGCTCAAATCTGATTGACAGTTGATTTGACAGCTAGATTACGTTGAGTAGCGTTTCTGTATACGAATTTTGTACTGAGTGGCGTTTTTACACAACTTAATTTAAGAAGCTCTCAATAGGGTATTACACTCTTTTTTTTAAAGTTGTTCAAATAACTCCTACAGTACTTAGAAACCACTAAAAAAAATCCTAAATTTTTATTTAAACGCTAAGTACCCTAAAAACGCTTTTAAAAATTGCATTTTCAAGTTTCGCGCGGAAATTGCCAAAAACGGAAAACGCCGTGGGCGTGGTTTTGCTTTGGCGATATGACGTCCTCACGTCGTGTAAATAAACAAATGCGCTGTGATATTTTACATCATTATTATTGTTTTTATCTAAAAAATTAGTTACTGTTCGACTTACCGTTGGTGTGCGTTTCGGAATGCAAGAACACAAGTGTGAAAACATCGGAATAATTGTTAATCTAGTGTTAACTGATTCAAATTTAAGAAAAACTTAGTTAAAAGTTGTGGGAAGAGTATTCCAACTATTACACCATAAAAACCCGTTTGTACTTTAGTAAATATCACTTTGATGTAAGTACCTATGTGCTTTAGCCATCTAAAATATCTTTCACAATAACTTCCATGAAAAAGTATATTTTTATAATAAAGATCGTATTAGGAGGTTATAAATAAAACAAATAGTGACGTCTAGTTGACACTGTTGACAGTCGACAGCTGTCACTGTCTATGGTCTGTATTTCGGTGTGTTCAAGAACAGATAAAAAAAACTGAAAACTTTGAATTGAATTTAAAAAAATATTTTCTAGTTTTATGAACTAAAACTAACACTGTTCGGCTGCTTTTTGCATAAGCTATCTCAATAATATATTTTTAGATTATTTCTCTTATACAGTGTAATACCCTATTTTAACAGATACTCAAAAGTAAGTTTTGTGAATATGAAATCAAAGTTTAAGAGCTGCTCAATCGTTTAAGCAGCTCTCAAATATTTGAGTAGCGTTTCAGTATTCGGCCGTCAGTTTAGCAAAGAATCATATGCACTCAACTTTTACCGCTAGTGTGGTATAACAATATCTAACATTATACAGGGTGGAAAGTTTCATGGACCCTGTAAGAACCAGCCTTAAATCGTTAAGATAGATTATTTTACTTAAAGGAAACATTGCTTTATCGGGAAAGGTTATATGCTAACAGTCTTATTCACAAAAAGTTAAAATAGATTTATTAGCTTGTTAAAATGAGAATCCCGAAAAGCATTATTCATAAACGTTCAATAACGCTAAAATGCTTTGTAAGTATTTCATAGCTGCTTTGTAACTTATAACAGGGTGGACCCTACTATAGACCTTTAATAAACAGAAATATGGCCGACAAATGTGCATCAGCTGTTTTTCTGCCAACCGTTTTAAGGTTAGGTTAAGTTGGGTGAAAGAATAAAGCTAATGAAAGAAAAAAATGCCAGAGTCCCTACCGACCAGCAAAGAGTTGTGAGGGAATTTTTAGAAATAAAGCCTATTTCACACGAGGGCAGAACTGTGAGGCAGGACAGTGGGCAGCACAGTACTGCTACCTACTGTTTGAACGCACAGAACAGTACTGTCTTGACAGTAACTAAGACAGAAAAGTAATTAGCCTGCCGCGCCGGTCTATTTTTTCCGGGCAGTTTGCTGCCCCCGCCACCTTTCTCGCTCGTCTGTCTTGGGTTTGGACTCATATGAACGCAAGGGCAGTGCAGTTTAACACGTTCACTGCCACCATATTTTTTTTGAAGTTCATAGCGATGCCGCCCTATAAAGCCACGCGGACACGCCAGGCGTGTCGGCGGCACTGCATTTTGTTAAACATGGACACGCTAGGCGTGTCCAGTGGCACCTCGATAGACTTAAATTCTAAATCTGTCTTTTTTTCGGTTTAGCGATGAGTATTAGTTAGTTTGCCATCCGCTGAGCAAGAATAAAGGTGATTCAAATACGGTAGTAAGATTTAACCTGGAATTATGGCTAAAAATAGATTTTTAGGTAAGTAATTATCGTAATTTTGTAAGAGATGATAAACATTTTGTGGTTATTTTAAAATATTTTATAATATTAACTTAGATAAGTCAATTATTGCAAGTTTACGGAACGATACCTTCTTTAGTTGAAGATAGCGTATTATATTTATATATATATTGTACGTATTAATTTAGTTTAGTTTAGTTATTATTATCGAGCAAATAAAAGTAAAATACCTACTGTTTTAACAGTACGGTTGTCAATTCAACTAGTTGTTTGTTTACCGATCGTAGGTACCTACCGTAAATTATTTTGTACATTATTGGTCTGACCGAGGCAACGCGAGTTCACACAGTAGTTATCTTTTAGTCCTACTCGCCTTCTTATTTCTTGGGCTTCTACCTACTTGACATTCAATAAATTATCTTCATATTTTATTGATTTTTGTTTATATGTACATTATTTTAGCTGTATTTGACGTCTTAGTACAAAGGTTGACAATCTATGATTAACTTGTTTAGGTGGACACGCCTGGCGGGATCTCGGCATTACATAATCACTTTAAAAATAAAATTACAAATTAATAGATTTTTTCCGGGGGCCACCTCAAAAATCCTTAGGTTATTGCTAGAGGATTATGTACTGAGAATTCCAAAAGGCAACTTTGCTTTATTTTCGAAATATCACTGAAACATTTAGGACACGACTGGCGTGTTCTAGGCGTAGTTATAGAAATTCGCAAGAACACGCTACGCGTGTCGGCGGCATTGAACGTGTTAAAGAGCAGGACAGTTGACGCGCGCGTGTTTCAACTTGTTTTGCATTTGGTGTGGTTTGTTTTACTTAAAATTTGTTTGTTTTTTTTTATTAAATGGCACCTCCTAAATTATCAATCGACGAAAATATAAAACTAATTCTACTATAGTTTTTCTTTTTTATTTATAACATTATTTACACACTTAATAAGCTCATCCAGAGCTATTTGTGCAGAAATTTTCAGTAAACGGCGCTTTTTTTGCGTTTTTTGTCCTTTGACACCAATGGTTTTGGTATTTAATCTATGGATTCATCAGAACGACACCATAACCACGTTAAAACGTCTTATAGCGACAACATAGCTATGACGGGTTTATTGAATAGAGAATTTTATAATAGGTTTATTAGTTCTATTGAGCATTTTAACTATTGAATGTTTTAAACCTAGTTTAGGGGATTTTTATGGATAAGGCTGATAACATCGCGCACCTACGGTAGTGAAGCAGCGCCAAAAAAAGCGAGTGAAACCACGGGGACAGCTAGATAACTACAGCTAAATAACTCCAGCCAAGCAATAGTCAGGGCCTGTTGTACTGGATACCAACATTATCTTAAGACGCTTAACTGTAAGTGAATCGATATCATACTATCGCACAAACTTCATAAGTCCTTAACACAATCTAACTTTTGTAATAATGATAGGTATGTGAACTAACATATAATAGGAGACTTAAGTTTATTACACATTGTGTTACATACTTGTATTATCAACCTTATATGTGATCGTGTTTACACTAATTTGTAGGTCTATTCTATCCGTACTATCCGTACTATCCGTACTAATATTATAAATGCGAAAGTAGCTCTGTCTGTCTGTCTCTTCTTCACGCCTAAACCACTGAACCGATTTAAATGAAATTTGGTACAGATATAGTCTGGGACCCGAGAAAGAACATAGGATAGTTTTTATTCCGGAAATCCCCCGGGAACAGGATCTATTATTCCACGCGGACGAAGTCGCGGGCAAAAGCTAGTCTTTTATATTAAGGCAAACGAAGGATGACAACCAATCCCGGGGCTGCGGGTTGTCCGAACATGGGTGGGTTTTAGTCAGTAGAAGTCTGACACTCCCGTCTGCTCCGCCCAAAACGGGAGGAGTCATTTGATGATTTCCCACCCACAAAAAAAAGGATGACAACCCCGTCACACTATTCCCAACCACTGCAACTCCTGAAAGCCAGAATCAACAGTAAAGTCCGCCAGAAATGCGTCGCTGATTAGCCCTGTCGGCGAAGAGTTTTGTGCGTGAAGTCCCTTCGGAGTAATAGCATAAGTAGCTCATTAGAGCCACCCGGCACCCGCTCCGCACCGACTCGCCTCCTGCGGCTAGTATTCTTTATATGGATTTGCATGGGCATGCGCTCACTATCAACTCCGTAGCGTCACTGGATCGCCTCGGTTATAAGACCTTCGCGCGCGGTCGGCGGGTGGGACACTCGGTGACAACTCGCTGCTCGAATGCCTGCCTTGCGTTAAAAACGCGCGGGCCACGAGTGGGCCACGCGCTGCCCGCGACTGATTATATTATTAACAGACTACTCGAAACTTCGTGGACCAAGCGGCGTCAACTCGTTAACGCCTCAGCGTTCACTCGTTAACCGCGGGTGGCCCACTGGATGACCGCGGGTGGTCCCGTCCACCCATCGACAACCCGTCGACAACGAGTTGACGCCGTGCGTCGAGGCGGTGCGGGGTGGGTGCCGGGTGGTTCTAATGAGCTATAACCTTAAGTCCTGTCGGAGTTAGGGTTGCCAGGTGTTAGGATAAAGCAGGACATACGTAGGATTTTTGATCGCTTGTCCGGCCAAAATAAGCGGCATCCGGCCTGTTAGGATTTAGGTAGGATTTTTCAATTTCGAAATTCGCGCGCGGATCGAGATCGAATCACGCCGAACGAGTATCGGCGCGACTGATGATTAAGAGAGTTAGAGACTGATTTATAATAAAGAAATATTAGCTTGATTTTGCTTTTTTTTTATTAAAATGCAATCAGAAAATCCCGGATTTCCATTTTTTTTAAGTAACACCAAAATTTTTCAAAAATGTGAGGCGTCCGTATTATTCGACCGAATGTTAGGACAAAAAAAAATTTGTTTTACACTTTTTATAAAAAAATGGACAAAAAAAAACAAGATGTCCGGATTTTTTACCCAAATGTCAGGACAAACTCACAGGTCTGTCCGGCTTTTGCGTCTGAGGACCTGGCAACCCTAGTCGGAGTAAAGTCTTGTCCATGTTCAGTCTGTCGGCGTATAGTCGGAAACTCAAAAATAGTGTAACCAAGTTTCTGTCCAACATGAATTTATGAAAAGTGTGTCGGTGGGTCGGTGGAGTTTCTTGCTCGTTCTTCTCCATAGAGCGTTATAGAGACCTACGTTTTCGACTGATGACAACTGACCGACTCTTTGACAATTAATGAGTGCCTGTAAATGGTCTAAGTGAAATGAATGCCTCTGACTTTGATAAACTAAGACAATATGAACTGAAAATGCATTTTATAACATTAGTACTTGCCCGAGTTTCTACACGCAACTTTGGTTACTACTCCGCTCCCGTAAGTCGGAGCGTAATATAATATAGCCTATAGCCTTCCTAGATAAATGGGCTATCTAACACAAAAAATATAGCAATTCGATCCAGTCGTTCCTAAGATTAGCGCGGTCAAACAAAGAAACAAACTCTGCAACTTTATAATATTAGCATTGGTACACTCCATGGCTGGTTAAATGAGGGACATATTCTAGGACGCTATAACATGTGCTCATTTATGACTAATAAAAATGGAAATAATAAAAAAAAAACAATATAAATCGAGTACGGAATAGCCTCCTCAATATGTCCCTCGACTCACCTACCACAGTGTATATGAAAAGGTAACTAGTAAAATTAACAATGTCAATTTGATTTCTGACTGTACAATATGCACAAGAAACAAAAACACCAACTATTACTAACTATAGGTAAGTTCTGCAGAACTGAGAACAGCCTCGATCGGCGATGGCCCGTGGGACGATACATAGACATGGTACATAATGTAGTGCCGAGTAGTCGCACATATCGAAACAAACGAAGCCAACTTGATTGTTGAGTTAGGCACAGTTTGTGAAGTCTAGGAGGACATATGGGTTGAACGTTTGGGTAGCAAATTGTTGGGTGCAAAATACTAAGATGCATTGGAATTCGCAATGTTTTATCTTCGACCGTCTGTCATTTGTGATACCTACTTTATTTTAGAGTGTTTGACACTCTCGACAATATCTGCGAGTGTCTAACACACGTTACACTCCATTTTCGAGCGTGTCACACTCGAGAGTACTCGAGACTAGTGTCTCGAGTGTCACACGCTCGAAAATGTAGTGTGTGTGATGGTGTGTGGGAATGGAGTTCTTCGAGTGTCTGATAATCGTGACACTCGGTCTTCATCGTCAAACTGATGGCCTGGTAGTTTGGATCTCTCACGGATAATGAAGATGCGGGTTGACAGACTAATGTGACTTTTTTAATTCATGTGTTAGTCTATTGTATGCCTCTGTATGAATTTGTACATATAGTTAGATAATAAATAATGACATTGGAGACGGCCAACACCGCAAAGAAATTATAATTGCTGGAAGTCCGAAATCACCAACCCGCCTGGAGCAAAGATGGTCACTAAGCAATATAGGCGCGTTAACCATTGCGTCATCATAACATTTAATTTTCATTGGAATAGACTATTCATTTCTGCATCTAAATAAACTTGTATTTATTTCAATAACATCATTGCTAGCCATCCGTTCCTTCCGTGTATCCGCACAGAGGAAGTCGCAACGCGCCGCTTGGGAAATGCCCTGTTAACTTACACACAACATAATTGAAAATACGATTTCAAATTTATGTCCTGCCCAAGTAGGGCTAATGAAGTTCTCACAACTTCCAACTTGTCGGCGATACTACTTGCGAGTGTGTGTGTATGTATGAGAGGGAGGTGTGTATGTGTGTGTCTGAAATATGAGAGAACTATGGGTTGGTTATGAAGAGTATAATATAGTGGTATAATAGGCGAGACGACGAAAAAAAAATAATTAGTCCGTCATTGAGATTATTTGATTTTGGACACGTATTTTTTCTCGTAAACGAAAAATGACGACGATACAGTGCGTTGAAGTTGTGCGTGACGTCACGATCAGATACAATTTTTGCATTACGGTGGCGTCAAAAGCCCCCACTATGCCCCCGCTCCAGAACTTTGTTGCTCTTTATCTTTGTATTTTTTTATTATTTTGATGAAGCAAAAAATACGTGTCTCGTATTTTTGGCCGATCTACAAGACGGACTAAACAGAATGCCATTTTATGTTTTCGTCATCCCTATTCTTTATTTCTTCGAATTATTTTATATTGCTCCTTACCTTCATTATTTTCACATATAGACGCAACACGATTGATGTAACCAAGATATATTGTAAAACTTGATGATTGAAAAGAGTGTGCATGAAGTTTCTTGCCTGTTCTTCTCCATAGAGATCTACGTTTTGGAACAAGCAACTAGCTTCACCTTTCTGACGAACCGACTGACGCTTTGACAACTCATAAGTGCCTGTAAATGGTCCAAGTGAAATAAATGCTTTGAATTTTGAATTTTGAGAGGTTAAGGCTAGACGGAGCGCGACATATAGACGTTACTTAGCACGTAATTTAGCTAAGCACTATACCTGTCACTGTTACACAACTGTCAAACGTTTGTCAAAACCCAAACTTTGTCCTGATTGGGAACCGGACTCACGACCTCAGGCTTATCAGTCAGGGTCACTAATCACCAGGCCAACAGGTTTGTCAGATGCCCTGTGTCCAGATATTGTGGAATCTGAATTAAAGATTAGTTATCATTTAATCAAGTTTATTAACCTTTTAAGTTTATTAAGCCGTGATGGCCTAGTGGTTAAGACGCCCGGCTCTCATGCAAGAGGTCGCGGGTTCGAATCCGGCATGTACCAATGTGACTTTTTCAATTCATATGTACTTTCTAAAGTTTATCTTAGACATCACAGACATCGGTGAAGGAAAACATCGTGAGGAAACCTAGACTTGTAGTTAATATAAGTCCGAAATCGCCAACCCGTCTTGAGCAAGCGTGGTGATCAATGCTCGTGCCTTCTCTGTATGAGAAGAGGCCTTTGCCCTGCAGTGGGACAGTTATAGGCTGGTATTATTATTATTATTTATTATTATTATTAACCTTTTAATCCTTCGAACACACGTTGCCCGACAGCCGGCTGTCGGTTGGTCGCTGAAAGGTTAAAGGCCAACCGACAGCCGGCTGTCGGGCTGCTATTGTGTCTCGAATCACGTGTGTTCGAAGGTAGCGTAGTGCCTTAATTTGCCTCTCTCAACAACTTCAAACACCTACTTAAATTAATTGCAATATTCACTAACTCGATATGCATACCATCAACATGTCAAGTTAAATATCACACTTCGCAAGTTGTAACTTAACTGTAACTCGAGTTAGATTGAGAATTATAACTATCGTTAATCGTAGTTAAGTTGTTCCTTGTTAAGATCATGTAACTACAGTTAAAGGATGGGTTTAGCTTAGCTTTGCTAAGTAGGGCGTAAATATTATTGGGTCGTGTTTTAGGAGATATTGTTTGGGTAGCTAGGCTTATAGGGAAACTAATTAGAGAACCAGGAAATTGCGGTTGAAATCCGGGCTAATATTATAAATGCGAAAGTAACTCTGTCTGTCTGTCTGTCCCTTCTTCACGCCTAAACCACTGAACCGATTTGAATGAAATTAGGCACAGATATAGTCTGGGACCCGGAAAGGACATAGGATAGTTATCATCCCGGAAATTTTCACACATAAACTGCAGAACCTGCTTTGATATTTGGAGTAAGCCTCAAAGGCATATTGCTACTTTTTATTACTAAATTTACAGGGTCGAAGTCACAGGGAAATGTTAGTCTTCCGCACCCATGTTTGTCACCTGACTCCACCTAAACCGCTAGACCTATTTGGGTAAAATTGTGTATAAATAAAAAAAATACAATTGGACCAGGGCATATTCTGCTGGGTCTGCAAGTCTATACTAATATTATGAAGAGGAAAACTGTGTTTGTTTGATTGTAACGAATAGGCTCAAATACTACTGGACCGATTTAAAAAATTCTTTCACTATTCGAAAGCTACATTGTTCACGAGTAACATAGGCTATATAATATCACGCTAGGTCCTACGAGAGCGAAGCAGTAACCAAAAACCTAACGTAATGCGGGTGAAACCGCGAGGAACTGCTAGTAATAAATATAAAATAACGATTTCTTTTCCCAGAGTGTATGGAGTGTACATTATTGTTCATAGATTTGATATCAAGCATTTTTTTCTTTATCACTGACCCCTTTATTAATTATCAATCCCTCATAATATTCTATATACAAACATACATTCATCTACATATACAATCAGACTTTAATTAATTACCTGGTTAGACAAAACACAAGTATAAAAATATTAAAACAACTTCAACTTCAACTCTTAAAGAATGGCCTAATTTTCGCGATACTTAAAAAAGTTACCATTAAAAAATATATACTTATAATATATATCACACATACCTCAATTTGTGTACAAGTTAAAAGCTATTATTTAATAAGGCAACACCAAGTTGGTGCAAACAATAAAATTCAAAACAAACTTTGTAAACAATCGCGGAAACATTTAAAACAAATATTTATACAGGATGTTTCTGTTATCGTAGATAGAGGATTTCACAACGGTACAACGTGAGTAACAAATATAATATTATACTAGCCTTTGCCCGCGGCTTTGCCCGCATGAATGTGGATACTTCCATCAGGGTTAGAATTTCCAAAAATCCTTTCTTAGCGGTTACCTATACTCTTTAAAAAGACACATTCTGCAAGTTTCATATCTCTAGGACTAGCAGTTTGGGCTGTGCGTTGATATATCAACAGTCAGTCAATCAGTCAGTCAGTCAGTCAGTCTGATGTACGGTTTATTTAAGGTTTCAACTCACAACGTATATATGACGTACTGTTATATCCGATTTTACCCCTTTAATAATATAAAAATAAATAGTTGACGCTGCACCACGTGCAGCTTTCGGTCGAAGTACATTTTCCCACTGTGTCAGCACTATTCGACAACCGTGTGATTTTCACCTACCGGAATCAGTGTGGAATTGAACGTCATCGCGGACAGTAGGCTTGTAATTGTAATAATAGTATAAACTTATTATTTCCAATAAAATTCTAGTGTGTAATAAAAAGTGTTTTTTTAAAAAGCCTACTGTGACCCGCCCCGTAACAGTGGTGTCAGAAGTGGGATACCGGTATCGATCGTGCTGGTATTTCATCTCGCGGTGCGCGAAGTGAAAACTCTTTCCAAAAACCTGTGTCGCGAAAATCTCGAAAATTCATCCGGACAGTGCTCTGTATCTAAAAAACTCTGTACCGTGTAATTAAATTACAATTTCGAGAACTTTAAATATCGAGAATTTTAAACTCGGACACAGTGTCGTGGTTTTACTGAACTTAAGTGTCAAAAAACTTACCAGACCCAAAAGTTGAGTCTCGCCAGCTCTTCATTGCTGCCGCATCTACTTACCGTGTCGTCGACGTCCGTGCTGCTCCCGGTGACGCGCTGTGGCGCGTCTTGTCCTGTGAGTTACTTACCAGAGTCCCTGCTTCTTTGTGGTCGACGGTCAGTCTCCACCCTCGAGTGCGAGCCCGCATCACCAAGCAGTGGTCCTGATCCTGTTCCTGCTGCCGTCGTTCGTCCGGTGCTGCTCAACTTACCTGGTCGTGTGAAGATCCGCGATGTACGCCACACTCCTGCTCGCCGTGCTGTGAGTAGAATATTTTATCGGATTGTTATATTGCTAATCCTGACTATTTTCCAGTCAATCCGATTCCTAAAATTTCAAAATCTTAATCCTATAAAAGGAATCTTAAAATATATCCTAATAAAAAAGGATCGTTATAATATTTTACAATTTCTATTTCTAAATAAATATTTTACAATTTTTATTTTACAATTTCTATTGCGATTTATATACATTTTTCTTTTTGCGCTAAATATAATAATTAATAAAGATGTCTAAGGGTGAAATTTCTTTAAGCGAACAATACCCGCTAACAATTCTTTGTGATTTTATTGATATATACCGAGGAGATCGCGAAACTTTGCCCGCATTCCTCACAAATTGCCAAAATGCGTTAAACCTCGCTTCGGAAAGCCAGAAAAAATTAATTCTTAAATATATCTTATCCAAATTGCGTGATAAAGCCCAAATAGCTTGCTCAAATAAAATCTTCGATGATTTCGACTCGTTACAATCGTTCTTGCGTCAGAACTTCGGTGAGAGAAAACACTACAGTCATTTGTTCTTTGAGCTGCAGTCCTGCAAGCAGCAACCCAATGAGACTGTAGCGCAATTTGCGTTACGTCTTGAAACATGTCTTACAGACATGCAAACCGAAATTCACAATTCGGATACAACAAAAAAAGACTTATCAGGTAGAATTGCAATGACGGAAGATCTCGCCTTATATACGTTCAATTTTGGCCTAAACCCCGACCTGAGTAATATGGTCAGATGTCGTAATCCAAAAAATCTCAATGACGCGATAAATATTGCTATTGAAGAAGAAAAGATCCGGAACTTTACCCTAAAAGTTTCCCCTAAAATAGCTAAACATTGCAAATTTTGTAAGAAACCGGGTCATTTGGAAAATGAATGCTTAAACAAAAAGCGTGCGTCCCAATTTCAAACTCCGAAACGCGAATCTAACCAAAATACTGGGACTTCAAATAATTTAGTATGCAAGTATTGTAAATACCCTGGGCATGATATTTCACAATGTTATAAATATAAACGTAATAAAAATTTCCAGAAAAAGTCCGATTCAAATAACTCGGCAACTCAACATAACGTTGAAACTTTACCCGATCCCACGGAATCGTGGGACGATGATGCGCAAAATGCTGATTTAAACTAAATAGTCGGGTGTCGTATTCGTGCCGCTCTTCGCCCGACCGTAATAAAGGCACAATGCAAAATCGCAATACGAAATCCTTAATTACTAATTCCAAAAAAATAAATTTACATCCGACTATGCAACAGGGTAGCCAGTCCCAAAATGAAAGTCGGTCAAATAAAATTTTACCGGTCATACAACAGGGTAGCCAGTCCCAAAACGGAGACCGTTCTCGCCTGACTATGCAACAGGGTAACCAGTCCCAAAATGAAAGTCAGTCAAACAAAATTTTACCGGTCATACAACAGGGTAACCAGTCCCAAAACGGAGACCGTCCTCACCTGACTATGCAACAGGGTAACCAGTCCCAAAATGAAAGTCAGTCAATTAAATTTTCATCGGTCATACAACAGGGTAACCAGTCCCAAAACGGAGACCGTTCACGCCTGACCATGCGACAGGGTAATCAGTCCCAAAATGAAGGTCAGTCGTCCCAATCTTGTGTGGCCATGCAGCAGGGTAGCCAGTCCCAAACCGAAGGCCAACACAAAATAAATTCATCTCAACATATTCCGTCAGGAATCTCTGTTTCGTTGAGGCAATCGCCTGATCAAAAAGGTATTCCAATTCACGAAATTAAAACGTATAACGTAGCTCTACCTTATGTATTTCTAAATACAGATCATTCAGATAAGCCTCTGTGCTTTTTAATAGATACTGGAGCTAGCGTTAGTATCGTAAAACTGCAAAATTTTACTACAACCCCATCTTTATCAAATGATAAAATTAAACTTAAGGGTCTGAGTGAAGACGACTCTCATTATGAAACTTTGGGGTCATTTCAAATCAATTTTGAATATATTTTTCCTACTAAGTCCAAACTTTATTTTAATTATATACTTCACGCTGTTAGTGACAAAGTTAGACTTAATTACGATGGTATTTTAGGCAACGATTTCTTAAAGAAACTCGATTGCGATATTAAATATTCTCAAAATTCTTTAATAATTCAAGGTAATTCTATACCTTTAAACTTCGAGCGTCCAGTCTATGTTATTCCACCTCGCTCTGAGATAATAGTCGAATGTCCTGTTTCAAATTCTTTAGAGGAATTAGAGCACATGAAAGATGCTCTAGTCCTTGATCATATATACTCAGAGGGAGTCTATTTAGCGAACTGTATTGTTACAGTTAAACCTAATCATTGTATAAATATTACGGTGCTCAATACAACCGAATCGGAAGTCGTATTTCAGAACTACTATGTTCATTTACTTCCTTACTCGGAGCCCGAGATAATTTCAAGTTCATCTAATAGTGACGAGAACTCTCGAAGTATGAATAATCTTTATAATATCTCACACGATAGATCGCAACAAGTCTTAGATCTTATTCGAACTGAACATCTTAATCCAGAAGAGACAAAAATGCTCTTAGAATTATGTTCAGATTACACTGATATTTTTTATCTCGAGGGCGAGCCTTTAACATGTACTAACGCCATTGAGCATTCGATAAACACCGGTAATTCTGCTCCAGTCCACGTTAAATCTTATCGTTTTCCCGAGTGCCATAAAAAGGAGGTCGAAACACAAATTAAAAGTATGCTAGATCAAAATATTATTCGCCCTTCTAAATCACCCTGGAGCGCTCCAATTTGGGTAGTGCCTAAAAAAGTAGACTCTACGGGAAAACAAAAATGGAGACTGGTTATCGACTACAGAAAATTAAACGACGTGACCGTCACCGAAATCTATCCTATCCCTTTGATCACAGACATCTTAGACCAGTTGGGACACTCAAAATACTTTAGCACCCTTGACCTTGTAAGTGGCTTTCATCAGATAATGTTAAAGCCTGAAGACGCGTTGAAAACCGGCTTCACTGTTATAGGTAACGAAACGTCAGGGCATTACGAATTTACAAGGATGCCGTTTGGTTTGAAAAATGCGCCTGCTACGTTCCAAAAACTCATGAATACCGTGCTCTCTGGTCTCCAAGGTCTTCACTGTCATATTTATTTAGATGACTGCGTGACCTATTCCCAAAATCTTCAGTCCCATATCGAAAAACTCAAATTAATATTCGATAGATTTCGTCAATATAATCTTAAGTTACAGCCCGCAAAATGCGAGTTCTTACGGCGCGAAGTAGCGTACTTAGGTCACATAATTACCGATAAAGGTGTTTGTCCCAATCCTGATAAAGTAAAGGCCGTCACTCAATTTCCAACCCCTAAAAATCCAAAAGATATAAAATCTTTTCTAGGCCTAGTCGGCTATTATAGGCGATTTATCGAAAACTTCTCTAAAATAACGAAGCCTTTAACTTCCCTTCTAAAGAAGGACACAAATTTTGTATGGTCATCAGACCAAGAAAATGCGTTTAATGTACTCAAGCAAAAATTAACAACGGCACCTCTATTGCAATACCCCGATTTTACTCAGCCGTTCTTATTGACTACAGACGCCTCAAATTATGCCGTCGGCGCGATATTATCGCAAGGCGAAATAGGTAAAGATAAACCAATTGCATATGCGTCGCGAACATTAAACAAAGCCGAGGGTAACTACTCAACGACCGAGAAGGAGCTGTTAGCTATCCTTTTCGGCGTAAAGACATTTCGTCCTTATCTGTTCGGTTTTAAATTTAAAATAGTTACCGATCATAAGCCCTTAGTTTGGCTATTTAACGTCAAAGACCCTGGTTCTAGGTTAATTCGTTGGCGTCTAAAATTAGAAGAGTACAACTACGAGATAGTTCATAAACAAGGCAAATTAAATTGCAACGCAGACGCGCTATCGCGTTTCCCAATACAGGACACTGATAACAATTTAAACCGTCCTGTATGCGCTCTAGATGATGAGCAACCTGATTTAAATAATCAAAACTCTTCAAAATCTAATTCCCCAAATCCTAGTTCGCCAAGTTTACCATTTGATAATCCTTCACCGTCCTCATCGGACACTTATGAAAAATATTTAAAAGTTTCTAAGCAGCCTAACTTTTGTTTTGATACCGTAATTCAAGAACATAATGAGTCCTTGTTAAAAGCCAAGTGCAAGCTGATTGCATATCCTACGTCAATCGATTTAGACGAATCTGTACCTTATTGCAAAGACATTATAGACTTATCAACAAGTCAACCTAGCGTTCGAGACATTGAACGTGAACTTTATACCTTGTATAGCACTTCTAACGATAAGCATTTGTTTACTCATTTATTCACACGCGTTCATCACTACGATGAAATGCCATACAAAGATATTTTTAGGCTGTTAGTCGAATACAGAGACATGGTTAAATTTTGGTACCTGGAGGAAAAGGAAGTCGCAATTTCAGACTTCTCAGACCCGTTTTCCAAAATCTCTTATACAAAAATTTATAATATTATAGGCTACGTATTTCACAACACGGGCATTAAAGTAAATATTCATAAAAATTCTATTCTATTTCCTACGCCTGATGAGGTCCTAAAGATATTACGTGATAACCACGACTTACCAACAGCCGGACATCCCGGCGTCTCTCGTATGTTAGAGAGAATAAAATCAATGTACTGGTGGAAGAACATGCGGCAAGACATCGAAGATTACGTTAAAAATTGCAAATCTTGCCAGATTAATAAACCCCTACGTCAAGTGCATCGTGCACCTATGATTATTACTTCCACGGCAACAAAACCTCTAGAAAAAATATTTTTAGACATTGTTGGTCCTCTACCAGAAACTTACGAATTTAAATACAAATTTATTCTTACTATCCAAGACGATCTTACAAAGTATTCACAAGCCTATCCTTTAGTAAATTGTTCTGCGGACGAAACCGCTAAGAAATTAGTTCACTTTATATCTCACCTCGGGATCCCTAAAATGATCGTCACCGATCAAGGCACAAATTTTACTTCCGAGGTTATCAAACAACTTACCAAATTATTTGGAATAAAGCATATTCTAGCTGCGCCTTATCACCCTCAAACTTGCGGAGCTCTAGAGAGGAGCCATGCAACCCTTAAGGAATACTTAAGGCCATTCGTAAACGAAAATGCCCATACTTGGGACCTATATTTAAATACGGCTATGTTTTCTTATAATTCTAATGTCCACTCGACTACTAATTATTCACCGTTCGAATTGTTATTTGGTTTCAAACCGTATATTCCAAAGTCTGTAGACACTTTAGAAAACAATACTTACACAGACTACATTAGAATACTAAATCATAGATTATACTATAGTAGGCAAAAAGCGCTACAAAACATCCAACTCTCTAAAGAAAGGTCTAAGCGACATTATGATTCTCATGCTAAGCCCGTTACGTATAACATTGGTGACTCAGTTTACCTCAGGTGTCACCACAAACAAAATAAGGCCTTATCTCCAGTCTGGAAAGGTCCTTATAAGATAATAAAAATCAACGGTAACCATACCGTCACTCTATTGATAAATCGTAAACACGTACGTCATCATTATGACGAGATTAAGCTGGCGTCCGATGATGCTATAACCTAATTTTATTTTACAGACTCTATGGGTCTCCAACTTCGTGTCATCAAATCGTTACGCCAATAACCAGAAGCTCTGGTTTATATTTTGATAAGATTAGTAATTTAAAATTTACTAATGACAACTGGAATGTCATAACTTATTTAGATATTAATAGAATACATTCGCATTTTACTATTGTAGAATCTTTATTTTCTAGAGTTAATACTTATTGTAAGGACTACAGTTCTTCTAAAATTCAACAAGATTGTTTAAATGCGTTGTCAGCATTACAAAATCAACATGATAATAACGTTAAAAAGTATTCCTCTATCTCATATTTGGTAAATAATAATAAAAGATCCAAACGTGCTCTCATTGACGCCGGTGGATCACTATTAAAATACTTTTTCGGCACTCTTAATTCAGAGGATGCTCTTAAATTTTCGGATGCGATAGACCAAGTACAGACGGATGAGAAACAGTTGGCTCATTTAATGAGAGACAACATCCACGTCATTAAATCAACTATCACTACTTTTAACAATTCTATATCCAAACTAAATGAAAACGAAAAACGCCTTAATAAAAATCTTGAAGTTATTGATAAAGGACTTCAGCTCATTTCCAATTCTAACGATAAATTAGAAATTAAATCTAATATTAATTCGTTATTAAGCGCTCTCGAAAGCGTCATTATTTCATTATCCTTTGATATAGAAGATGTAAATAACGCAATCTTATTTAGTAAAATTAATGTCCTGCATCCAACTATACTTAGTCCGCACCAATTGTATAACGAACTCGATCAGAATAGGAATAATATGCCAAAATATTACGAACTTCCGGTATCCCTATCGCTACAAAATATACACGAACTTATTGATATATCTAAATTAATCTCTTACTTTCATAATAATAAAATAATTATAGTTATTAAAATTCCGCTCGTCCTACCACAAACATACACCCTGTATCACGTAATTCCAATGCCTGTCCCTTATGACGTATCGCAACCTGATACGTTTGCACTCATCGCTCCCGCTCATCCTTATCTTGCAATAACAATCGATCATATGTTCTATTCACTATTGCGTAGTATAAATCAGTGCAAAGTGATTCGTGATAAATTTTATGTGTGTGAATTAGAAAGTGTATTTTCAAGTGTCGTAAACCCTATTTGTGAGACTATCCTAATTACGGAAGTAGTAGATAAGTTACCGAATTCTTGTGAAATTAAACTAATAAAAGGCTCAATACAATTGTTTCATAAAATTAATAATAATAATTGGATTTTTGTCCTGTCTGAGCCTGGCAAATGTCATATCTCTTGTGAAAATGATGGAAACAACTTCGATGAAACTTTGTTTGGCACTGGCATATTATCTGTACCTAAAACTTGTAAAGCTTTTTATAAAACCTTACAGTTTGTGCCACAATCAAATGCTGTTCTCAATGTAAGTTCACAGATTATTTCTAATTTTAATCTTATAGAAGATGATTGTTGTGATAAAAGTACTGTCAACAAAACAATTAGTCGATTACCTTACCTAAAGCTAAATGATGTTAATTTAGATTCCTTATTACAGGCTAGTTTACATCTGAATTCATTCGAAAAGGACTTAGATAACATCGAAAGCCCTAATCATTTCCAAAAATATGGTGTTCATTATATGTCTCTTTCTTACGTATTCTTTATCATATTCTTTATATATCTGCTTTATAGAATTAGAAGGTATTTTTGTCCAACTACAAAAGATCATTGCTGTATACAGATATTTAACCAATGTAACAACAGAAAATCTGTTGAATGCCGTCAACCTTCTGTCGAATTATCTGTCATAGATGAGAACAGTGTAACAGACGAAATTTATACATCATTGTCAAAGCCAACGCCAATCAAGCGTAATCTTATAATAAACAAAATAAATTAGAGTTCTGTAAACAATATTGTCCTATTGATAATATAATTGATTAAAATGTTAAAGTTTTGAGAAACTTAATTGTACTTAATTAAAATCATTTTATGTTTACCTTTATATTTTACGTTATGTGTTAATTACATGAATCTAGTTATTAATACTTAGTTTTACAATCATGTTTGTAAATCCAAGATGACGTTCTAATTAAAATCTCGCGTTCAATCTTAAAGTTAATTTCGCATCTTTTTCTCCTAGATGCTCCATTCTATCCGGGGGGCTGTTATATCCGATTTTACCCCTTTAATAATATAAAAATAAATAGTTGACGCTGCACCACGTGCAGCTTTCGGTCGAAGTACATTTTCCCACTGTGTCAGCACTATTCGACAACCGTGTGATTTTCACCTACCGGAATCAGTGTGGAATTGAACGTCATCGCGGACAGTAGGCTTGTAATTGTAATAATAGTATAAACTTATTATTTCCAATAAAATTCTAGTGTGTAATAAAAAGTGTTTTTTTAAAAAGCCTACTGTGACCCGCCCCGTAACAGTACACTTTACTTCAATAAATGCATACGTGTTCACGGAACACGAATCATGTTCCTCACACCAAACATTGATCTGGGTTTTATCGAATCCACGACCTCCGGCTCAGCAGTCAAGGTCACTAACCATTACAGCCAGCGACCAGCTGTTTAAAGGTCATAGCCCACTTACACGACTCTGCTCCCACCCGGCAAAAATAATATAATTTAAATATGGGCTTTAAATATTGCTCTTAAGATATTTTTTAAATTAGCATCATAAATTAGCAGACAGCTCGCTGTCAGCGAGCTTACCGCCGGTAGACTGCTTGGTAGTCCGTGGATAGCTGGCCGTCTGCTAGCTGTCGCCGCGTGGACTACTGGGTGCCTGCTAGCTGTCACCGCTTGGATTGCGAGCAGTCGTCTTAGTTTAGGGCGGTGTTGGAGCAGAGTCGTTTAAGTGTGCGGGACCTTTAAGGGCCATTTTAAAAAAATAACGAATGTCGGCAATGACAGTTCAGAAATGTCAAACCTTAACTGACAGCGTCCGATGAAGTCTTCTCCTTTTTTTCGGGATGATAAAATACTACATCTGACTAAAACCCCCCCATTAATACTACATCTGACTGACCCCCCCCCCATGTTCTTTCTTACCCCTTTGTGTCCCGGGCCGCGGTATCTCTTTCGAACAACCCGCAGCCCCGGAAACAACATGCAGCCCCAGAAAACCCCTCAGCTGCAAAACAACCCGGAGCCCCGGAATTAAGTATTTCCCTACGTTTAATAATATCTTTGCTTTCTCTTTATTAAAAGACATTTTTCACAACACCCTGTAGACGATACTACAAAATCCGTAGTTTCTTAAAGCGTGCTCCAAAGTTGGAGAAATTCACTTAAGACAAGTTTAGAGACATCCGCGTTGGGTTTAATAACTTATGAAGACACGAAGGTGTTGAATTTTATAATTTATTATTTAAGACTCTAAGTTCATAATTGACTGTGGGGCTAGGCTAATCTATTTGTGTACCAAGTGGTGATGTTATTTTTTCTTTCACAAAAAAGCTTTTAGAGGGGAAATATTCAAGGGAATGAAACAAACATCGCTGGGGTCCTTTTCCAAAAAAAGGTGCACTTTTAAATTTTTCTTTATGATTCTAGATGGCGTTTACCTCTATGTTTTATTGACTGAATCTGTCACTGTCAAACCGAAGACGTTGATGTCTATGCTGCTACCCCTCTACAAAACTGAGGGTTACCAGGGGGCATATCTAAAGTTCAAAGTTCAGAGCCTTTCAATCGGTCTTATCAAATATCAAACAAATTAAGATATTATGAAGTACGACTCCAATTCCGCTTTGTAATTAAAAGTAAATTGGCATTGCTTTCGTCATAAAGAAATAAATAAATATAGAGTATAGTATTTGACAGTCTAGGGTTGTCTAGTGGTTAGTGACCCTGACTGCTAAGCCGGAGGTCTGAGGGTTTGATTCTCACCCAGGACAAACCTTGTGTGATGAGCATGATAATTTGTTTTGTGTCTGGGTGTAATTTATCTATAATAATTATGTATGAATTTATAAATTATATACGCATGTTTATCAGTTGTCTGGTTACCATAGTACAAGCTCTGCTTGGTTTGAGATCAAATGACTGTGTGTGAAATATCTCAAGACTTTTATTTATTTAGTAAACTAGCTGACCCGACAGACGTTGTCCTGTCAACTATGAATATTGAATTCGAATTGACATACTACCTACCTACTACCTACATACTACCTACCTACTACCTACCTACTACCTACCTACTACCTACCTACTACCTACCTACTACCTACTACCTACTACCTACCTACTACCTACCTACTACCTACCTACTACCTACCTACTACCTACCTACTACCTACCTACTACCTACCTACTACCTACCTACTACCTACCTACTACCTACCTACTACCTACCTACTACCTACCTACTACCTACCTACTACCTACCTACTACCTACCTACTACCTACCTACTACCTACCTACTACCTACCTACTACCTACCTACTACCTACCTACTACCTACCTACTACCTACCTACTACCTACCTACTACCTACCTACTACCTACCTACTACCTACCTACTACCTACCTACTACCTACCTACTACCTACCTACTACCTACCTACTACCTACCTACTACCTACCTACTACCTACCTACTACCTACCTACTACCTACCTACTACCTACCTACTACCTACCTACTACCTACCTACTACCTACCTACTACCTACCTACTACCTACCTACTACCTACCTACTACCTACCTACTACCTACCTACTACCTACCTACTACCTACCTACTACCTACCTACTACCTACCTACTACCTACCTATCTATATATATAAAACAAAGTCGGGTTTGTTACAACACTTATAACTCGAGATCGGCTAGACCAATTTTCATGGTTTTTGGTTCGTTGGATTTGTGCTAGTTTCAAATAAGATTAAGTTTAATAAAATGCCTCTAGGCTCTAGGCATTAAGTCAGTCTTCAAAATGATTAATCGATTCGTCGATCGATCGTTTTCTATTTACCACTTCACGTTACTGCGCGCCTAGTACTTTGGATTGATTAAGGTGATCTTGTAAGAAAATTAAGAATACAGTGAATTTTAAATTTTCGTACATGACTACTTCACGTTACTGCGCGCCTAGTACTTTTGTTATCTTAAGTTTTCATTCATTAATACCCGATTTTTTTAAAAATGATTCATCTTTTATAATTATGTTCTCGTCGATTTTTCATTATTTTTAAGATGTATTCTGCTATTCGGGGCGGGGACAAATCCAACGAACCAAAAACCATGAAAATTGGTCCAGCCGATCTCGAGTTATAAGTGTTGATACAAACCCGACTTTGTTTTATATATATAGATAAATAAAAGGGTTTTATCCAGTTATGTTAGGTCTTTAGTTACAGTTCTATATGCCATATCGTGATATTAAATAACATATGATACACACAAATAATGTGGTTTTCTATTAGTAAAAGAATTTAATAATAAATAAAGACTAAATAATAAAGTCGAAAGAGTAAATCCAGAGATTACGCTTACAACTTTACCTCTTTATAACATTAGCATAGAAGTATACATAATCTATGTCCCATGACACACTCCAAATTGTCATCGAACCAATGCAATGCCAAAATCAGCAAAACAAGGTTAATTAAAATTGCAACAAAAATGCTTGTGTCACCAATGGGTTCCCCTGGATCCGACACGGGTCCCAAGCAGGACCTATGTGTTTCTGCGTGTGCGCACCGCGCATGTGCTGTTTTCCTTCTATCCTGGTCCCTTGCTTATCCTGTCTGCCGCTGTGTGTCAAAGGTATTGGTATCTTCTTTGTTTCATCATCTTCTCCCTAGCCTTTTTCCAACTATGTCGGGGTCGGCTTCCAGCCTAACCGGATGCAGCTGGATACCAGTGTTTTACGTGGAGCGACTGCCTATCAGACCTCCACAACCCAGTAACTGGGCGACACGATACCTCTTGGTTAGACTGGTCAGACTTTCTGGCTTCTGACTACCCGTATAACTGTGAAAGTTCTATTATATACAGTTTATTATGGATATTATATAGTTTTTTATTATGGAACTGCATGAAATCGCAAACAAAATATCAGCTGTTTCTAATAAAAGTTCAATGCCCTCACGACCATAATTTATTAAACAGCTGATATTTTTTTCGAGATTGCCAAGTTGGTTTGATAACAAAAGTTGTTTGTTTTCATGGGTAGAGCCATGTCCTAGCGTGTTTTTCAAGACCAAAACGTTGTGTAAGTATAATATGAAAGAGATGAGAGATATATTTAAACTTATTTTTTTTCAGGTTTGAAATGTTGTCAGTGTTACGTAGTGCACCTAGACGACGATGAAGTTTGTGAGCACAACAACAACACAACAACGGAACGCACTCGATCCCCTATTTGATAATAAATATTATATTCAAACGTTATTAGGGAGTTTTTATTCATAACTCACAAAAAAAATAACACATGTATATGTTACGGCTAATACCCGAAGTGCGGCTACACCTAGTTTTAGCCGATTAGAACTAGGTGTAGCCACTTACTCTTGGTTAAACCTAGTACGAGCCGATTGTTTTCGGGTAAAACTAGGTCTAGCCTTCATCGTGCCGGCTACAACTAGGTCCAGCCATTCCCTGTAGGATAAAACTAGATGCAAACAAGTTTCCCAATGTGTTAATGGTTGTACTTGAATGTAACGACAAGGGGTTATACAAATTAGGAAACAAATACGGCACTGTAACAGAACTATTTTTAAGAAATCAGTTCACTGTGTGTGACTCAAAATTTTTAGATATTGACATGGTTTCACCCGAAAAAAAAATACTACGCCAAATAGCCAATGCACAATCGACCTCTGGTGAGCAAGGCTATAAAAGATGCCACTGCAAAACCAAATGTGGCAACAAAAAGTGCCTCTGCAAAGCTGCTGGTATTTTGTGCAACTCTAATTGTCACTCAAGTTTAAGTTGTTCTAATATATAGTTTATGTTACTTTATAAAAGTGTGATTTATAATTATAATAACATTCTTTAAATTATAATATGCAACTACTTATTGTCTGTTGTTAAAAAAATGTTCCTGATTGTTCCTATTATATTAAAAATTGTACTCCTAATAATTTGTGTTAATTATTACAATGTGATTTATAAGAATAAAAAAACTCTCTACGTTTCTTTTTATTGGATGTTTTTTTAATATCTAAAAAAGCTCTGCCGATAGCATGCCAGCTACAACTATGTACAGCCAATCCCTGTTAGATAAAACTAAGACACGCGCTGCTGCTGCAGACGCTGTGAGTCACACTCGCTAGTAGACCTGCAGTAGATCAGCAGCACCTGGCACTCACAACCTGCAGAGGCGCGTGCCTCGCTATGCCCTCCACCCCGCGCCGCTGCTGCAGATGCTGTGAGTCATGAGTGTGACGCGGGGCGGAAGGCTTGGCGGGATACGCATCTAAGTTTTATCCAACAGGGATTTTCTGGACCTAGTTCTAGCCGGAATACTATCGGATAGACCTAGTTTTATCCAACAGGGAATGGCTGGACCTAGTTGTAGCCGGCATGATGAAGGCTAGACCTAGTTTTACCCGAAAACAATCGGCTCGTACTAGGTTTAACCAAGAGTAAATGGCTACACCTAATTCTAACCGGCTAAAACTAGGTGTAGCCGCACTTCGGGTATTAGCCGTAACATATACATAAAAAATAATAATAAACCTTTATTATCAGGCAACTGAGGCCTATAGAGAAAATACCCAAATAACTCTTTACAAAATAATAAACTAACACATATTTATCCGGGGTTGCGGAATAGTTCTAATAGTTGCCTCGACTCTGGACCACAAAGGGCAACCAACGGAACAATGGTGGCGGCGGTGGTTTTGGTCAGTAAAAGTCTGACTCTAAAGGCGAGAGAAGGTATTTGATGATTTTCCATCCATAAAAAGAATGTTTATAGTTTCTTTTATAATTTATTATGATTGATGAAAAAATTACAACAAATAAACCGTTGCACACGAAGTGGCGGCGTCGTACATACAATTTAAGAAAAGACCACACAGATACAACCTTAAGTGACGCTCCGCAATGTTGAAACGGTTCTACAACCTGAATTGTCTTATTAAACAGTCAGGGACTCTGAGTGCAGTTACATTAAAGGCCATCAGGTCGCCAAGACGATGGCCTTACATAGCGACAAGAATACTATTAGTTAAGGCTGTGAGCTGCGTCTGCTAGGCGAGCTAACCAAGAAGAGAGAAGAGCGAGTCTGCAATTCGCGTGGCGAGCAACAAATAAACCATATATGCAAGTTTATGCAAGTGCAACGTTCATTACTGTCACTTATATAGACACAATTGCCCAACAGCAACGATGGTAAGATAGAAACGGAAATTATATAAATACAAAGTAACTACGTGCTTAACGTATTTAATATTTATTTCTCGTTTACAGCGCTCACTAGTACAGCATTTAATCTCTCCATTTTACAAATTTTCATTTCCTTTTACAGTAGTTCAACCTCTCTGGAATTTAAAAAACCTTCTTTCATAAAATATTTAATCTATGCTCTTCTCTCTATTCTGACATAACTTTTGACGTTACTGTCACTTGAACTAAAAATCTAGTCAGAAACACTATAAAATTATAATTAAAATAACACGTGTATTTTTAATTTTGTTGATGAAAACTTCAGTATTACTGGGACATTTCTTCACATTACAATACTGCCTAAAACAATAGGTACAGCATAATATTTAGAAGTAAAATTACGAATAGTAAACAATATAACTAACGCGCTGTTCAGTTACGAATATATACACAAAAAAGAAGCTTAATTTTTGTAACACACAAACTAAGCACAAAAGGAGAATAAGCGAGACATGAAACCGATTGTCAAATGTATGCTCACATGCACATGTTATTGCTCATAAGCCCATTTATGTCGTGCATTCCATGTTGCTACTCTTGCCTAAACTGGGCTATTCTTGAAGACGAGGAAAACTATTCTGGCAGCATTCATGAGCTTGAAAAACAATACCAAGCCCGGAAATTGAGTAAAGGACAATACTAAGCTCAAAATCTTTTAAACATTCCTCTGGTGTATGGTACCAGATATAAAAATCAAGAAAAAAATTAAGCCCAAAACATTGAAAATATGTATGTAACAGTATTTAAACTGTAATATGCTGTTTTCCTTTAGTATTTTGTCAATATTTTTTGCGTGCAGTAATAGTGTTATACCCTATCCTGTGTCCATGTTTTTTTAATTGCTGTGATAAAAGGGAGAAACAAATGCAAATAATTAATGCATTTGCAAGCACATTGTAACTGACATAATTGTTTATGTTTTATTAAATGTTATTAATAAAGTTTGTTGAAGTGTTTTTTTTTTTTAGTTTACATTGTCCTGGTTACTATCGACGAATTGTACGTACAAGGAATCTATCCAAAGAGGACAGAACAGATACTTAGCTACTTGGGACTGTATGAAACAAGTACTGAAATTTTAAACAAGAAGTATTCCTCATAACTATCCAGCAATAAATGTATTTACAGTCGTATCTGTTGACGGATACCCTGGTGTGAGATATAAGTTACCTTTCTTGCCCTATTACTAGTACAACTAAAACGGCACAGGAGACAAAATTTTTCATTAAAAGTTAAAAATTAATTTGAATTCGTCAGCGACATTTACCTTAATTTAATTAATAATACAAAAAAAACCTTCACTATAATGGTAGAAATTTTGAGGTAATTTAGTTCCAGTAAAGCATTTACAATCACTTTCATCTGTAGTAAAAACACAAAAAATGCATTTCAAATAACTTTAATAATAACATATTACATTTTACGAAACAAACAAAATAATTACTACTTACAACAGACTGGTTCACAAACGAAAAGTTTAGTGTTAATAACTTCTACGACTTCTTTTTCTTCGTCATCACAACAACTGATTAAACATGGACACAGAAAAGGATATATTGCAACAAGGGCAAGCACTAAAGATGGACAGATTGCTAAAGGAATACAACACATTTGTGTTTAAAACTATAAATACAAAAACAATATACTCAAGACTGTGTTGTTTTTGAGCTTAATTCATTCGTCAGAGGAATATATGTTTAATTGATTTTCAGCTTATTTTTGTCCTCAATATCGTGCTTGGTAATATCACCCCAGAGGAACAAATATTTAATCAATTTTCAGCTTATTTCTTTATCCAATTTTCGCACTTTGTTACAGTTTATTAGACGAAAAGAATTATCGCTTCAAACGATTTCAAGCTTAATTCTTTCCTTAGTTTCGTGCTTGGTTTTTACACAAGAGGAATTAATGTTTATATAATTTTGAGCTCAGTGGCTGTTTTTTACTCAAATTCCGTGCTTAATATTACTTTTTAGGCCTCCAGTATAGTTTTCCTTGTTTTAAAGAATAGCCTATTTTAGGCAAAAGTAGCAACAAGGGATACACGATATAAAAGGGCTTAGAATCAATAATGCATTCACGTATGCATACATTTAACAATTAGTTTAATGTCTCACTTTTTCTTCTTTTGTGCTTAGTTGGGCATTTCATAAAAAGTAAGCTTCCTTATTTGTGTATCAGGTATAAACAAGTATTCACTTCCCATGTGTGATTGAATTGTGCGATATGTATAATGTATACTATCCTTATTTTAGAACCAAATTGCTTTGGTATATTATTTCAGGTAGTATTACTTCTGGAGAAATGTTATATTTTGCACAAAAAATTATACTGTAATTTAATATCCCAGCAAACTCTGTTATATTTTGCATAAAAAAATATACTGCAATTTAATATCCCAGAAAACTCTGGAGAATTTTACAACAAAAATATTTAAAAAATACCCTTATAACTTAAATTTTGATTTTCAAATTTCTGATTAATTTGTATATTACTCCTATTCCTATTTATCTTTGTCGAAGAAGTCAGAACAAGGTATAGACAGGCGGAAGAGCATAGATAAAAAAAATTGCGTGAAGGTTTCTTATAGTTTTCAGTATACTTTCAGTTACCTCTTCGTTAATTACAGTAGCTGGCCAAATTATTAGGGACAGTGTCATGATTTTTGTATTATGAAGTTGGATTGATTTTTTCAGAAAAGTGATTGGTTGTAGACTTCAGTGGTATTTTTTATTCAAAAACCTTATTATTTCAGATTATAAAAATAAGAAATATGAAGGTGAAATTAAACCTGGTAATTTATTTAAAAAAATAACGCATTAATAAGTTGAAAGTAATTATTTTGTGTATAACTTAATATTTTGCGACGCCGCCGCCAACAGCTCGTATAAGACGTTTTATACGTTCTATACATTATATAACAGGTTGTTTAGGCTTGTGTCATGATAAAACTCATTTCTATGAACTGCAATGAGCTGGTGTTTAGTGGTTACGAAGTGCTTAACGATAGCCCTCTTGATGAGCTTCTGCATGTTCACAATAGAGTTCGTATCTGGTGAATTATCTAGTTAGTGCAGAAAATATTGATTTAATTTTCAGACAGGAATGCTTTACCACTCTTGGCCTTGATATACGATGAAGAATCGTGCATAAAATTTAACTCTAAGGCTACTGGGCACCCATTCTCCGACTTGCGGCCATAATTCAGTTTCTAGTACTAACTTGTACAGATCTTGCCTTGTAATCATTTTCACGAATATAGGCACCCCATGCTTTTAGCTGAGATGTTAAATCACACAATGAAGCTACCTGGTTGTTAAGTTTTCCCTAAAAAGCAAACTGCATGGAGCTATTCTCAAACAATTCCACGATGTGTACGACTGCAAATGAGCTCTTATCGACCTCCACTTGAAAAAAATATTCGTCGGAGAGGCATACACAGAAAATAATGCAATAATTACTGAATAGTGTATTTCAGACGTATGGGAATATTAAAAGTAATATTATTAACCGATTCCAGTCTGCCACTGTCATACTTCGGTGTTGCCAGGCCTACTGCAGTCGTTTCTACTTCATGGTCTCGGTGAGGTGCGATTTTTTGATCGGCCGGCGATTTATCCAATTCTTCTCGGCCAACCTCCGTCAAACTGCGCGATCGAATACTTCTATTTTCTTGTCCTATCCCTCGTTTATAATCGTAGTCAAGGAAACAATACACTTTTAATCATGTTTTAGGCAGATATCTCTGTTTTTAAGGTCAGAACAAAGAGTGGTGATCCGTTTTTTGCCACATTTTTTCACACTCTGTGTTTTTCGAAGCTTGTTCTGATCAGATTTTACTTTAATACTGTTTACTTCAGACTTTTAGACACCTGTAATAGCTGTAAAATCTTTCAGAGAATGTGTAAAATACAGAAACAACGTTTTTATTTTTATAAACTTTCATAGAGACGTGTCTACAGCTTTGTCCATTTTAAAAAGGCGAAATTTTAAACGTATCACGTAATATCGTTCTCAAAACTTAATATTTTGTATTCAATTTAAGAAAAATAGGACATCATCAGAAACAATATCTGCGGTTTCATTAGTTTTAACAGAAACATCTTGTAAAATTAAAACCAAAAATAGTTTTTGCCATCAATGAAACAAAAGTAATTTTCAACTGAAGTTAACAAAATTGCTACATATTATAAGCAATATCACTTTTTTTGAAAATGACTCGATCACATGGTGGTATCACATATCAAAATTAATAATAATAATACCAGGAGTAAAACCATACCAGAAAAACCTATATAACATTATTTATTTTCTTGAAGAAAGTGTTTGAACAAAAAAATGTTGCTCAATGAATACTGTCCCTAATAATTTGGCCACCGATGGTATATATGTAATACTTTGAATTCACTTCAGAACAGCGTTAACTTTGCAGAGGAATATGAAATACGGTTAGGTACGGTTAAAGACATTTATTTCTCAAAACAGAATAACAAATTCACTTACATGAGAAACACTTGTTGGCAAAGTAGGTTATTAAATAAAATAGTCGTTCATAAGGAACGAGCAGCGGAAGTAAGTATAGTTATATTGTTGTTATAGTCCACGCGTTAAGAACTGAGTCGTCGGGCCATAAATGTCACTAAACATAGGAATGTGCCGCGCGCCGGACCCTAGTTATCGATAAACGGGTACCTGCGCACGTGCTAACGATGAGTCACTAATTAGTACGATTCTGATTGGTCGGTTTCCAATGTAATTGCAGTGCGTGCGTTTTTTTAGCTATAAATGTGTTTACTGCAACTAAATAAATACATTCACGTGTTACTCGTTGTGCACTATGGATACTGTATTTTCTAACGTTGATCTATAAAAGTTACATGGCGATATTAAATTAAATTTTGTTAACAAGATACGATAATAATAAAAGTCACTTATCGATAATATGTCTTTTCTTGTTACACCCTTCACTAGACGGCTCCATAAGACCCATAAGTGCGAGCGAGATAGATATAGAAAAATGATTTATGGCCCGACGACTCAGTTCTAAACGCGCGGACTATAGTTATTCTCTTAAACTATGTTAGTGCCTTAGTATTAACTTATATAAATTTAAGTAAGTACACAATAAGTATTGTAAAATGGCATACAAATATAATTAAGTAGAAGGTAGTCGGAAAAAATTTCGTTCGTAGTTTGAGTACACAGTCCATATTACGTATTAAATTGCGATTCCTATCGTCTTTGCCATTGATAGCAATTGCTTATCGTAATAAAGTTTTTGTAATTTTATATTGTTGTTCATTATTTTGATTGTTATGTACGCAGTTTTTTTGTAGTTTTTTTATTAATTTTTTTTTATTGTTTTTTTTTTATTTTATTTTAATTTTTTTTTTATTTTTTTTTATTAATTTTGTTTATTGTGTTTTGTTAAGTTAAAACTTATTTAATTAAGTATAAAGTTGTTTTATAATGATTACTAAAATAGATGATAAGTATTCATTATGTAAAATTTTAATTTTTTTTTAAACAAGGGAAATGATTGTATTTCTTTTATATCATTAGGCAAATTGTTATACATATTAGCACCCTCACGTCTAATATTTCTACTACCATAGTTAGCCCGAGGTCGGTATAAACAGATATCGTTAGCATTTCTTAATAACCGGGTTTGTATTTGAGCTTTTTTTGTGAATATTATTTGGGAATGTGTGACTTTTGTTAGTATTTTTCTTACTAGAATACAAGTTTGAAATTTATACATTTGAGCAAGTGTCATTAGTTTGGTTTTCTGGTAAACTGTTTCAGTTGGCGTTTGGTAATTAAGATGAAAGAGTAATTTTATGATTTTATTTTGAGCGATTTGTATATTTTTTAGATTGTTTTTAGTAGCAGAGCCCCATATTTCAATTAAATAGGTCAAATGGGATTTAATGAGAGAATTATAAATAATATATCTTACAGATTTAGGAAAGCACCGGACACTACCTCGTAGTATGCCCATCAGTGAGGATAATTTTGATCGTAACTTGTCCAGGTGTGGTTTCCAAGTTAAGTGATTGTCCAATATGAGGCCGAGATATTTTTCAGAATCAACTTTTGTCAATGGCTCACTATTAACGTATAATGGTTGAAAATTGGGAACTCTTTTATTTTTGGCACTAAATATCATAAAATTAGTTTTAGCTTCATTGATGGTTAACAAATTATATTGAAACCAGGTAAATAAGGTATTCAGGTCTTGCTGAGCTTGGTTTACCATTGGTTGGATTTCTTTACCAAAGTAAAAAAGACAAGTGTCATCGGCATATAGTGTTACATCTGCTGCTAAGTCTAGACTTAGCAGCAGATGTAAGACCTAGGTCTTTAATGTTATTTATATAGATTAAGAAAAGCAGGGGGCCGAGCAGGGAGCCTTGTGGGACCCCATAGGTTATAAGTTCAGGAGTGCTTTTGACCTCGCCTATTTTAACTATTTGGTACCTGTTAGAGAGATATGACTCAATCATTTTATATGCCGTTTTGGTAATGCCAATATCAAGTAGCTTTTGAAGAAGTAGTTTGTGACTTATCGTGTCAAAAGCCTTTTTTAAATCTATAAAAATACCAAGAGCTATTTGTTTTTCATCTATTTTACATTTCAAATTAGTTATAAGGTCTACACAAGCAGATAATGTGTTTGATTTGGAACGGAACCCATATTGTTTTTGATAGAGTATGTTGTTAAAAGTCAGGTGTTTGTCCAAACGATTGAAGATAATTTTTTCAAAAATTTTTGACATAGCCGGCAATACCGATATTGGGCGATAATTACCTGGATCACTTGTAATGCCGGATTTAAAAACTGGGCTCACTTTAGCTTATTTGAGGGAGTCGGGAAAATAGCCATATTTAAGGCACTCGTTAATGGTAGCTGTTAGTTTTTTGAGTATCAACATTTTTATACATTTGATGGATTTGCAAGAAATACCGTTAAGGCCAGTTGCAGTATTAGTATCTAAGTTGTCAATTATTTTACCAACTTCATCTAACGAAGCAGGGGAAAATTCTGATAGTTCAGTACTTGTTAACTCACTTTTACTGCTGAATAGTTTATTGTATGCCTCAAGGTCATGATATTTAGATGGAATTTTATTTGCTAAAACGGTACCTATAGTAGCGAAGAAAGAGTTGAAGCATTTGCATATATCTGTAACTTCGGTAAAGCAGCAGGACAGTGCTACATTTTGTTTTGTTGATGCTCAAGGAATTAATTAGTCGCCACATTTTGAGTGGTTTTTTCTCACATTTCTTAAAAGCTTTATAGTAATAACTACTTTTAGCATCTTGAATTACTTCTCGAACTTCCTTTTTTGCTTTCATTAATTCCATCTCTATGAATTTTATCTGTGCTTTTCTGCTGCTAGTTTGAATTGTGTTGCGTTCATTCAATATTTGGTTTCTTTTTCCGATTAAATCAATTATGTTTTTGTTAATCCAGTCTGACTTTGGTGGGTTTTGTATTTTTGTTTTCAAAATCTGGCTTTGCTGTATTGCTTGTATTAGTTTGATCTCAAGTTGTTCATATATTGGATATATATATATGGAATATGAAATGAATTTAACTATAGACGAGTTAAGAGTATGCTGAGTTAAAAATTTTAATAAAGAAGAATAGAAACCCAGAATAATTTAGTAGGAATATCATCACGAACAATTTTGGTACTTCAACATTTTAGCCATTTACGATAGTAGTGCTACCTCTATTCAGCATGCTTTGATATAAACAGTTTTTTAAATCCTCTTCTACTTTTACCTTGAAAATTTATAATATTCCATCCCTGTACTTTTCTGATTAATTTTGTTGCGAGATCCAAGACAGTTTAATCATTTTCTCCGGCAGGTTGATTCTAGCTTTCAGGAGTTGCAGTGGTTTTGCAATAGTGCGAAAAATTACAAGGCAGCAGAACTGAATTACAGTTTTCGATACACCGAGACAGTTGTCTTTACCTCTGGCCTCCAAACTTTTCTGGTAATCAACCTTTTCATAGACAACCTGACATTTCTACAGTTTCATTATACCTGTCAGTTTCTTGCTGTCACTTTAGTGTCAAAAATTCAAAACCGTTATTTTAAAATTCTCGTTCACTAAATTTATTATTAATGTGTCCGATCCCAATTTCTATTTGTTGCTGGTTCCCTGTCCTGTGTCTTTGTCCCTGGTTATTCTGTGTTCCTTGTTTTTGTCCGAGCTGTATGTTCCTGCTTCCAACTTGGTATTTAATCTGGTACTTCAATGAGTTTGATAACTCTGATAAATACAAAAGCGTATAGACCGCGAAATTATTATGATACAATTGGATTGTGTCAGTGTGATGTGAGATTTTAAAGCTGAAATTTAGGATTCGTGCTTACCAGAATTAATTTCTAAGAAAGAATGGGCCGCCTTTAAAGCAATATAAATGTGTTATATACTTATACCGCTCCTTATTAGCCCTTTCGTTTCGTGTTGTCCATGCTGCGATTGTTGTATGAACTGCTGTTTACCGAAAGAAAAAGACCCAGAAAAACTAGATACGGCGTAAACTTCAACGACCAAATCAGGAGTTGTAATGGTTTGCAATAGTGTGAAAAAATACAGGGTGTTTAGTTTTGTATACACCGATATCCGAATCACGAGACAATTGTCTTTACACGGTGAAATAAAATATGAGGGACTGAAGAGATTTTTGAAGTGAAATAAAGGGTCAATCGTGCTAAGCAGAATTGAGTTCTATGAAAAAATGGTCCGCCGTTAAAGCGATTTAAATGTGTTGTATACTCCTGCCACTACTTGTAAGTCCTTTCGTTTCGTGTTGTCCATGCTGTGACTGTTGTATGAACTGTTGTTTACCTAAAGAAAAAGACCCGGAAAAATTTGATGAGACATAAAGTTCAACGACCAAAGCGTTAAAGAGACAGGTAATTTGATCCTGTTCGAAATCTTGGATGAAAATGTATAGTTTACTAAGTATTCCTGTTTTAAAACTACGGTGAGTGTCCAAGTTATGTATAGAAAAAGAGAAAGCAAATATTCCTGTTTTCAAATATTCCTGTTTCACTATGGGGTGTCGATTATTAAGTGTAACATCTAATTAAAGTTTTTGATGTGAGATTTCTGAGTTTTCTTTATCATCACGTTAGTACCGTGATAGTACAAATGGCTGTCAAAATTTCAAAGTTATTTAAAAATATTAACTCGCCTTCGGTTTCCCCCGTGAGTCTGGTTACGCATGTTGCATCTCTCCATCCCTCCAAACAAACTCTTAACATTTACATAATATTAAAGCGGTACAGATTGACAGTACTTTCGCCCATTAGTTTAGTGGTTACTGTGGTTAGTGACCCTGACTGCTAGGCCCTAAGTCACAGGTTTGATTTCCTATAAGGACAAGTTTATGTGATGTGCAAGATTGTTTATCCTGTGTCTGGGTTGAATTTATTTATAATACCTATGTATTTATTTATTAGTAGCTTTCGACCCGCGGTTTCACTTAGAAAGAGACAGAAAGTATCCTGTGTCACTCTCCATCCCTTCAACTATCTCCACATAAAAAATCACGTCAATTCGTCGCGCTGTTATGCCGTTAATTAAGACAGATAAACAGACACACACACACACATTCCCATCTTTACTATTATTATAAAGAGGTAAAATTTGTAAGTTTGTATGTAGGGGGTAATTTCTGGAACTCATGATCCAATTCTAAAATTTTATTCACTGGCAGAAAGCTTCATTACTCCTGAGTGCTATAGGGTATAATATCACGCTATGTCCCACGGGAGCGAGGCAGTAACCAAAAACCTAACGTAACGCGGGTGAAACCGCGAGGAACAGCAAGTTTATAATATTAATATTGTAACGCCTGCCATAGAAGGTCGTCACTGTACCGAGTACTGGCAGCCAGCAAACCATAGCCGCCGCCGCCGCCGTAACGTCACGACCAATGTGACAGTTACCGTCAAGCCAGCCAAACCGGCTAGCCAGCCAAGCCGGCCAGCCAGCCCGCCAGCCAGTCAAGTCGTCAAGCCAGCCAAACCGGCTAGCCAGCCAAGCCGGCCAGCCAGCCCGCCAGCCAGTCAAGTCAGCCAGCCAGCCAAGCCATGAGCCATGATGAAGAGCAGCGGCCATTGCATGTCGTTCATTACTATTTTGCAAATTAAAAGATCCATCGATGACGACCGTGTCACACACGGTCATATCAAGATATTTTTTTAATTTATTCGCCGTCTCAATATATCCTGTTTTGACCGCTGCTGAGTATTCTCCAAAATACAACGATAAACCACATACCTAGTGCTACTATCGTCTCAATAACTTTTTACGACTTTACTTGGCTTTTAAAATTCGCACTTAACTTCAATAATGTCTAAAGTTTGGACTGCAGTTTTCAGTTTTGATGGAGCTTCGTATGATGAGTTCGAAGAATATTCTAGATTTTTGGAGTTGAAAGCTTTCTGGAAATCAATTTGTTGACGAGTAAATAGATGTGATGTAATTGTGGGTTTTAAAGGACATCTCACTCAGGAAAAATTTGGCATGCGGGTCAGATGTCCATTTTCTAAAATGTGAAATGCAAACTCATTGCGGGGCACTACCGTTATTGCAGATGTCTAGAGAACGCAGTGACCATAGAACATTAGTTGGACTATCAGTTTGATTGTTATTAAATTATTAACAAAAAGAAGTAAGCGAAAAAACAATAGGGATGTTGACTACATCAAAATAATGACATTCTATTTAGTCCGTCTGTTAGACAGTCAAAAAATACTGGACACATATTTTTTGCTTGATCAAATTAGTAACAAAATACAAAGATAAAGAGCATCAAAGTTCTGGAGAGGGGGCTTGTGACGTCACTCCTCATTAAAAATTATACAAAGGTGTGACGTTTCACGAAACTTCAACGCACTGTATTGTCGTCATTTTCTGTTTACGAAAAAAAAGAAAAAATACGTGTCCCAAATTTTTTGATTATCTAACTGACGGACTAATTACTTTTTTTTTTGTCATCTCGCCTATTCTAGAGTGTATTTTTTACCCACGATGGAACACACAAGGTGTAAAAGTGTACTCACACCAAACCCAATTAATGTTCCCAGTTATCCCCAGAACGGCTTGACCTGCAGTGGATTCTTTATTTATCAACAATGATTGTTAATTATAGTATTTATCATCCTGGAAGCGCCGCGATCACTATGACAATATTTACAACTTGTGTTAACAAAATAAACTTAACTCAACTTTGGAATTTATTTATTTCTCGGCTCGTCACTATCGCGATGTAACCTTACCCATAATTCTAGCTCAAAACATCACATTCGCAAAAAAAGAAACACATTTTGGAACAACAAGAGCTTCCAGTTACTCAGCAATAAATGCCCAATAAGAATGTGGTGTCCACAGATTTAAATATACCTCACATTTAATTGAAGTACCGCTGTCCCCGTAGGACGGGGATACGGCGTACGGGGACAACGGGAACAAACCAAATATTTAATTGAAGTACCGCTGTCCCCGTAGGACGGGGATACGGCGTACGGGGACAACGGGAACAAACCAAATATTTAATTGAAGTACCGCTGTCCCCGTAGGACGGGGATACGGCGTACGGGGACAACGGGAACAAACCTACCTCACAACCCAAGCGACAACTCAGCTAAAATTCGATTTGCGCTTATCAGACGCCTCCGAAGATTGGCAGCCGTCCCGAAACTTCAAACTTTGACTACATTCAGCACGAAGACTGAAGCACCAAATAGGTAATACTTTGAATACTGCTGAACTTTCAAAAGAACGATATTAACATATATTTTAGAGTGGGCATGAATTTTTATTGTTTGAGTGACTTTTATACATATGTGTGCTGATCATATAAAAGCGTTAATGTGGTGTTAAAATTGAGCAGTTCTTTGCATTTATTTACTACTACAACTGGCGTCCGCTCGTGACTTTGTCTGCGCTATGGTAGGTATATAACACTTCCGAGCAGGATACCCGGAGGTGTGACTAAGATATTTGTAATAGAAAAAAAATATTATTTTGCTTGACTCGGGAATTAAATCCACGCTCTACGCAAAAATGTTCATCATTACGCTAAGGACACACCATTGTCACACCTCATTACTAGTGTAGTGGTAGTGTGTGCAAAGGTTGGCAGAGGTCTCAGCGAAGTTAGTACTTCGCTGAGACCTCTGCCAATCTCTTCCGGATATTTGCTGACATAAAATAGGACATCACTGATATCCCGTATAGTGGAAAACAAGTGAAACCATTGGTTCTAATTGTCATTGAGCAGAGTAAAAGATATGTCAGAGAGAGACTGGTGATATAGCCGGGGTTGCAAAATAGTTCCAATAGTTAGGGTTTTAGTCAATTAAAATCTGACACTCCCTCCCGCCTCGCCTAGCGAGATTTGATGATGTCCATCCTCAAAAAAAATATTGCATGGTGACCAACACCTTCTCTGTTTGATATCAGGCAATGGGACAGTAATGTTACTGTGCTGGTATATGTTTTTGACTTGGGACAACTCTACAAACAATCATGCTCATCATCTCCCTAGCCTTTTTTTTCCCAACCGTGTTGGGGTCGGCTGCCAGCCTAACTGGATTCAGCTAGATACCGGTGTTTTACGTGGAGCGACTGCCTATCTGACCTCCACAACCCAGTAACTGGGCGACACGATACCTCTTGGTTAGACTGGTCAGAGTTTCTGGCTAACCAGTAACGACTGTCAAAGTTTTACGAATGACAACCGGGACCAACGGCTTTACGTGCTTTCCGAGGCACGGGATGTCAGTGATATCTAAGATAAACAAACAATCATGCTCATCACACAATAAATATCCTGGGTGGAACGAAATCCACAACCTTTGGCTTAGCAGTCACTACCAGACCCACATACCAGCCAGCCAATACCAGTTATTATTAAAAATAAAAAGCAGCTAACATAAACAACGATTGCACAAACTATATATCGCTGCTACGTGCACTCTCGTTAACCTCGATCGTTATCGTTGACGCGTCGATAACGCAAACGTTGCATTTGTCTTTGTGGAGCATTGCTGTTACTGTTTTCGTATATGACACTACTAACTCCCAGTGGTTCCATCCCGTTTTGATAACTGCTCTGCTGCTCCTGTAACGAAATGTTGGTTACTGCTATGATTCTGTAACTTATACAAGTTAACGAAACATAAAGACGTATTTTTACATGGTCTACATCAAAGTTAACAGTGGTTGACATCTATACTTACACCATGTTTATAATCAAAGCTTACAACACCCTTTAAAATCACCGTAACTAATCTCTGGAACTACTGATCTATAATTCAATGCTTTTTCGACTCAAAGACATATTGTTTCGGAGCCAATTATAGCCAAGATGACAAAAAAATAATTAGTCCGTCAGCTAGATTACCAAAAAATTTTGGAAAAATTACGACGCCTAGTTACAATTTTTACAGAATAATGACATCACAGGCCCCCACTCCGAAACTTGGATGATCTGTATCTTTGTATTTTTGTTATTAATTTGATCAAGTAATTTTATACGTGTCCAGTATTTTTAGAACGGTCTTACTAATGGACTGAACAGAATGCCATTTTTTTAAGGTTATCCTCATCTCAATTCCTGGCGGTATCACATCTATCTACATTAACGTAACTACCAGAGTACCAACTCGACAAAACAGCTGAGCTTCTGAGTCACATACTACTAGTGCTAGCATTATTTAGTTTTAATACGAGTACTTTAAGAGACTAGCTGTCTTCACATATTTAACTTTATTTTTGTTGTTTAGTCTTTCGTATTAGAAATGTTAAAAATGTCGTGATGATATGGCGCCCGCCTCTCGTGTAAGAGGTTATGGGTTCGAATCCGGGCAGGTACCAATGTGACTTTTTCAATTCATATGTACTTTCTAAAGTTTATCTTGGACATCACTGACATCCCATGCCTCGGAAAGCACGTAAAGCCGTTGGTCCCGGTTGTCATTCGTAGAACTTTGACAGTCGTTACTGGTTAGCCAGAAACTCTGACCAGTCTAAACAAGACGTATCGTGTCGCCCAGTTACTGGGTTGTGGAGGTCAGATAGGCAGTCGCTCCATGTAAAACACCGGTATCCAGCTGAATCCGGTTAGGCTGGCAGCCGACCCCAACACGGTTGGGAAAAGGCTAGGGAGATGATGAGTAGTTCGTATTAGAAAAGTCGTTAAATTTATTTTCAATATTATGGTCATTTCAAGATTTTTATTTATGGCTTAAGTTTACTTTCCATAAATCATTTATTTATAGAAAAATATTTTTTTATTAAGAAAAAGATTGAACATATTTTAAGTATTTATCCAAAAAAAAAACATACAGACGAATTGAGAACCTCCTCCTTTTTTGAGGTCGGTTAAAAATGATACCTCACTTGTGCTAGTATCGATAAATTAGCAGTTATAATAACAAACAGTAAAAGTGGTGAATGAAAACTTTAACCTCCTGCCGGGATTGCAGAACTATTCCAGTTCTAATTGTTACCGCGGCCACGGAACCGTAGGAACATAGGTGGGTTTTAGTCAGTAAAAGTCTGGCACGATGGGACGGGAGAAGTCATTTGATGATTCCCACTCATAAAAAAAAACCCTCCTCCTCTCCGCCTCTCTTTCAGAAGGATGCCTCCGATTGCCTCCTAATGTTTTTGCCCTTTAGGTCACCTGACTGACAAGTGTACCAAGTCTTATGAAATAATGCAAAAACAATTACACCCCATACATACCAGTAAATGGCGTACGCACACACTAAATGGCGTACGTGTTGTGAGCGTAAACGATCTCTCTTATGGAATTATAGGAAAAAACGGACACACAAAAATAAATTATTATTTCAGCAATACGCTAAAAAAGTAAAATTGATCATAAATCTGACACAAAAAGCCCAAAACTCATACGCAGTAAAAACTTCTAATAATAAATCGAAAACAATTTGGAAAATAATCAATAAAAACAAGCACAACCAACCACGAGAACATATTAATAATATTAAAATTAAGGACGTAACAATCTATGACCCAAACAAAATAGTGACCCACTTTAATAATTACTTTATTGACCAAATAATACCGGAAGCCAAACCCCCCACATTCAAATGCCCCCCATCCTACAGCAAATCAATATTTATGCCTCCTACTGATCCGATAGAAATCCACAAAATCATAGTTGCATTAAAAAACACTTCTAGTGTGGGATACGATGAAATTAAGACTAACATTGTAAAAAGAGTAGCTCATATAATCTCACCTGCATTGTCACATATAATAAACTTATCTATAGAAACAGGCACATTTCCCAACAAACTTAAAATCTCAATAATAAAGCCCATACACAAGAAAGGTGCCAAAGATGACATGAACAATTATCGCCCGATTGCATTACTCTCTATTTTCTCAAAGATCTTTGAAAAAATTATTCATAACAGCCTTTGCAATTACCTTGAAAGTAATGATCTATTTGCCAAAGAACAAATGGGATTTAGAAAAAATAAATCAATTAACCTAGCGATTTATAATTTTTGCAAGCGAGTTTTAAGTAATATGGATAAGCGACGTCCAACTGTTGCTTTATTTATGGACATGACAAAAGCATTTGACCGCGTTAAAATTGACATACTATTGGACAAACTTTATGCAATCGGCATTAGGGGAAATGTATATAAACTAATAGAATCCTATCTGACTGACAGACTACAACAAACTGAAATATCAAAAGTTTGCCTAAAAACTAAAAATATGACTGTATATAAATCTAACCAGAGAAAAGTCAAATATGGCGTACCACAAGGTAGCGTATTAGGGCCGTTCCTTTTCCTTATATACATTAATGACATTCCAACCGTAACCGATAATCCTATGACTCTCTTTGCTGACGACAGTACCATTCTTTTTGACTCACATGACAAAAATGACATTCTTAATAATATAAATTTGACATTAAAAAATACAATCAATTGGTTATTAAGTAATAATTTAAAAATAAATATTAGTAAAACTAAAGCTATTAACTTTAAACAAAGGCAAGCGATACAAGATTTTAACATTGACTATGATGACCGCACAATAGAAGTAGTAGAGTCAACAAAGTTTTTAGGATTATACATAGATAACAAAATGACATGGAAGAAACAAATTGAGCACATAAGTAATAAACTAAACAGTTACTCTTTTGCTTTACGTCGTCTCAGTAAAATCGTTGATATAACAACCTCAATAACTGCTTACCATGGTTATGTATCATCTACTCTTCGATTCGGTGTTATTTTCTGGGGCAACTGCACTGATTTGGATCGTGCGTTCAGGGCACAAAAAAGATGCATAAGAGCTATATGTAAGTTAACTCAAACAGACTCATGTAAGCCTCACTTCATAAGATTAAAAATATTGACACTGCCCAGCATCTACATTTATGAGTCAGCATTATTTGTTTTTTCCAATCTGGATCTGTTTGAGTATCGTACGAGAAAGCGTCACGTAGATAAATTATGCGTTCCATTTTGTAAAACCGCTCTTCTTGCAAAAAGCTTTGTTTGCATGGGCCCAAAGATATTTAATAAACTACCCTCAGTTATACATAGTTCAAGTAATGCCAATTTATTTAAAAAGAAACTTAAATCTTTCCTTATAGATAAGGCTTATTATTCAGTTAAGGAGTACATTGATGATAAACTGTAATGCAATTATTGTTAATAACAAATGAATTAATTAATAATGGTCCAAAATTATAAATATAATCAAATTAATTTTAATATTATTTTTGACTTTATTAGATATCATGACTACTTATTGAATTTGACTATTTGTAATGGATGACTATAGCAATGTACTCTTTTAATTATTATTATTTATTTTATTTTATTGAAGACGACCATTATAATTATTCCGACTATGTACACTGTAAATAAAATTTGCATGCTAACATAAGCTGAATATGGTGAAACTAAAAATTTGTTAAACATCTTCTGTAAACCTATATTACGCAAATAAATGATTGATTGATTGATTGATTGACCCACTATCAGGGGTAGTCCGATAAGAATACCAACTGAAGTTTTAAAAAAAGGATGTCTCATTAAAGTGATTTAAATACCTTCTTGCATAATGATCAATGTCATTTTATTTCAGCCCGTCTGCACGTCCGCCCATCCGTTCGCATGTATAAATTCCAGACCCAATTTTGATCAAATATCTTCATCTAAGTAACATTGGTAGGCGTAGCACTAACAGTTATAAATCTCCCAGTACGCTTTAAAGAACATTAAACGATGAACCAACGTATCTACAAGTTTGCAACAAAACTTTAATAAGTTACAAAGTTGCAAGTTACTAGATACATCTCGTTCGCCTAGCTAACGGCGTAACAGTGCGACGTACGGAAATTACAAACTATCGCGCGAAAGTTTAAAATGACAACGACTCGGTATCTGTATTGTGAAGTTGGTACCCTTGTCTTTTGAACTATCTGGACGATTGCCAGGGTTCGTCGTGAAGGAAAAATTGATTATTGGTAGGTTGCTATTAATTTAAAATTTATTAAAAGTCACTTTAATAGTTAGGTTCATCATTAACCTATCGATAAACAAGCAACAGCTGAGTGTCGCATTGCTATTGTCTTTCTATTTTGTCTCGAAGCACGTGTGTTCGAGGTTCGAATGTTTAATTCGTTTATAAAAATACTAGCTTTTGCCCGCGGCTTCGCCCGCGTGGATGTCGAACTTCTATCCACTATTTTAACCCTGGAATGTTTTGAATTAAAAAAGAACCTTTCTTAGTGGCTCAGGCTTCACAAAGAATAACCCCTTCAAGTTTCATGTCTCTAGTGAGTTATTATTAAATATCAACAAACGAGTTGATATCAGTCAGTGAGTTTACTATTACATGTATATATTTATATCAAACGCCTTTTCCCACCTGGGACGGGGCGGGAGGGAGTGTCAGACTGATTGCCCTTTATGTTCCGGCGCAGCGGTAACTATTAGAATTAATCCGCAACCCCGGCAGGCATTGGCCATAGAAGACCCCGTCACGTGCTGACTGTTCTTTGAGGCGCCAGTGGAACAAACGCGCCGTTGACACGGACCTAGTCCTTATCGGGCGCCAAGCTACCCATCGCCGTCCGTAGTACCGCGCCTACGGTGGCCGGTAGTCGTCATGCGACTCTCGACGCCTACACCTGGGTCACTGTCCGGGGCGTGAGGCGTGACGGTGTCACACGCGCGCCGCGACCGCCTTCTCCAGCAGAAGACTCGACTGCTTCGCAGAAGGAAGTGATAGCTTTTCAATCACTCACCCCCGCCAATATTGTCTCTGCAAGAACACGGCGGTGGCTCACCCGAGGGGGCATACCACCACATTGTATGCTCCACCGTGTCCTGTAGACGACCGTTGCTGCAGTGGTGACACACACTTATATATTCCGGGGGCCGCGTAACTAAGCATCGACACGCCGTTGACACGGGTCTGGTCCTAGTCGGGCGGCGAGCTACCTACCGCTCGCCTTCCGCAGGCCCACGCCTCCAGTGGCCATCATCTTGCGACTCTCGACAACTAAGCCTGGGTCTCTGTCCAGGGCGTGAAGCTTGACGCTGCCTCACGCTCCCCGCCGCTTTCGTCTCCAGCGTGTCTGCTTCGCAGGAGGCGACGGCTTCCTATTCAGTCTCGCCCCGAAGCATGGCCTGAACCAGCGCCGATCGCTTTTGCAACGACACGGTGGTGGTTCGCCCAAGCGGGCCTCCACCGTATGCTACACCGTGTCACGCAGGCGTCACTTCCGCCCGAATCCGACATAGGAACCTCCCGAAATGTCCGTGTGCGGTGAGGACCTGAGTCGGGCGATACGTGAGAGTGTCGAGGCGTCATTCCAGCCACTCCTCAAAGAGGGGTGACCAGCACTGAGTTGCGACAGTCGCAGTCTCCATGAGATCCCGCCGGAGCTCTGTGTGCCGAGTGTGTGTGGGTTCGCCCCAGCGTTGCACTTCCACGCGCCACTGTGCGTGGTACCCACACCGGCAAGAATTAGGCAGGCAGGAGATCTTGCGGTATCCATGCACCATCCGAAGGGCCATAACCTTCTAGGACGCCCTCAGTAGCCAGGCCGGAGTCAAAGCCGGGTTGGGCGCCTACACCGGAGCCCCGTAGAGGGCCATGGACCGCACGATCCCCGCGTACCCGCGTTATGTTAGACTTTTGGTTACTGATCGGCTTTTGGTTACTATAGGACAATATTATTGTGTTATTCTGATGTAATCATCATCATCTCCCTAGCCTTTTGCCTACTATGTTGGGGTCCGTGAGCCGGATTCAGCTGGATACCAGTGTTTTACGTGAAGCGTCTGCCTATCAGACCTCCACAACCCAGTAACTGGGCGACGATACCCTTTGGTTCGACTGGTCAAACTTTCTGGCTTCTGAATACCCGTAACGTCAAAGTTCTACGAATGACAACCGGGGCTTAACATGCTTTTCGAGGCACGGGATGTCAGTGATGTCCAAGATAAACTATAGAAAGTACATATGAATTGAAAAAGTCACATTGGTACTTGCCCGGATTCGATTGCCCGGATTCGAACCCGTAACCTCTTACACGCGCCTTTATGACGACCCAGATGTTAAATAGAAACTATTTAGTTGATAAATTGTACGTAATTTGAAATTGGACGTTGTTATTCTTTTTATAAATGACACAAGTCTACTACAAATGTCTGCCGTGTGTAGAATAAACGTTTCCCTGCTCAGTGCCGATCCAAAGCAAGGTGCTTTAGATGCTCTCAACCTCACTCTGGCGACAGTTGTGAGATTGTAGAGGAAAAGGCCACTTGTATCCATTGCTTGGGTCGTCACTTTGCCTTTTTCGGCAGTTGTCCCGAGCAAGGAAGACAAAAATCAATCAAGTTATTAATGTCACAGGAAAATCTATCCTACGAAGAGGCTTCTCGCTCCATTCCCAGCGTTAAAAAGCTGTATTCAGAAGTTACTCAAAATTCTCCGTCCCAATCTTCTTACTCGTCTTCTCAATCTTATAGTCTATGTCTATCTCCTTCTACCTCTTATAAAAAAACGGTATTTTCTTCCCCAAAACCTAGAGCTCCTCTAGGAAAGTCTTATGACAAAGTTGCCCATAGATCCATTGTGGCAGAGGTTCCTTCATCTTTGCCCAATGGCTTCTCTCTCCTTTCTCAGAATTCATCTCCAAATTCCCTTCAAGAGGATAGCCTCTTAGAATTACTTGTTTCGCTAATTATTAATCTTGTTTCCCGTAATAATTCCTCTTTACCGTCCCACGTTGCCCGTAACCTTTCCCATCTTCTCTCTAGTATCAATTATGGATCTAGTCTCCACACTTCAGTGGAACACACAAAGCATTCGGCCGAAGAAGCCTGAACTTTTATTTTTAATTAATAAATTTCACCCCTCAGTCATCGCCATTTCGGAGACTTGGTTAGTGCCTGGTTCTCACTTTAGAGTTTCAGGTTACTCCTGTCTTCGGAGTGATAGGGCTGATGGGTATGCTGGCAGTGCGCTTCTTGTTAGGCGCTCCCTTCCTTTCTCTCTTATATCTTTGCCCCCTACTTCTCCTGACATTAATATCGTTGCTGTTAGAGCTTTTAATATAACATTTCTCTCTGCATACATTCCTCATCCTCACTCTAGATTAATTCCATACCTTCTGTGTATTTTTTCCTCAGTTCCCTCTCCGATTATTTTCATGGGTGATTTAAATGCTCATCATCGCTCGTGGGGTTCGAGCCATGATGATTACTTCGGTCTTGCCCTCCTAGAAATTTTTGATGAAGCAGATCTTTGTGTCATTAACAACGGTTCTCCCACTAGGAGAGTTCGCCCTTCTCAAAACCCTTGTTCAGCTGTGGATATTACAGCATGCTCTGCGTCTCTTGCTTCTGTTCTTTCCTGGAATATTTTACCTAATTCTTATGGTAGTGACCACTTTCCCATTATTATCTCTATCTCAGATAGAGTGGTACCTTCCCGCAATTTTAATCCCTCTCTTAAGTATAGATTAAACAACGCTACCTGGACATCTAATTCTGATTCCTTAGAAAATAAGTTAGCCTCTCTTCCTCCTCCCGACAGTAGCAATCTTGTCGGCTGCTATTCCAAATTTGTAGACTGTATTATCTCTAGTGCTGATGATAATTTTCCTTTAAAAAAACCGTATAGATTCAAAGTCTCGACTCCTTGGTGGGATCGAGAATGCACTTTAGCTGTCAAGGAAAGAAAAATAGCTGAGGATAATTATTCTAATTCAATGACTCTTCAAAATTTTTTAATTTTCCAAAGAAAAGCAGCCATTACCAAAAGACTTCTTTACAAGAAAAAAAAAGAAGGTTGGCTTTGCTACTGTCGTTCCCTATCTCCTTGTTCCCCTTCTTCCCTGGTTTGGAAGCAAATTAAGCGGTACAGAGGCTCCTGTAATTCTGTCGATATTACTGCTAATGATCCTTTTTCCTGGATTGAATCTTTCTCGGATAAGCTAGCTCCCCCTTCAGTTCCAAGTTTAGACTCTTTTCCCTCTTCTCCGGCTTTTCTTCCTTCTGAAAATAACTTTGATGCCCCATTCTCGTTCTCCGAACTTCAATTGGCACTTGATGGTCTCGTTGATTCCTCTCCAGGTGCAGATGGAATTCCTTACTCATTTCTAAAAAATGCCTCTATAAGTTCAAAACAATATTATCTTGCCCTGGTAAATAAATTCTTTGAGTACGGTTTGGTTCCTTTACCGTGGAAGCACCAAATAATAATTCCAATTATTAAACCTGGCAAAAATCCGTCAGACCCTAATAGCTATAGGCCTATTGCTTTATCATCTGTTTTGTGCAAGGTGGCAGAACATATGATGAAGCATCGACTTGAATGGTTTGTGGAAAACAGGAGCTTGTTGCCCGCTTCCCAGTTTGGGTTTCGTAAAGGTATGAGCACAATGGATAGTCTTAGCATATTAACTTCTGATATTCGTATATCTTTTCTTCGTAAGCAATTTTTGGTAGGTGTTTTTTTGGATATTGCCTCTGCATATGATAATGTTTTACTCCCGGTTCTCAAGAATAAACTTGTGCATCAGTTGAATATTCCCATTAAACTAGTCCGTTTTATTTGTAATTTATTGATGGAAAGATCCATCTCTATTAAATCTCAAGTCTCCTCTCTTCCCCCTAAGACTATCTGGAAAGGCTTACCGCAAGGTTCAGTTTTGAGCCCTCTCTTATTTAGCCTCTACACTTATGATTTACATTTTTCTGTGGATTCATTTTGTGAAATATTGCAGTATGCTGATGATTTAGCTTTATACTTTTCTGGAAAATCTCTAGATGAGGCTAGTGTCCGTTTAAATTCCGCTCTTGATTATCTTTCTGATTGGTTACTACGACACGGTTTGTCCTTATCAGCATCTAAGAGCTCTGTAGTTGTGTTTACGAAAAAAAAGTTTGTTCCTCCTGTTGATATCAAAGTTAATGGTGAAAATATATCGCAAGTGAACAATGTCAGATTTTTAGGCGTTTGGTTAGATTCAAAATTATCAGGCATTGCTCACACAAATTTTGTGTCTCAAAAATGTGAAAGAAATGTTAATGTACTTCGCTCTCTCTCCGGAGTTTGGTGGGGTGCTCATCCATATACTCAAAAATTGATTTATAACGCTATAGTTCGTAGTCACTTTGATTATGGTATGTTCCTATTAGATCCTTGTAACAAATCTGGTCTTCAAAAACTTGATAAAATCCAATCAAAGTGTCTACGGATTATTCTTGGAGCGATGAAGTCTTCCCCAATTAATGCCATGCAAGTCGAATGTGTTGAACCGCCCCTTTCGATCCGAAGACAATTTCTGGCTAATAGATTTATTTTTAAACTTGTGCAAAATTCTGAACATCCTCTCCTTGGTAAGCTGGACCAATTATCATCCATTTTTGACTCTTGTAGTCATCGTTCTAACATTGAACTTCCTTGTCTTCTTCGTGCCTACCTTCAATTCACTCGTCTTTCTAGCCCACTTTTTAAAAACCCTATTGTCTTTTTATACTCGGTGCCTTATGATGCCCTGGTATTCCAACCGGAGATTGTTTTGGACTTTGGAATTCACAAGAATTCCTTAGAACCACATAATACATTTGTTCAAAAAGTTTCTTCTAATTATTATAATTGGACTACTATATACACTGATGCTTCCAAAGCCTCTGATGATAGTCCTGTTGGAGTTGCTGTTTGGATTCCTCATACAAAAATTATTTTAAATTATAAGTGCCCTTCTATTACATCTGTTTTTACTGGTGAATCAATTGCCATTTTCGAAGCCATTTCATTTGTTTTGTCTCATAAGTTGAATGACTCCATAATTTTCTCTGACTCAAAAAGCTGCCTTCAAGCCATTTTATCTAATCCCTTTAGGTCTAAATCAAGATTTCCTATCATTTTAAAAATTAGAGATTTGCTATTTCAATGCCATGAACTTGGTATTAAAGTTGTCATAGCTTGGATCCCTGGTCATATCGGCATTCTTGGCAATGAGTCAGCTGATTCATGCGCCAAGAGTGCTGTTTACTCTGGCTCTCTTGCTCACTCGGAAATTTATTCTCATGATATTTGTACTACTCTTCCTCTTACTATGTTAAAATCTTGGTCCATTGCATGGCAAATTTCTAAGTCCATAAAGGGTAAATTTTATGGAGACATTCAACCAGAGATTCCTCACAAGCCCTGGTTTTTTAAATATAAATTAGAAAAAAAAATCACTACTTCTACTATCTGTCGATTACGATTAAATCATTGTTGCACTCCTCATTTCTTGGCCAAACTTAGGATTAGGGACAATTCTCTTTGTGAATGCGGTTTGGATGAGGGAAACGTGGACCACATATTTTTTTCCTGTCCCAAATTGCGTTTTTCTATTCATGAAATCATTCCTTCTCATATTCCTCGTCCTACCTCGGTAAAATGTCTTCTTTCTTTTGTGTTTACTCGTTTTGTATTTAAATTATGTAAATTCATTGAAATTAATAAGATTAAATTGTAACTGTTATTCTTTCTTTATTTATTTATTGTATTACCTATATTTATTTTTTCTTTTTCTTAGAGAAATATTCATTATCTGTGGTTGTAATGTTCGTCTGCGAGGAAATTCTTAAATTTTGATCTTTATTTTAACTATTAATATTTTATGTTTACGGTAATTCTCGCAAAATACTCTCCAGCGTTTGATGGTTTATTATCAAAGTTCACGTGTTATTGGCAGAATTGTGGTGTCTTTTCCACAAAGGCCATTCATTAAGAGTTGAAGTTGAAGTTGAACGTTTCCCATGTTATGATATTTTAATCTTTTATTCCACTAAAACTCCGCACTCTATAACAATGGTTATGGGCCTCTAAACGGATTGTTGCCTGAATATTACATCCGACGTGAAAAGGAATAAAATATCTGAAAAGTAAGTACGACAAGAGTACAATTTTTTTTTTGAGTTGCCCGTATCGTTCGTTTTGAAGGATTCATTATGACTACAACTGTGAGGATAGAAAATCTGGGCAGGGACAATTATGACTCCTGGAGAATTCAGGTACAGGCAATTTTAATTAAAAATGACTTATGGGATTACGTAGACGGAAAAATTCCAAGACCTGTAGAAGTCGCAGAGGAAGCGTTATGGCTTTCGAAGGATGCCAAAGCTAGGGCTGAATTAATTTTAGCGATGAATCCAAGCGAATTGAGGCATGTAAGAGACTGCCAGACTTCTAGGCAATTGTGGTTAAAATTGGAAGCGATTTATGCATCTAAAGGACCGGCCAGAAAGGCCGGTTGAAGCAGCTCACCTTGTGTAAAATGAACGAAAGTGATGATCTTCATACGCACTTGGCAAATTTTTTCGATGCGAAAAATAAACTGCACGATATGGATATCGACATTCATGATGATTTGGCGTCGATTATGTTGTTGTATAGTTTACCGCCAAGTTTTGAGAGCTTTCGTTGTGCAATAGAGTCGAGAGATAGTTTTCCGGATCCTGAGGTGCTGAAAATCAAAATTATTGAAGAAAATAATGCAAGAAATGCTGGACGGCATGATAATGTTTTCATCGCAAAAGGAAAGGGTCGAAGTAATAAGGAAAAGATAAAAATCGACGATAAACAATTTGAAACGAAAAAACAATTCATTATGAAATGTTTCAAATGCCATCAAACAGGTCACAAAGCCTCGGAGTGTAAATTGAAGAAAGAGAAGAAAGATAGCGTAAAGTATGTTTCTAAATGTGATATGGCTTCTAAGAGCGATGACGAGTTTATAACTTTTAATTGTTTTACAGATGAATGTCTTGCTGCAAACTGCGAGCAGGAAAAATGGATCTTAGATAGCGGCTGTACAAGTCATTTGTGCGGTGAAAAATCATTTTTTGGAAATACTTTACAACCTATTTTTGGAAAATTGAGTTTGGCTACCAATCAGAGCGCTCCTGTACAGGGTAAGGGTATGGTAAGATTGTACGCATGCAACGATGATTCTAAGTACGTAATTGAACTATCAAATACGTTGTTTGTTCCTGATTTGAGAACTAACTTGATCTCGGTCGCTCGGATCACTGACAAGGGTTTCTGTGTAACTTTTAGAAACGACAGTGCTGTAGTAACAGATTCTAATGGAGATGTTAAGTTAGTTGCAAATCGACAGGGTAATTTATATTACGTTAAGGAACGATGTGCTCGAGCTTTTGCGATTTCTAACGACATAGTTGATATTCGAGTATGGCACGAGCGTTTAGGTCATCTGAATGTGAAAGATTTACTCAAACTCATCAATCACTGTAACCTAAGGGTTAAAACTGATATGACAATTGTCAAAAAGTTGCATGATTGCGAAACATGCATTCGCGGTAAGATGAGTGCTACCCCCTTCACTAGCTCTAGTGGACCTTGTGATGAAGTTTTAAAAATAGTCTATTCTGATGTTGTAGGACCAATGAGAAATACAGCTCTAGGAGGTGCAAAATATTTTGTTACATTTATAGACTGTTGTACAAGATGGTGTGAAGTTTACTTACTAAGTAAAAAGAGTTCAGTTTTTACTGTTTTTAAAATATATAAGCAGTATGTAGAAAATATAACTGGTAAACGTATAAAATATTTGCAAACCGATAACGGTGGCGAATATTGCAATAAAGAGTTTGACGATTTCTTGGAAAAGGAAGGAATAACTAGGCGACTCACAATTCCAGGAACCCCACAACAGAACGGGATTGCAGAAAGGATGAACAGGACACTTGTCGAAATGGCAAGGTGCATTTTGTTATCATCAGGGCTTTCACCAGGTTTTTGGGCTGACGCAGTGGTTACTGCATGCCATATTAGAAATAGATGTCCATCTAGCGCGATCAATGGTAATATACCATATGAGAAGTTTTTTGATAGATCTGTACAAATTTCTTATTTACAATCTTTTGGATCAAAGGTATATGTTTTAAATAAAGATATAGATAAAGATAAGTTTGCAGATCGTAGCAAAAAAGGAATTTTTATAGGTTATCCTAGGAATCAAAAAGGTTACAGAGTATGGTTACCAGAAGATCGGAAAGTAATTGTTGCTAGAGATGTTCGTTTTTTGAATGTTGAAGAATCTGGGAACTATGAGCCCGGTGATCCTTTTCAGGTGGAGAATCCTACATTGAAGCCGGCGCAGTTTGTGGAAATGGAGATAAATCCACAGCCCGTTTTACCGCAAGTCGAACATAACGTAGAAACACCAGTAGAACCAGTTCAACCTCTATCTTCAAATGAAGAAATTCCATCTCAGCCTCTAACCGAACCAAATGAGGAAATGAAGAGAGCCCCAGGTAGGCCAAGAATCCAAAGAGGTCAAATAGGTAGACCGAAGAAAATATATAAGATGGTCCCTGTGCGTACAGAGCAAGAATTGGAAGAGGAAATTGCTCCTGTGCAAGTAGAGCAAGAAGTGGAAGAGGAGAGATTTGAAATTGGTGAAAATACTGAAACGGAAAACAATGATAATTTACAGTCATGTGAACAATTTCTCGATTGTGAGGATTTTGTTGGTACTGTAGGAGAAGTGACATTAAGAGAAGCACTTACCAGTAATGATAAAAAATTATGGGAAGATGCGATAATGTCGGAAATCCGAAGTCTCGTAAAAAATGAAACTTGGAAGATTGTTAAAAAGCCCCCTAACAGAGGTATAGTGGGATGTCGTTATGTACTCACCACGAAGCTTAACATAGATAAGACTGAAAAGAAGAAAGCCAGATTAGTAGCAAGAGGCTTTAGTCAGCGCTACGGTATTGACTATCGTGAAACTTTTGCTCCGGTCATGAGACTTAGTACGGTTAGGTTACTTGCCGCATTGTCTATGGAGCTAGATATGGAAATACATCAATTAGATATCAATACGGCTTACCTAAATGGTTATCTAGAAGAGGAGGTGTATATGAAAATTCCAGAGCTCCTAGAAGACAGTTTAAACAAAATATTGAAAAATGAAGAAGATAGCTTGATTAAAGAAAGAGCTAGACAAATGCTTAGTGACATAGCGGCAGGTGGTAACGTATGCAAGTTATCTAAATCATTATATGGTTTAAAACAATCTGGCAGGCAATGGAACATAAGGTTGGACGAGAAACTGAAGAAAATGCAGTTGAAACAATCTTTGAACGAGCCTTGTCTATATTTCAAGAATCTTGAGGGCGGAGACAAACTTTTTGTTTGTGTATACACAGACGATATATTAGTCGCTAGCCAGAAAAAAGTTTCTATTGAAAACTTTAAATCTGAATTGGCTAAAGAGTTCGAATTAAAGGACTATGGAGTTGCAAAGTTCATTCTAGGCATAGATATTGTCAGAAATGACAAGAGTCTGAAGTTGTCACAGACTTCATACATTGATAAAATTGTTAACAAATTCGGACAGGAAAATTGTAAAGAAATACATACAACGCCGATGGAGGTGGGTTTAAAGTTACAACCCATGCAGCAGAATATCGATAAGAGCTTTCCTTATAGGGAATTAATAGGTTGCCTAATTTATTTATCTGTAGGTACCAGGCCGGACATTGCCAATGCTGTAGCAAAGATGGGTCAGTACGTAGATAATGCCGATAAAGGTTGTTGCAAAGCAGCAATAAGGATACTGCGGTATTTAAAAAGAACCAGGGAAATATGGTCTCATCTATAAAAAGACAGGTAAGTCTTTGATAGGATATTCGGATAGTGATTTTGGAAATTGTCATATAGATCGAAAAAGTTTTTCGGGAAATGCGTTTATATTGGCAGGTGCTGCTATTTCGTGGAAATCGCAGAAGCAAAAGTGCGTTGCTACTTCAACGTGCGAAGCTGAATATGTTAGCTTAGCTTTAAGCATGAAAGAAGCAATTTACCTAGACAGTTTACTAAGTGAGATAGAGTTACATAACTTTAGTAGGGTGACGTTGCATGCGGACAATCAGGGAGCTATTACACTTGCAAAAGATCCAGTTTTTCATGCCCGCAGTAAGCACATTCATATAAAGCATCATTTTTTGAGAGATACTTTGAGGAATAATAAAAGTATTATATTAAAGTACATTTCAACTGATGTGATGCTAGCCGATATTTTAACGAAACCACTACCAAAACAAAAGTATTATTTATGTGTAAGTGGTTTAGGAATAGGTTAGGATATTTGATGTGCTTATTTTTTTTTAGTCATGTTTTTTAGTGGTTATTTTTACTTTATCTTACTTTTATTTTAGTTTTATAATAGGTTTAGTTAGTAAAGCTTCTGGAGTACAATTTAAGGAGGTGTGTTAAATAGAAACTATTTAGTTGATAAATTGTACGTAATTTGAAATTGGACGTTGTTATTCTTTTTATAAATGACACAAGTCTACTACAAATGTCTGCCGTGTGTAGAATAAACGTTTCCCATGTTATGATATTTTAATCTTTTATTCCACTAAAACTCCGCACTCTATAACACCAGATGTGTTATTCTGATGTATAAGCTACGAATATCTTGCAAAGCCATCTGCCAATATTCTTTATTGTACACCAATAGGACAAAAACAGTAAAGGACAATACAAACAAATATGCAAGAGTACAATAGGCGGCCTTTTTTCGCTAATAAGCAGTTTCTAATACATACTATCATATATTGCTTGCTGCGGACTAATATTAAAACTGTGAATATCTCCGAAGATATTTTTTGAAATTATAAATGACTTCCGCACAATGAAAATTACGCTAGGGGCATTTTGCGTTTTAGTCATTTTATATTATCTCCGAAACTATATGGCCAATTGACATACTGTAAATGGCAAATCTTATCTGTATGATGTCCTTGTGATACTGAAATAATTTATTGTCATAAGAATTAATATTTTGTTGCTCAAATAATCAACCAAACGTAAGTATGCCGAAAAATCATTTTTTTAATGCAATAAAAGACGTATAAAAGATAAAATATAAAAGATAGAAATATGGTATCGCGGACTTTTTTGTAGAAATAATTAAGACAAACCAAGTTGCCATACATTTTTTCTAATTTTAAGCAACTGTTTAGGCAGCGCACGCAAATAATTCTGTTTTAAGAGGTAATTTTTTCCGACTTGCTAGACAAAAGTTGCGATAGCTCGGTTAATATACATGTTATAAAAATAATTTATAGCCTATAGCACTCAGGAATAATGTAGCTTTTTGCCAGTGAAAAAATTTTTGGAATTGGTTCATTACTTCCAGAGATTACCCCAAACATACAAACTTACAAACTTACAAATTTTACTCCTTATAATATTAGTATAGAAAAGCCGAGAAGCTGTTAGTCCGATTGTCATTTATAGATCTCTCTTCTGTAGGGCAAATGCCTTTTCTAATGTTGAGAAGGCAAGAGGTTAGACTAAGTAGACTAAAACCTAAATTAATGTATGGGTCAACATCGTTAAGTGGTTAAGTCTTGTTTTGTCCGGGCCATTAAAAACTACCTTAGGAGTGGAACTGCAAACACCAAGACTGAAGAAAAAACAATTCAGAATCCCAAAAGTCATTTTTTGTTCAGTAACAATATCCCAGTTGCAAAAAGCTAAAATCCCAACATAAGTCCAAATGTAATATCCCTTTTATCTATATAAGATGAAAGAACTTGCTTTTGAGATAAAAACACACATAGATTTAGATTTATCTCTGGAAAACTGGGAGACAAAGTTTTACGTAAAAAATAGATAAAACTACTTACCAATAGATTATGTGTAGGCTTAGTATGACATAGGGGTGCCTTTTTACGGTTTGGAGAAAAAAGAACAAACTTAAGCGGTTTCGTCTGTGACTAGCTGAGCTCGTGGCTTTACTTTAGTTACTTAGTGCCCTTACTAAAAATCACTGTGTAAGTTATGTCATGAATAAAGCCAGTGTAACCATACATTTTTTGACGTATAAACCTGTCATAGCTTTATGCAGCGATTATTAGTAAGACGCTAGCCGCCTTATTACAAAACAAGGTTTTTCTCTAAACCAGGTTTAAACCATTGAGCTAGCTTTTGTATTTCGAATCTTGATCGTATCAGAATAAGATTCAAATTACAAAACCTGGCTCAATGGTTTAAACCTGGTTTAGAGAAAAACCTTGTTTTATAATAAGGCGGTAGGAGTTTAACCTCCCGATGCCCGGCGGCATCTATGAGTATCTATGAGTATATAATTAAAAAAATCATAAACAGACTTAGTAGGTGATGTATAAGGAACCTTCCAACGACCAAGGGACAGCCGGCTGTCGAGCTGCTATTGTCTTTCTAATGTGTCTCGAATCACGAGTTCAAAGATTTAATACGCCCAAACCGCCGGTCCTAGAGACATGAAACTTGAAGGGTGTGTTCTTTGTTAAAAGTAAGTATCCACTAAGAAAGGCTTTTTAGAAATACGACCCCTAAAGGGATAACACAGTGGATAGATGGTCGAAATTAACCTTTTAACGACCAACCGACAGCGGGCTGTCGCGCTGCTATTGTCTTTCTATTGGTTCTCGAATGATAGTGTTCGAAGGTTGAAAGTGCAAAAGCTAGTCGGAAATAAGCATTAAACACTATGGTATAACATTGTGTATTCCCCACACAGCGTAATATGACCTATAAACTGTCCAGCCCCCTTACCATGACGCTTAAAGTAAGATTGTTTTAGTCCTGCTGCAGGAGTGTGCAAGTGACAGCGTTAGACACGTTGTCTAGCGCCGTTTCTTTTCCACTGAAAGTAATATCAAAGTAATACTGCTATAAGGGCTTGTGGTACGCCCCCTGACCAGTAGTTTTTACGTGGTTCTACAACATTATGATAACGGTCATTGTGTCACACATAATTAAACGCGTCATATTTCTACATGTTTCAAATACAAATGTTTTGTAAGGCAGCTGACCAATAATTTACCTATGAATCAGTACTGTACGAGCAAACCCGTACAATATTAATTGTTTTAACTTTATGCTGACATCGACGCGCAGCGAATGAATAAAATATGTAATTCGAAGACAACGAATAGTAGTTGCACAGCGCGGTTCGGCCTAATAGCACAAAAAAGGGTGTTCGCCGCGAGTCGATCAGTTATCAGTTTTTCGGTGTTTGTACTTTCCTTTTAATATACACCTTTATCATTTTATCAGTCTATCATTTGAATGTACCTTACCCGTACATTTTTGGTCCTTCGAGCCTTTTGCAAACAGTGACTATCGATAATTATCAGTGTCTATCAAATAATATCAGTGACTATCAAAATCAATCAAAATCTATCAAAATTCACAATTAAAGTTTTCACTAGTAGCATAAAGTGAACTATCAGTGAAAGTGTGTTGTACTGTCAGCAATAGTGCAGTACATAGCAGCAGCAGCAGCAACAATCAGCAGGAGTCAACAGGTTCTCGCTTTGGTGAGCAACGCAGCTCCCACTTGGACAATCAAGTAAGATCGTTCCATTTATTATCATTTTAATAACATGTCGTTGGAGGACATTCTCGCCCAACAACAGCAACTACTCAATCAGATAGATCAAGTTTACACTAACTTCAAGAAGGATGGCTCCGATCGTAAAACCTCGGATTATATACGCCGACGGTTAGAAAATTTGGATGCATGCTGGCAAGAGTATCAATCGAATCATGGAAGATTGTGTAGCATCGAGTATGCCAGATCCCATACTTATTTTACTTCCAACCAATTTGACGCGGTGAAGGAGAAATATGAGAGAATCAGAGCAATTATTCAAAATTATCAGCCAACAGAGGATAGACCATCAACACCGCTTCTAAAGCCTGCTACTCCTCTAGCTACATCAAGTTCGGTACAGCAACTTTCAGGACAATCTTCAAAGAGTCAAGGATCAAACAGCAAGACGGATGAGATGATGAGGAAACAGATAAGCAACTTCAAGGCCTTTGAACATACTGTTTCAAGCATCAACATGGATGCGGTAACAGAGAAATGGGAATTCGATCATCTGTTAAGTACGGTAAAGTCTCGTTGGGCGAAAATTGACGCTCAGCATTGGGACTTAGACAGTGAGCTGGGAGACCGAAATCAAGAGTATCATCATATGTACCTCAAATACGAAAGCACATACAACGATGCTATTAAATCAATCAATAAGAAGATATCGTCCGTTTCACATAGAGAGCATACTACGCCAAAAATAGAAATACCAACATTCAGCGGTAGTTACCATCAGTGGACCTCTTTTAAGGATCTCTTCACAGAAGCAGTTCATGGCAACCCTTCATTATCTGGAGCTCAGAAAATGCAGTTTCTGAAGTCGAAAGTAAAAGGTGAAGCGGAGCGTCTCATACAGCATCTCCCGATCAGTTCAGACAACTATATCATTAGTTGGGACATCTTGAGCCATCGTTATGACAACAAGAGGATGATATTTACCTCACAAATTAACATTTTACTGAATATACCAATTGCACAGCAAGCATCAATCAATCATATCAAACGAATCCATGACACTGCACTTGAAACGATAAACGCCATACAGAGCCTCGGCGTAGACGTGAGTTCATGGGACCCGTTGATCGTGCACATCTTGTGTCAGAAATTGGATTCGGACACATTCAGCGAATACAACGCAGCCATCAAACAACCCCGAGAATTACTCGAGTTGAATGAATTTCTATCCTTTTTAGAAGGAAAGTTTACGAGCATGGAGGCAAGTAGAAGAAAACAAGAAACTAATAATCAAAAATCCTTTTCTTCAAACAACAGTAAACTATCAGAATCAAAAAAATATCATTTTAAGCAATCATATTCAAGCAACAAGGCTATTTCGCAATCACCTAGTTACAAGAAATTGCAAAACAATCGGTCAAACTGTCCAGTCTGCAATGACGCACATGCTATATTTTTTTGCAAACAATTTGCGGAATTTTCCCCGATGAAGAAAAAACAATGTGTTATTAAATTAAATTATTGTCAAAACTGCTTATATGACCATAAAGGAAAAGAATGCATATCAGAGAAACGTTGCATTGAATGCAATGGATTTCACAACACATTACTTCATGAGTCGTATTCTAAAGAATATTGTCAAAACAAGAAGGCAACCCGACACCGTCTACACCGCAAGGTAACATCCGTTATAATCAAGCACGTGCAAATCAAGGCAACACGCACGTGACACAACAAACAATGATGCAAGAAACATTGCTTTCAACTGCACTGCTAAAGGTTCAGAAAGCAGACGGGTCATATCTGACCTTGCGGGCCCTTATTGATCAGGGCTCACAAATGTCTCTTATCACTGAAAACGCTGCTCAGCAATTAGGATTGCAGCGATCCAGGTGCGACGGTATAATCACAGGCATAGGACAAACTGAAAACAGTTGCAAAGGAATGATGAACCTGAACTGTATGTCCAGCTCAAGAATCAAACTCTATCAATTTAACATCGATGTTTACATCATGAATAATTTAACAAAATATTTACCATCATACTCATTCCCTAAAATAGCGTGCCCATTTCTGGAAAACCTAGAATTAGCAGATCCTGAATACAACATTAGCCGACCCATAGACATATTGTTGGGTGCGGACGTATATTCGAATATTCTTTTAGCGGGCATGTGTCGATTAAGCGAATCACTTCCGCTTGTGCAAGAGACACGTCTGGGTTGGATACTGTGTGGAAATATGAAAACGAAATTAATGTGTAACATGGTACAATTTGACTTCGACAGAATTCAGCGATTTTGGGAATTGGAAGATATATCAGAAGAAAAATCATTATCAGCAGAAGACCAAGAGTGCATTCAATATTACGACGCAACCACAAAGCGTTTGGATGACGGAAAATACGAAGTGAGACTGCCACTTGTACCACAATTTGAGGCGAAATTGGGGCAGTCCAAAAACAAAGCTATTGCTCAATTCATTAATTTGGAAAAGAAATTACATAAAAACAATACATTGTTAACTGCATATAAATCGTACATTACCGAATACAAAACCTTAGGTCACATGAAACCATCGCCTTGCAATCAGACACCGGAATGTTTCCTACCGCATCATTGCGTATTGCGCGCAGACAGTGCAACGACTGCTTTGCGAGTTGTTTACAATGCTTCGGCAAAAACATCAACAAACCATAGTTTAAATGACCTAATGTACACGGGGCCCAATTTACAGCAAGACCTTCAGTCCCTTATCATCAAATGGAGACAATATCAGTACGCATTCACGGCTGATATAGAAAAAATGTTTCGGCAGATTTGGGTACACCCAGAAGATCAACCATTACAAAAAATTATGTGGAGAGATAATCCTTCTCAAAAAATACAAGAATATCAATTGACAACCGTTACATACGGCACAAAAGCAGCTCCATTTCTTGCTATGATGACATTGAGACAGTTAGCCGCAGATGAACGGGATAAATTCCCAGAAGCCGCTAAGGTCGTCGAAGAATCATTTTATATGGATGATCTAGTACATGGAGCCTGCAGCTTAGCATCAGCATTACAGTTACAGCAAGATTTGATGAATCTACTTAAATTAAAAGGCTTCAACTTAAGAAAGTGGATGTCAAACGATAGACGTCTGCTGCATATAGAAGATCAAGAGTATTGTAAACAAGAAAGCAAGAATTTCAATCAAGCAGGGTTAACTAAAACATTAGGACTCCGTTGGAACCCTACGCATGATAACTTCACATTTGTATCAAAAACTAGCTTTTGCCCGCGACTTCGTCCGCGTGGAATAATAGTTCCCGTTTCCGGGGGATTTCCAGGATGAAAACTATCCTATGTCCTTTCTCGGGTCCCAGACTATGTCTGTACCAAATTTCATTCAAAATTGGTTTAGTAGTTTAGGCGTGAAGAAGAGACAGACAGACAGACAGACTGGCAGAGTTACGTTCGCATTTATAATATTAGTACGGATTAACTGTGGAACTATCTTGAGCGTACACAAAAAGATTATTGGGGTTGTATAAGCGTGAAAGAGCTACATTGACCATGGTAAAAGCATCCAAAACATATCCAATGGCGTTCTTTTTTTGATGGATAGGAAATCATCAAATGACTTCTCCCGCCCCTGAAGAGGGAAGGAGGGTCAGACTTTTACTGACTAAAATCCAATAATGTCCCTTCGGTTACCCTTATATATTCCGGGGCCGCGGTAACTATTAGAAGCATCGACACGCCGTCGACACGGGTCTGGTCCTAGTCGGGCGGCGAGCTACCTACCGCTCGCCTTCCGCAGGCCCACGCCTCCAGTGGCCAAAATCTTGTGACTCTCGACAACTAAGCCTAGGTCTCTGTCCGGGGCGTGAAGCTTAACGCTGCCTCACGCGCCCCACCGCTTTCGTCTCCAGCGTGTCTGCTTCGCAGGAGGCGACGGCTTCCTATTCAGTCTCGCCCCGAAGCATGGCCTGAACCAGCGCCGATTGCCTCTGCAACGACACGGTGGTGGTTCGCCCAAGCGGGGCCTACCTCCACCGTATGCTACACCGTGTCACGCAGGCGCCACTTCCGCCCGAATCCGACATTGGAACCTCCCGAAATGTCCGTGTGCGGTGAGGAGGATCATCATCTCCCTAGCCTTTTCCCAACTATGTTGGGGTCGGCTTACAGCCGAACCGGATTCAGCTGGATACCAGTGTTTCACGTGAAGCGTCTGCCTATCAGACCTCCACAACCCAGTACCTGGGCGACGATACCCTTTGGTTCGACTGGTCAGACTTTCTGGCTTCTGAATACCCTTAGCGTCGAATGCCCGGATTCGAACCCGTAACCTCTTACACGCTCCTTTATGACGACCCAGATGTGTTATTCTGATGAATAAGCTACGAATATCTTGCAAAGCCATCGACCAATATTCTTTATTGTACACCAATAGGACAAAAACAGTAAAGGACAAACAAATATGCAAGAGTACAATAGGCGGCCTTTTTTCGCTAAAAAGCAGTTTCTATTACATACTATCATTTATATTGCTTGCTGCGGAGTAATTTTAAAACTGTGAATATCTTCAAAGGTATTTTTTGAAATTATAAATGACTTCCGCACAATGAAAATTACGCTAGAGGCTAGGCTAGCTGGAGATAATATAAAATTACTAAAACGCAAAATGCCCCATTTTGCGTTTTAGTAATTTTATATTATCTCCGGAACTATATGACCAATTGACATACTGTAAATGGCAAATCTTATCTGTATGATGTCCTTGTGATACTGAAATTTATTGTCATAAGAATTAATATTTTGTTGCTCAAATAATCAACCAAACGTAAGTATGCTGAAAAATCATTTTTGTAATGCAATAAAAGAAGTATAAAAGATAAAATATAATAGATAGAGATATGGTATTGCGGATTTTTTGGTAGAAATAATTAAGACAAGCCAAGTTGCCATACATTGTTTTTAATTTTAAGCAACTGTTTAGGCAGCGCACGCAAATAATTCTGTTTTATGAGGTAATTTTTTCCGACTTGCTAGACAAAAGTTGCGATAGCTCGGTTAATATACATGTTATAAAAATAATTTATAGCCTATAGCACTCAGGAATAATGTAGCTTTCTGCCAGTGAAAAAATTTTTGGAATTGGTTCATTAGTTCCAGAGATTACCCCAAACATACAAACTTACAAACTTACAAACATACAAACTTACAAATTTTACCTCTTTATAATATTAGTATAGATTGATCAATCAAGCAGCAATATAACTAAAAGAATCATATTATCAGACATGTCCAAAATATTCGACCCATTAGGATGGATCGTGCCAGTAACAACAAAATTGAAGATTATATTTCAAGAAACATGGCTAGCTAATCTCCAATGGGATGAACAAGTACCGGAAAAAATCAGCAAGGAATGGATCCAAATCAAGGATGAATTAGAAAATATCAATCAATTTAAAATACCAAGATGGTACGGTACAGAAACAGCAAGCTGCGTAGAATTACACGGTTTTTGTGACGCATCAACAAAAGCATATGCGTGCGTCATTTACTGCAGAGTTAAAAATAACAATCAAATATCATCAATATTGGTAGCCGCCAAATCAAAATTGGTTCCTACGAAAAAACAAATATCACTACCTCGATTAGAATTATGTGGAGCACTGTTGCTGGCCAAACTCATGGCAAAGGTCAAACAATGTCTAGCAGGTCATGACTTACATATATATGGTTGGAGTGACTCCACTGCCGTATTGGGATGGCTTCAAGGAAACCCAAGTCGGTGGAAAACATTCGTAGCAAATAGAACAGTACAGATAACTGATGTCATTAAACCACAAGCTTGGCGATATGTAAAATCTAATGAAAATCCCGCTGACTGTGGAAGCAGAGGACTCAGAGTGGCTCAATTGAATAATTATCATTTGTGGTGGCAAGGACCGACATGGTTGCAATCTTTTAAAGCATCAAATGAAAATCAAATAATCTATACCACAAATGAGGAAATAAAAAAGCAAGAAGACGTTCATGTTGTGACAAAAAATGAATCAAGCATCATTACAGACATGTTAAACAAATATCAATCATTCAACAAAATTGCGCGTATCCTAGCATTAGTTATGAAGATAACAACATACAAAAGAAAAGCAAAAAAGCATTATTTATCATTATCAGAAATTCGTCAAGCAAAGCAAAAAATTATCAAGCATATACAGCAAGAAGACTTCGCGAAAGGAATTAAAGATTTAAAACAAGAAGGAAAATTAAATACAAAAAGCAAATTGTTAAAATTAAACCCTTACCTGGATGAAAATGATATCTTATGAGTCGGAGGGAGATTAAAAAAGGCACATATCAGCAATGACATGCAGCACCCTATTATTCTGCCGCACACTGGACTTTTGACAGAATTAATAATAGAGGACGCACATCAATCTATGTTACATGCCGGAGCCCGATTGACATTAAGCTTCATCAGACAGAAATATTGGATTTTAGGAGGGAACGTCGCTACGAAGAGGAAACTTCGTCGTTGCGTAATTTGTAAAAAGCAAAACCCGGACTATCAACAGCAAATTATGGGGTACCTGCCGGAAGCCAGAAGTAATCCATCACGTCCGTTTACACACACAGGCGTAGATTTTACGGGTCATATTTACGTCAAAGCAAGCAAAGGACGAGGCATTAAGAGCACAAAAGGATATGTGGCTGTCTTTGTGTGTATGGCTACCAAGGCAGTACACTTAGAACTAGTTGGTGATCTAAGCTCAACTTCATTCATCGCAGCATTAAGAAGAATGGCAGCTCGTAGGGGGACGCCTAGTCACATGTTTAGCGATAATGGTCGCAACTTTGTCGGTGCTCACAAGGTACTGCAACAAGAATACCAAACACTTATGAATATCATGCAAGACAAAGATATAAAATCAGAAGTATTGAATATGGAAATCGAGTGGAGTTTCAATGCGCCCTCATGGCCATCCGCGGGAGGCTTATGGGAGGCGGCCGTTAAAAGCTTCAAATACCATTTCAAGAGGGTTATTGGTGACCAGATTCTTACATTTGAGGAACTATATACGGTGCTTACACAGATTGATGCCTGTCTCAACACGAGACCACTATGTCCAATATCAGAAGATCCAGAAGATGTGGATTATTTAACTCCCGCTCACTTCTTAACAGGTGGATCAAAGGTAACCGTACTCGAGACTGAAACAGATTTAAGAACCCGATGGCAGCTAACACAAAAAATTGTACAGGATCTTTGGAAAAGATGGAAAAATGAGTATCTAGTACAAATCACAGAAAGAAGTAAGTGGAGACAAGCAAAAAGGAACCTCAATGTAAATGACATTGTCATGATTCATGACGACAATCTTCCGCCGGGAAAATGGCTGATGGGCAGAGTCCTCGAGTTACATCCCGGTTCCGACGGTCATGTTCGCGTGGTTACATTAAAAACCAAGAACGGAACACTGAAACGTCCTATCACAAAGTTATCAAGACTTCCAGTAAATCAAGAATCGTCGCAACCTAAGCAAGCAAAAACGACGAGTTCGGGAGAATCCAACTCAGATCAGCAGTTTGAAACAAGGAAATCAGGCACTCGTTACAATATAGCGTCAGTGTTTATAGCAATAATGCTATTTTTTAGCATCATAACCACTACACAATGCTCACTCAATGTCACAGAATTCAGAGGTAATCAGCATATTTACTTCGACAAACTATCAAACATGCAGATCATAAGAGACAACTGGAAATTAATTATATACTACGATTTAAACCCATATTGGGAAGGAATCACCGCACTTAACAAAAGTATCATGTCCCTAGAACAAATATGCAACACAATTAAAGAACAATCACATTGTGACATAATACTATTGCAATTACGTCACGGGTACAATGAACTCGATTACAATAACCATATGTTACTCAGTCAGCATTTTGCAAGGCAAGTGAACAGGTGGCGCCGAGGTCTTATCGACGGTGTCGGTTACATCGCAAACGGGCTGTTCGGAGTATTAGACGCTCGTTTCGCGGAACAATACGAGAAAGATATCACTCTGCTTCGCAATAATCAAAAGCATATCGCCTCATTTTGGCAAAATCAAACTTCAGTCATAGAAGCAGAATTCAGTATTTTAAAGAGGACGGTGGCTACTATGCACAAACAACACAAAATGATTCATCAAAAATTTACGACCATCGAAAATACATTAGAAGTGTTGAAGGTTGAAACCCAAAATCTTTCGAGATTAAATGAAGTTTCTATGCAAGCTATAATCGCGAGCAATCTATTACGCGACTTGAAAGATTTACAGAATGCCTTAGTGGATACAATCACAGACATTTATCATGGTCGATTTAATCCACATTTAATTACCACCGAACAATTACAGGATCAGCTGAGCACTATTGCAAGTCATTTGTCTACTGACACCACCTTACCTGTAGATAATATTCATATGGATCTTGCACAGCTTTTTAAGCTTCTACGAGTCAAAGCAAGCATGCTTAAGAATTACTCAATATTTGAAGTACAAATTCCTTTGATAAGCAGGGACACCTATGAAATATTCAAGCTCATTCCCATACCTGCAGAGAAACACAACCACACAATGTTATCAATTAAACCAGTGTCAGATTTCATAGCTGTAAACCTGAAAAAAGATGCCTACATCATCTTGACAGAAAATATCATCTCTTCCTGCTTACTGACAAACGTACGCTTGTGTTACATTCATTCTCCTATTTATAAACTAAGCAAAGACAAGGACTTCTGCCTATCAAAGGCATCAGCATGTGAAGTCAACGTCGAACCCTGTAAAAATCAATGGATAGAAAGCCAGTCTATCAACAATTATATCTATTTTTGCTGCGGTCAATGTAATCTACGAACAGTATGTGGAGATCAAGTTACCGCACATCAACTGACTCACTCCGGACTGGTAACTATAGATAACGGCTGCATAATCAAGTCAGACAATTTTGAAGTAATTGCTCATCAACAAAGAACAAGCGATGCTACTATCAGCGCTAACCTATACTCACCAATCATCGCATCAATAAATCACGTAATTAACGTGTCTATTCCTCAAGAGATCTTAAATGACTCCAGCATAGAGAGCCATCGAGAGCTTAAAACAATTGAGGAGAGAATCAAGATCATGAAAGAAAACGGATTGTTATTAGACAGTCTGTCGTCCCATGATATCCATCATTATACAGCGATCTACTGTATGATCGGCGTGGTAGCAGTGGGACTTGGAGTGTTCGCGTGGAGGCGCGCGCGCTCGCGCTGCGCCCGCGCGCCCGCGACGACGCCGGAGACGCCCGCATCAGGTGGTGCGGCTGGCAGCGGCGCGGGCCCGGCTACGCAACATGCGTGTGTCGGAGATAGCGTAGTGTATCAGTGTGACAGTGAAAGGGAGAAGGTGGTAACAAGTGCGCGAGTGTTAAATAAAGCCACCTCCCCTATGTTAGGTTCTTATACAAGCATATCTAATTTGTAACAGTGTGTTATACTTAATTAATTTGTTTCTTAATTAATCAATTGTATCTTTATATCCTTTCCTCGGGGAGCATGTACGAGCAAACCCGTACAATATTAATTGTTTTAACTTTATGCTGACATCGACGCGCAGCGAATGAATAAAATATGTAATTCGAAGACAACGAATAGTAGTTGCACAGCGCGGTTCGGCCTAATAGCACAAAAAAGGGTGTTCGCCGCGAGTCGATCAGTTATCAGTTTTTCGGTGTTTGTACTTTCCTTTTAATATACACCTTTATCATTTTATCAGTCTATCATTTGAATGTACCTTACCCGTACAAGTACTTTACATTTTTTTATAATAATCAAGTTCGTAAGGTATTCAGTATATACCTCTACTACCAAAGAGTACTAGTATATTATATTATGAAAAGTACTACGACACACGGGGGCAGAGCAACAGTGAAGAAGCAAATAACCGTAGTGGGCAACCTATATACAGGCGGAAAGTTTTAATGGGGCTGAAATAAAGCTAAGTTAAATCAGAATCACTTTACTTTTAAAAAGAAGCGGCATGTTTTTTTTTATTATTCACTTACCATACTCGGGAATCGAACCAGCCAAAATTAAAAAAAAATATCTAGACTTTTTTTTTGTTAGTGGGAAATCATCTAATGACTGCTCCCGTCCTGGGTGCGGTGGGAGGGCGTGTCAGACTCTTACTGACTAAAACCCACTCATGTTCCTTCGATTGCCCATGTTCCAGGGTCACGGTAACTATTATAAACATTCCGCAACCAATATGATCTAGACTAAACCATGTAGATTGTCGTGATGTCATCTTATGACGTCACTAAGTAAACAAGTCAGTTGACTAACAATTTTTTGATTTCAAAGCAAATAAAAAAAACTTTCAGGAAATTGAAAATGAACTGCATTTTTGGGCTAAAATTGATGCAGGTTTATATTGTGATTTACGTTTATTGGCTAAAGATATAAAATACACAATAGGGATGTTGACTACATCAAAAGAATGACATTCTGTTTAGTCCGTCTGTTAGACAGTCCAAAAATACTGGACACATATTTTTTGCTTGATCAAATTAATAACAAAATACAAAGATAAAGAGCAGCAAAGTTCCGGAGAGGGGGCTTGTGACGTCACTTCTCAGTAAAAATTATACTAAGGCGTGACGTTTCACGAAACTTCAACGGACTGTATTGTCGTCATTTTCTGTTTACGAAAAAGAAAAGGAAAAATACGTGTCCAAAGTTTTTTGATTATCTAACTGACGGACTAATTACTTTTTTTTTTGTCGTCTCGCCTATATTGTTCAAGCTATGTAGGCAAAAGATCCTTTTGCGAATCTCTCAGCTCACAACCACAAGACCATCGCCATAAAGCGTAGTATTCATCATGTAGATACTTACTACAAAGTTGCATGTAAGTAGAAAAGATAAAAACTTGACTGCCATGATCCCAGCTCGGTACTAAATAATGTTGAACTTTCTACATAGTGTTGTGATAGTGTAACTTTGTGTTACAACGGTAATGCGACATTGTTGCACTTTGTACGAATATTTAGAAGTAGTGTTTTGCTTCAGACTTCTTTGTTTTATAGACCTCGTAAACGGAGCATTATTATTAGTGGTGTAATAAGTAAACGAGAAGACAAAAAAATGGGTATCAGGACACATGCGCGAAAGACATTTGCGCGAAAGACACTTGCGCGCGGCCGTTTGGGCGAATAGACACATGCGCGAATGGACGTTTAAGCGCCCATAGACATTTCCGCGAATGGACACTTGCGCGGCTAGACGTTTCCGCGCCAAACCACTTGCGCGAAGCCCTTTGCGCGACGGACACTTGCGCGCCAGACAGTTTCGCGAGAGACGTTTGCGCCCAAACACTTCCGCGACTAGACACTTGCGCGAACTTTTTTCCAAAGGACATTGGGCAAATTTAAAAATATTATTAAGGGGTACCAATATTTTTTTATTTACTTAGTTTTTATTATAATTATGGCGTCCACATACCTAACGTTGGTGGTAAGTCGTTTTCAAAAGCAAGATGGCGGCCATGATATTTTTCACAAAATACGTCATGGGTGTCAATTTCAAGGTTTTTTAGGGTGCTAAGGTCGAAAATGAGGTCCATTTGAGAATCCAAGATGGCGGTCGTGACCTTTTACACAATATGCATCATGGGTGTCGTTTTCATGGTTTTTTGGGGTGCTAAGGTCGAAAATGAGGTCGATTTGAGAATCCAAGATGGCGGTCGTGACCTTTTACACAATATGCGTCATGGGTGTCGTTTTCATGGTTTTTTGGGGTGCTAAGGTCGAAAATGAGGTCGATTTGAGAATCCAAGATGGCGGTCGTGACCTTTTACACAATATGCGTCATGGGTGTCGTTTTCATGGTTTTTTGGGGTGCTAAGGTCAATAATGAGGTCAATTTCAGAATCCAAGATGGCGGCCTTGACCTTTCTCACAATATGCATCATGGGTGTCGTTTTCATGGTTTTTTGGGGTGCTAAGGTCGAAAATGAGGTCGATTTGAGAATCCAAGATGGCGGCCGTGACCTTTTACACAATACGCGTCATGGGTGTCGTTTTCATGGTTTTTTGGGGTGCTAAGGTCAATAATGAGGTCAATTTGAGAATCCAAGATGGCGGCCGTGACCTTTCTCACAATATGCATCATGGGAGTCGTTTTCATGGTTTTTTGGGGTGCTAAGGTCAAAAATGAGGTCGATTTGAGAATCCAAGATGGCGGTCGTGACCTTTTACACAATATAAGTCATGGGTGTCGTTTTCATGGTTTTTTGGGGTGCTAAGGTCGAAAATGAGGTCGATTTGAGAATCCAAGATGGCGGTCGTGACCTTTTACACAATATGCGTCATGGGTGTCGTTTTCATGGTTTTTTGGGGTGCTAAGGTCAATAATGAGGTCAATTTCAGAATCCAAGATGGCGGCCTTGACCTTTCTCACAATATGCATCATGGGTGTCGTTTTCATGGTTTTTTGGGGTGCTAAGGTCGAAAATGAGGTCGATTTGAGAATCCAAGATGGCGGCCGTGACCTTTTACACAATACGCGTCATGGGTGTCGTTTTCATGGTTTTTTGGGGTGCTAAGGTCAATAATGAGGTCAATTTGAGAATCCAAGATGGCGGCCGTGACCTTTCTCACAATATGCATCATGGGAGTCGTTTTCATGGTTTTTTGGGGTGCTAAGGTCAAAAATGAGGTCAATTTCAGAATCCAAGATGGCGGCCTTGACCTTTCTCACAATATGCATCATAGGTGTCGTTTTCATGGTTTTTTGGGGTGCTTAGGTCGAAAATGAGGTCGATTTGAGAATCCAAGATGGCGGCCGTGACCTTTTACACAATACGCGTCATGGGTGTCGTTTTCATGGTTTTTTGGAATGCTAAGGTCAATAATGAGGTCAATTTGAGAATCCAAGATGGCGGCCGTGACCTTTTTCACAATATGCATCATGGGTGTCGTTTTCATGGTTTTTTGGGGTGGTAAGGTCGAAAATGAGGTCGATTTGAGAATCCAAGATGGCGGTCGTGACCTTTTACACAATATGCGTCATGGGTGTCGTTTTCATGGTTTTTTGGGGTGCTAAGGTCGAAAATGAGGTCGATTTGAGAATCCAAGATGGCGGCCGTGACCTTTCTCACAATATGCGTCAAAAACGACACCCATGATTTAGCACCCCAAAAAACCATGAAAATGACACCCATGACGCATATTGTGAGAAAGGTCACGGCCGCCATCTTGGATTCTCAAATCGACCTCATTTTCGACCTTAGCACCCCAAAAAACCACGAAAACGACACCCATGATGCATATTGTGAGAAAGGTCACGGCCGCCATCTTGGATTCTCAAATCGACCTCATTTTCGATCTTAGCACCCCAAAAAACCATGAAAACGACACCCATGATGCATATTGTCAGAAAGGTCACGGCCGCCATCTTGGATTCTCAAATCGACCTCATTTTCGACCTTAGCACCCTAAAAAACCTTGAAATTGACACCCATGACGTATTTTGTGAAAAATATCATGGCCGCCATCTTGCTTTTGAAAACGACTTACCACCCTCGGTAGGTATGTGGACGCCATATAATAAAAACTAAGTAAATAAAAAAATATTGGTACCCCTTAAAAATATTTTTAAATTTGCCCAATGTCCTTTGGAAAAAAGTTCGCGCAAGTGTCTAGTCGCGGAAGTGTTTGGGCGCAAACGTCTCTCGCGAAACTGTCTGGCGCGCAAGTGTCCGTCGCGCAAAGGGCTTCGCGCAAGTGGTTTGGCGCGGAAACGTCTAGTCGCGCAAGTGTCCATTCGCGGAAATGTCTATGGGCGCAAACGTCCATTCGCGCATGTGTCCATTCGCCCAAACGTCCGCGCGCAAGTGTCTTTCGCGCAAATGTCTTTCGCGCAAGTGTACCAGATCCAAAAAAATGTAAGGATTTTTCGTAGATTATCAAAAAAGGACATGTACTGACGAAGATACGGTGTGTTGAAGTTTCGCGCGACATAACATCATTTTTTACTGAATAGTTACGTCACGACCCCTCCCCCTCTCCGAAATTTGAAAAATATGTGTACCTACATATTTTGGACGTCTCACTAACGAACTAAACAGAATGCTATTTAATTAATGTAGCCGTCAATCTTTATTAGGTAGACGATATGTTTTATATGGTTGATTCGATGGTTATAGGAACTAACTTTGATGATTATAGGAACCTACTGTTTTGGAACGACCAAAAGCTATATAGGTTATTGATATTTTCACTGTATGGGTATTGTTGCTATAGAGAACAAATAATAAACACAAAATGAAGTTAAAAATTAAACGAAATAGAAGAAAGAGGGTTTCTTACTCACCTCCTTGTTATGATTTAATTTTTTATATTTTACATGTTACTTATAATTCAATTTTTTTGTACGAAGTTTTCCAAGAAAGTTCATTCCACAAGTTCACAAAAGGCCTCTATAACTTCTGAAGTAATAATTTGAGCGTTGCAGTTTTCCTTCAAAGTTTATCATGGACTATAATCATCCATACTAATATTATTAATGGGAAAGTGTGTCTGTCTGTCTGTATGTTTGTCTTTCTTTTACGGCAAAACGGAGCGACGAATTGACGTGATTTTTTAAGTGGAGATAGTTGAAGGGATGGAGAGTAACATAGGCTACTTTTTGTCTCTTTTTAACGCGAGCGAAGCCGCGGACAAAAGCTAGTATTTTTATTTTTCAGATTTTTTAGCTAACCCTTTAGCTTTTAGATAGGGTGTTAACGTTAGTTTCTGAACAACAAGAAACGTCATATTTTCGGCGAGTTTGCTCGATCTTAATATTAAATAATGAATATCTTATTCACACACCTACTCTTACTCTACACTTACAAGCCCCACATACACACACTCACACACCCTAACACACCCCCACACAAAAAACACTCCCATCATGCCTAGGCCTACTATTATTTGTTTTTAATTTTTCTTTCCTTCTGTTTATATTTATTTTAGTCTCCTAACACAGGCATTTACTTGCTTAAAAGGAGGCTTCAAACACTTATATAAATCTTACTTAGGTAAGCTGAAGAATTAAAAAAACTAATTATTATTATTAATATGAACTGATATCAAAAATGGCGAAAACTAATAAATCCGGTACTAAGAACTCTCAATCTCTTTACAGCAACCCCTAGTACCGAAACCTGTTTATTTATTTACACTTTCAAGAAAATCACAAACTATAAACTTGCAACATCATGTCGGCACTTCCCGAGATTATCACTGGCACAGGTTTACACACAGCCGCGGATATTTTTATTTTTCAAGTGCCTCATAAAATTGTGGTGTATCGTAAAATACGACGAACAGTAAAGTCAGAGCGGCTGTTAATGTGGTTTAAATTTTTGATAGCAAATTGATATTATGTTGTGGATGAGGTCTGAAAATCGATGATGAATGAATTTTCAGTTGCTATTTTTGATCTCGAAAGGAGGAGCTTATCAATGCCAAATTCAATTCTTCTGTATCATCATCATTATCAGCCGATAGACGACCACTGCTGGACAAAGACCTCCTCAAATATCTCCACATGCATCGGACCTGCGCCAACGGGACCCGGCGATCTTGATGAGATCATCAGTCCATCGTGCGGGACCTGCCACCGACCATCACCATGACCCACAATGACCTGCCTGCGTTTTCCGGTACGCGGTCGCCACTCGAGAACCTTTCCGCCCTAACGGCTGTCAGTAGTCAGTATATATTTGTTGTATAACTTGTAAACTTTTCATCGCCATCAACGATTATCTTGGGACAACTAACACATATATTCTCAGAGGAGGCAGAGCCTATGGTAACCTAGTTTGTGATCGGCCATGTGTATTAGTTGTCCTGATAGATGGCGAAGAAACACCTACAATACTAACCAGAATGCTGATATACATACCTAAATCGGGGTGTAAATACCTACATCTAGATACAGAAAAAACGATCATGCTATTTACACAGATTTGTCCTAAATGGGATTCAAACCCATAACGAATGTTAAAGGAACTGACTTTAGTTTTATGATCGTACACACGGCTACTAATCAAGCTATACAATACCAGTTTTAGCTAACCTCGCATTTTGTATGTGTCTCGTACAATCAAAAGTCAGCTTATACTGGTTAAGTATAGCTACCGTACAACTCCAAACCGCTACCGCAGAACAATCATGCTCATCACACAAATCTTTGTCCGTGGTGGGCCACGACCCACGCCCTCCGCCTTAGCACTCAGGGTCACTAACCACTAAACCAGTCCCGACTGAACCCAAGTCACCCCCTAATAAGTATGAATGTAACTACCAATGTCATAATCTTCTATCTAAGATTCCCTTTAGTTCTCAGGAGCGCCATTAGCTCCCTCTACCGTTTGATGTTGGAACTAAAATTTTACGCTCAAATAAAGTGCTTTAGATCCGAACGATAAGAACTTAGTGGAAGTATTGTGTGTAGTTTCTATCAGGATTTGTAGACTAGCTGTGGTATGCGGGATCTCCCATGTATTTGATTTTAGCGCTGATCCTGAATGCCGGTTGCGGAATAGTTCTAATAGTTACCGCGGCCCCGGTCTGACACTCCCTCACGCTATGTAAGTCATTTTGACGATTTCCCATCCTCAAAAAAAAATCTGCGGATTATGGTTTGTGGGGTAGGCGCGGTGTGTATTAATAAAAAGTTACCCAATTGAGTTCGCATATAAGTATACAGGGTGTCCCACGGCTATGCCACATGGAGGGAAAGTACCTTAAATCTTGTAGATAGAACATTTTACTGAAAGAAGACATTATTTGAATTTTGAAAACAATTTAAATTGCATTCATAGAATTTTAAATTAGGTATTAAATGGTTGGGCCGGGAATCGAACTTGTTCCACGAGAAAAAATAATCATCCTGTAGTTTTATCATACCGATCGAAAGGATTCATCATAAGGATTATTTTTTGCTAAATAACATAGTGTCACAAATAAAAGGAAGACCGTGAATTTTAACATTTGATGTAAAATTTTGTTCTGAAAAGTTAAAAGCTTACATTGCCGTAAGGACATACAATTGACATCATAACTACTTATTACTAAATAATCTGCCCACTTGAGTAGTACGCATCATTTAAATAAATAAATATCCACCACAACAAGACCAAAAAATCGTCAGGGAACGAAATAATCAAAAGTTATCACTTTGTATTCAAGAAGAAGGGACTAGTTTTGAGCATTTGAAAAATTTACTAATTTTGTATTAAAAATGTTAAAATTCATGGTCTTTCTTTTATTTTTGACACTATGTTATTTTGCAAAAAATAATCCTTGTGGTGAAGCCTTCCGATCGGTAGGATAAAACTACAGGCTGATTAATTTTCTCGTGTAACAGGTTCGATTCCCGGTTCATCTATGTAATTATTTAAATATCTATGAATGCAGTTTAAAATGTTTTCAAAATTCAAATAATGTCTTCTTTCAGTAAAATGTTCTATCTACAAGATTTAAGGTACTTTTCCTCCATGTGGCATTGCCGTGGGACACCCTGTATATCGAAGGAAGAAACTGATTTTAAAGATCACCGATCAAAACTTACAGCTAAGCCCAGTTTTCCTCGGACTCTTACCTATTATATTTTTGTTACAAGCCGCTAAAATTGAACCAAAAATTTTAAATCAGTCCTCATTCCACTAACCTATTTTAACTTAGATTCCAGTAAATAAAAACGTGAGGTCTAAACTAGGTATTATATATAAAAGACGTGATCTCTACGGAACCAGCGTCACGTCCCGTGCAAATAACACACGCGCGCAGCTTTATTTTATTATATTTTGGCGCGAAACCGCCGCCATTACGGCGCGCGGCGGGCATGCATCATTGTGTTATTTTTAAAGAAAAGAGAAAATATTCTAGGTTATTTTTTATTTTGACTTGCTTTTTTCATAATTTATATGTTACAGCAGCGATCGTAGAAGCTAGTTATCATTTTGCTATATTGCGAAGTACTTAAATTTCACTGCGATGTAGGTATTCATTATTACTAATCATCTTTTTTTAAACAGCGATTTATAGTATCCGTATTTTTGAAGGGCTTGGAAAATCCATACTAATCCGTACTAAAGGTGAACGCGGACTTGGCCGCACCGCACGCGCCGCAGTCCCCGCAGTCATCGCATTTTGTTAATGGCCTCGCACATCTATCCGCACCGCAGTCACTGCAGTCGTTCCCGTCGCCGCATGCATAGGGATGAAAACGATACATCGATTGTTTTAAAATATCGATATATCGCTCATAAATATCGATGTTTTTATGAACGATATATCGCCGATGTATCGACGACATTAGTAAAAAATAAAGATATCGCTCTTTAGTTGTTTGAGGATCACACAGCTGTCAACACGTTTGGTCGCCGTCACGCGCTTACGTATTGAGCATTACCCAAGAAAGAAATAGACTTCTAGGTACAAGGCTATCTAAGCTTCTTTTTTCTTAATTGTATCTCTAGATTTTTTAATAAAAAAAAGTAAACGTTTTCTTAAATAACAATAATTATGTGTTTTTATTTTAATTTTTAAAACAATAGTTTAGTGCTAAATGGACTAGACTGTAGACTGTTTCTAGTAGACTTATTTTTATTAAATTGGCCAAACTTAATATTTCTTTTCAAATATCGTCAGGAATATCGATGTATCGGTCTTGGGACCGATATTTTTTTAACATCGATATCCCTCGTGTAAATATCGATATTTTACGCACTACGCACGCATCCGGGTTCGGCTCGCGCTACGCTGCTGTGGGCGGGGATGCGAATGACGTCATCCGCGCCGCGCTAGCCGCAGCGTCCGCTGCGTGCGGGTGACGTCATCAGCTGCGGTTTGAGGATTTCGGTCGTTTCAGGGTCTGCGGCAACTGCGACGCGGGTAGGTGTGCGAGGTGGCATAGACTTCATACAAAGAATTCGAATGCGAAGACTGCGGCGCGTGCGGTGCGGCCAAATCTGCGTTCACCTTAATATCATAAATGCTAAAGTAACTCTGTCTGTCTGTCTCTTCTTCACGCCTAAACCACTCAACCGATTTGAATGAAATTTGGTACAGATATAGTCTGGGACCCAAGAAAGGACATAGGATAGTTTTCATCCCGAAAATCTCCCGGGAACGGGAGCTATTAATCCACGCGGACGAAGTCGCGGGCAAAAGCTAGTAAGTAATAAATATGAATTGGCAGACGGATATGATTGTTTAATTAAATATTTAAAAGTTTTCGCTCACAGTCAGCGGTCGACCTATCTAATTTTCTTAGGGACAACGCAAACCGGAATGGCAGCGGCCGGCAGCGACGCGGCGAGCACTTTCAGTGTGAAATAATTTTAAACTTTAACTACATACTTCAAAGACCAGTATCGCTTGAAATACTTAAAAAGGTCACGAGGCCGCCCGCGGCCGCCAGCGGCTGCCGGCGGCCGCCCGCGGCGCCGCGAGCGGCCGCGCGCCTTTCGTTTCTATCGACGCCTGGCGGCCGCTGCCGGCCGCTGCCATTCCGGTGTGCGTTGTCCCTTACTGTCGGTGTCGTTAAAAAAGAAGGTCGCAGCCCATTATTATTATACCTATGTGTTTTATACATGGCTACAGATAATACTGAATCGTAATCACGTGCAATATAAAATCACAAATAATACCTTAAAATATCTAAACTAGTATATAGTTCTACCTTTCAACTTGTTCAACTTATTCAACAGTGCTTACTTATAGTTATAGTCGTAAAAGAAAATAATCTGAATTTACATAATTATAAACATTTTACCAATCTAAATTTGACTTCCAAACATTACTTTTAATAACTGGTGAACAAATCCTAGCAAACGTACAAAAATAAACAATACAGTCGCTAGTCGGTTTTAAACACACATATCTGTGCTCATCGCGGAATTTATACAATCTGTGGCTGCGAATTATTGATTTGGCTATATTTTAGTATCTGTGGTCAAAGCATAGAACTGTCAAAAAGTAGTGATTTTTCGTTTTTGCATTTTGGTTTATCACATAAACATAAAATTTATTAAAAATGCCTGCCGGATCGTCAACCGTGGATGGGCTTCGTGAAAAAGCCTTTCAAGACTACAGGAAGAAGTTGATGGAACACAAAGAAGTGGAATCCAGGCTCAAAGAAAGTATGTATTTGTGTTGCTCGCCATACATTTCTGCCGACTCATGACTGTAACTTTTCAAGTCTCAAAATGTATTATTTTACTTTTATATTGATAACACTAACTAAATATTGTTAAAATCAAACAATTTCTAGTGTTCGAGGTAAGTTTTACTTATGAATATATTTTTTTGATACAATTAGGTTACTACTTTTATCCCACACCATTTTAGGTCAAATTTAATCGATAAATGGGCGTTTCCAGTAAAAAAAAATGTATTCTGCTATAAATAATTCTAATTATATCAATAATTACCCAGCAGACTGTTAGAATAATGGCTATATTGTATAACAAAGCTTTCTTTTGGACCTTGTTAAACATTTCATTATGCTGATTGAATATCAGCATATTGAAATGTCTGTCTTTCTTTTATACCTAGAGGCTAGAGGACTCCATTTTACTTTACCAAACTACTCATTACATTCACTTTACTACTATTATTTTTCTAATTGTTGATTGCCCTGGGTCACACATTATTTTCATTGTTTGTGGAAAGGGATTTATTTGTACATCAATGTTACTCAACATTTTCATGACCTGATTAGCTTCCATTAACCATATACAAATGATATTTAAATTAAAATAGTAAGTACCTATGGAGTTTCTTGCCCATTCTTCATACTATTCAACTTTTGGAATGGGCAACCAGATTCCTTTTTTCTTTGTTCATAATGTTCTAAAGTGCCTATTTTAAATGGTCTTTTAAAAATAAATTATTTGAGTTCACCCATTACTTTTAATCCATTGGATCTAAATCACATTAAAATGAAAAAAAAAGAAATATTTTGTTCTCATTTCTGCATTATTATGCATCTTCATGAAATGTATTTCTTCTAATAAAATACAATTTGAATACTGCATTTATCAGCATAATTAAGGCTCTACAGTCAATATTATATTATTATATTTTCAAAATATTTGTATATTTTCTTTTAAACCTTATTGATAACTAAAACCATGTCACCTTCATGACTTACTTCACTTAAGTTCCTATGTCACCTAGATGGGGCAGAGGGCTCCACAGTGCGTCTCCACGTTCTGTCTTGAGCTTCATGTTTAATTTCACTCCAGATCTTCCCTATATCCTTCGCTTCGGCGATGACAGTTAGTTGCCAAGTCTGCTTAGGGTGACCAACGTTTTTGCTTTCCTTGAAGATTCCAGTTTAGAGTTTGCATTGGTCTACAGCCAGGATCCTTTTTCTTCATTTGATCTGCTAGTCCATCAAGGTTTCACCACAGAGTCTCTCTACAGATCTGCATTTGAAATTTTCTAGGGCTAATAACGGCCTGGAGTTTATGCGAGATGTCTTTTGTGACCTTTCCTGTCTGACACCCATACAGCAAAACGGTTTTGACGTTAGACCAGAATATTTTAAGTAGTTTGAGATGTCATCTTCATAACAGCAAGATTTGTATTGATTCCTACTCCCTCATCAATTAATTTAACCACATTCATAATGCCCTAGTTTAACCTCTCGACGACAAAGCAACAGCCGGCTTTCGGCTGATATTGTCTTTCTTGTTTGTCGAATCACGTGTGTTTAAAGGATTAATTCCTAATCTACTATATAAAAATAAGTCAGGTTTTCCTTCCTGACGCTGTTACTCCAGAACGCACGAACCGATTTCCACGGTTTTGCATTCGTCGTAAAGGTCTCGGGCTCCGTGAAGTTTATAGCAAAGAAAAGTCAGGAAAAATCCACGCGGACGAAGCCGCGGGCAAAAGCTAATTTACATCATATATATTTGTTACAGTGCGAGACAAACTGAAGGATGTAACGAAACAGTACGACAAGAGTGAGAATGACCTGAAAGCTCTGCAGAGTGTCGGTCAGATTGTCGGTGAAGTGCTGAAGCAGCTTACTGAAGAGAAATGTGAGTATGCTTTTTATTTTATCTAAATCCATATCGCAGTATTCATGAAACTGAGAACAAATACAAAACGGCTTGCCTGATGTTAATGTAATAATTTAAAAAACAAATAAGCAAGCAGTTGTTTGTCATAATAATATATATCTGTGTTTTTTTTTATAACTTACTAGCTTCTGCCCGCGGCTTCGCTCGCGTTAGAAAGAGACAAAAAATAGCCTATGTTACTCTCCATCCCTTCAACTATCTCCACTTAAAAAATCACGTCAATCCGTCGCTCCGTTTTGCCGTGAAAGAAAGACAGACAGACAGACACACTTTCCCATTTATAATATTAGTATGGATGGTCTTCTCTTGGTCCCAGACTAGCCCGAGGGCATAGACAGGGCCTACGATGGAGCGAGCTCACCCAAAAGATCTGTGTCATAATAATGTTATTTATATTATTAATGCGAAGCAATGCTGAAAAAGGGATGAGCTGGGAAACCCTATTCTATAATACATAACACAATAACATCTCTCTCTATATAAATTTGCAGTCATTGTAAAAGCCACAAATGGACCTCGTTACGTAGTTGGCTGCCGTCGTCAGCTGGACAAACAGAAGCTGAAGGGAGGCACCAGAGTAGCCCTGGATATGACCACACTCACCATCATGAGGCATCTACCTAGAGAGGTAAGTTTAGAAAGTTCCACATTATCCAAATAATCTAATGTGATGAAGTTTTAGTATGTCAAAACCAAATCATTTATAATGATTACACATTTTACAGGGGTAGTTCCGACAATTATTTGTTCTGGAATAAAGTGTCATACGATTTATTTCATTAGAACAAATTATAGAACCTTGGTTAGTCAAGGAGTTGAATGTTAAATTATTTATTTCCATATAACATTAAAAAGGTAATTCTTTTAGAACAAAAAAATAATTGGTTGCCTGTAAAGTCGGTATACGGGCGAAAGTTTTACGTGACAACGACTTTGAGTGGTAAAATAATTTTAATGTGAATATTCATTCGTATAGTAGGCTCGCTCTGTCTCTCTCGCTCTTAGGCGGGCTAACTGTGCTCGAGTGGAAGGGACGCGTGCCTTTCACTTTTTATGTCTGTCTCTCTCGCTCTTAGGCGGGCTAACCATACCCGAGTGGAAGGGACGCGTGCCTCTCACTCGCTCTCATTGTGAGCGCATAACGTGAGCGGAGCGTAACGCAGTTTCTTTAAGTGTCACCCGGCAAACCAATTTATAAGACGTTGTCACGTCAAAACTATTAGATAATCTAAATAATTTCATATCCTTAACTGTATGTGATAACAATATTCATATATACCCAATCTGTAATAATCTGTATCCAAATCCAAATAAACTTTCACTTCCCACTATAGAGTAAAAACCCTAGACTCAATTTTAATATATTTTTTATATATCTTATGGGAACTTCTTGATAACACTTTTAGCCCACTCATCATCTATTCATAATAAAAGCAACTGTTTACTTACTTAAACGTTACATTTATTATACTAGCTGTTCCTCGCGGTTTCGTCCGCGTTACGTTAGGTTTCTGGTTACTGCTTTGCTCCCTTGGCGTGGGACATAGCGTGACATTATATAGCCTATGTTACTCAGGGATTATTTATTGTTTTCTAATAAAAAAATAATTTTTAAAATTCAGGGGCCCTAGTCTGCTATTACAATCGTGTCTCAATGATCGATTTTTGACGCGCAACGTCAAACTTTTGACACATTTCCCATAGAAAAACTGTCAAAGTTGTCAAATATCCGGCCGATGGATGGTCATTGAGACACAATTGTAATAGCAGACTAGGGCCCCAGTTCAGTAGTTTTTGACTTTATTTGTTACATACAAAAATATAAATCTTTCCTCTTTATAATATTAGTGTAGATTATATTATATGATATCAGTGTTAAACCCTATCTATTGATTCCAGGTTGACCCCCTAGTATACAACATGAGTCACGAGGACCCCGGTGATGTCACATATTCAGCTATTGGAGGCCTGCAAGAACAGATTAGACAGTTGAGAGAGGTAAGTCGGACAAAACCTAGTGCAAATCACACTCTCATACCTTTGCTATAAGTTTTTCTGTTGGTTTTTGTTTTAGATTAAGCAAATTAGTTAAGTGTTTAGGAAAAAACTATGATGAAACTGTAACAATAAATTAAAACACCAATGAATTGTCACACTTTGTATAAATTAGTAGCTCTTCCAGGCGTTATCAGTTCGTCTTGCGACTTCTTTGTCTTGCCTCGCCTGGAAAGAAACTATCTGGCCCAAGTAAAGGTATTCTTGGACATGTTGCATTATCTCCCCATCTACTTTTATGTTTTGTAATTAATTAACATAAGTAAATATCTCTATAATATATAACAAATGTTGCTTAAATATTTTTTTACTCTTACAATTATACAACTAAAATAATTGGCTACCATTAACAATAAAATTCAAAATTCAAAATCAAGATTATTACGTGCTACTATCACATCAACCCACATAAACATCATCTCTCCAGGTAATCGAGCTGCCTCTGATGAACCCAGAGTTGTTCGTCCGCGTAGGCATCACTCCGCCCAAAGGTTGCCTATTGTACGGCCCGCCTGGTACCGGTAAGACTCTACTGGCGAGGGCGGTAGCTTCGCAACTTGACGCTAACTTCTTGAAGGTTTGTAAACACCCCTTTTGTTTTGTAACTCACTTCATGATTATCGAATCAATGGATTACCTACTGTCCTCAGGAGTGTTATGATAAAAATTTATAATTTTGTTATGTGTATTTTTCCATAGCATACATAGACGTATAACTTTTTGTACTTTCTCAATATGAAAATACATGATGCAATATATATATGTAGCAGTGAAATATATATAATTAATGAAGCTGATATACAGGGTGGAAAGTTTTAATTGGCCCTGGAAGAAGACTAAAGAGTTTTACTCAAAGGAAACATTCCCTACTGTTTTAAAGAGAAATAAAACAGCATTAGCAAAAATAGATTCTTCCAGGGCCCATTAAAACTATCCACTCTGTGTAAATGGATTATTTCATTTGAATTGTTATAAAGTTATATTCCAATATTTTGATTATAATTGTATGATTTTGCGCTTCCCGCTTTGGACGCCTTTTGCTAAATTATCGAATCAAGAACGGACAGTATTGCCGTTCCATCAGAGACCAAGAAACGGATTGCCGTCACACCGGATCAAGAAAGCAACTAGTTGCCGTCTCTTCGGACTATGAGACAGAGGGTCTGCGCTTAGGCAACACGATGCTGTCTTCGCATGCGTCGTGTTGCCTAAATACAAGCCGTCTGCTCGTATACACTTCAATGGACAGCTGCCTCACCTGGAAAATTTTATATCTATGTGTTTATTGCTGCTAATAAAGTTGTTAATGTTAAAGTTTTCATATTATCTGTGGAAATGTCTAGCCTTCCTCTCTCTTGTTTTTGACATCCATGGTATTTACATAGAACGTTATGTATTTTTATAACAAGATTATTATTAAATATATGGTTCATTATAAACGTAAACTGTATATTTATTATATTACATTATATTAGGTACATTACAAGATTTTTATGTGTGTAAACGAAGGGCAATCAAGCAGAATGAGTAAGAGTTAATTATGTTTCCAAATGTTTGTGCGGCTTATTTAGATATATGTATATACGTTCAATTGCTTCTTTGCTTCCGTGGGTACAAATAGTACAACAAAACCTATCGACAATAAACCAAAAGGAGAACACACAAGTTCCGCTACACACAATTCATTGTATCTTAGTCCAGTAGATCCTTATGAAGTAAATAGAATAGTAAAAAATCTCAAAAACAAAAGAAGTCACGGAATTGATGAACTTCCACCTACTCTGTTAAGACATTGCGCCGACGAATTAACTTTACCTTTCTATTTACTCATTAACCAATCCTTTGTAGAAGGCATATTTCCCGACTTGTTAAAAAAAGCGTTTATAAAACCGATTCATAAAAAAAACTCAAAAACTGACCCGAACAACTACCGTCCAATTGCATTGTTACCTACGGCCTCGAAAATATTTGAAAAAGCAATATGCGACCGCGTCTACGCATTTTGTGAAAAATATAACATATTCAACGACAGTCAAAATGGTTTTCGCAAAAACCGATCAACGACTTTGGCGGTTTACAAATATATTAATGAAGCCCTTAACATAATTAATAATAAAAAATATGCTGTAGGATTGCTATTGGATATGACGAAAGCATACGACAAAGTTCAGTTTGTTATATTATTAAATAAACTATACAACATCGGTATCCGCGGAAAAAGTCATGATTTGTTCGATTCGTACCTAAAGAACAGAGAACAAATTGTAGAAATTGAATATTATGATAGCAAAACAAGAGAAATTAAATTAATTCGATCTCAAAACATACCCGTAAATGCATCAATACCACAAGGGACCGTGATAGGATGTCTACTGTTCCTCATTTACATCAACGACCTCCCGAACCACATCAATGAGCCATGCGTGTTGTTCGCCGACGATATTTCTATTTTAACACCATGTGACAATAATATAGACTTGAACCAAAAATTGACTTCCACACTTGACACTACAACACACTGGATGAACGAACACAATCTCGAAATTAACTTTGCTAAAACAAAAATAATAACTTTCTACCCACGACAAAAAACACCTTTAAATATCAATTTCGACTACAACGGACACAACTTAGAAGTTGTAAATAAATTCACCCTTTTAGGCCTAGACGTAGATTCGCATATAGATTGGAAACCCCACATTCAAAAAATAAGAGCTAAACTATCAAAGTTTACATACGCTCTCAGAGAAATAAAAAAAACAACAGACCTTAAAACAGCATTAGTTACTTACTACTCATACGCATTTTCATGGCTCAAATACGGCATTATCTTATGGGGAAATAGCACTGATGCGCCTATACTATTCATTTTACAGAAAAAAATGATAAGAATACTAACGAATGTCGAAGATACCGACTCCTGTAAACCCTACTTCAAAGAGCTAAAAATATTAACTTTACCCTGTCTCTATATACTAGAAATTTGCAAGTTTGTTAGAAAATATCCACAATTCTATACCAAAAGAGAGGATATTCAAACTAATATTACACTACGACATAAAAATAGACTTAACATACCCACTTCACGATTGAAAATGCACTCTTCTAGTACATTCGTTATGTCTATTAAAATATACAATAGGTTACCAGAATTCATAAAAAATGCAGATAGTAATAATATGTTTATCAATAAACTAAAACAATTTCTAATAGACAAATGCTACTACACTGTAGACGAATATTATAACGATAAACATAAACTATAACATGAACCTACCTACAAAAGTTAATAAATAATTAATCTAAATACATAAATACTTAATTTTAAAATGATGACGATACCTGAAATTGAATACTATACCTATATATATACATAGACATTAGACAAATTAACTTAAATAATAACATAATTTTATAGTAATGATGACAAAATAAATAAAATAACTGACATGATTTAACAATAATGACGACAAAAATTTAAATATTTGACATAATTTATCAATACATAGACAAAGAGATAATTAAAATAAGTAATATGTACACAGAATTAATTAAAAAAAAAATGCGTAATTGAATAATGGTGACGATAGAAATAATTTACTAAGACGATAAATAATAGGAAAACATAAATTAATCTTAGTATTAACATAATTCAATAATAATAATGACGAAAAAAAAAAACAGGATATATCTGACATAACTTACTAATATAATACATGGACATAATTACATGCTTATTTAATTTAATTAAAATACACATCAAAATAATTCTTAATTCATCACATAATAATAAATAATTAATTCCATAATATGAATTGCTATTTGATTTTTCGTCCTCTCTCCTAACTTTGCTGTGCCCGACAGGGTCCATTATGATCTTGACAATATTTTATAAGACCTTTATGTACAAATGGAAAGCAATAAAGTATTGAGTATTGAGTGAGTATTGAGTATATAGATGTAGGATGGCACATATGGTAAGCATTCAGAAAATTCTATCTTAATTTATCAAAATTGGTTGAACCATTGTAAAATAACAATGGTAGTAGTGTGTAATAAAAAATAAGTGAAGGAAACTGGATCTAAAAACCTGATCTGATATTATTAGCCTTGTTGCTCGAAATTGTGTTTATTTGTATGGAACATAACTTTTTTTATTATGTGTGTTTTGTGTATATGGTCGAGGTATTATTGTAATGTTAGTTTTAAGACATGTTTTCTAAGATATGTGTTTTTATTATAATAATATGAGTTTATTGGTGAACAAAATTTGTATAATTCTATTTATGTTGAATTTGTAATTATTTTGAGAAATCAAATTTAATTTTGAGAAATCTTAAACAGTATAATAAATGTTATAAACCTCATTTCTTCAGGTGGTATCGTCAGCCATAGTAGACAAGTATATCGGCGAGTCGGCGCGTCTCATCAGAGAGATGTTCAACTACGCGCGTGATCACCAACCCTGTATTATATTCATGGATGAAATTGATGCCATCGGTATGTAGAACACCTGAAGAGCAGGCAACAAGATTCATAATTCATTTATTCGTGGTTGTACATACATAATGGTGCCGATTCTCTTGTGCGTGCACAAACTAACGTAAATTTAAGTTAAGTGCGTCTTTCTCTTTCCTTTTAATTAAGAAAAGGACAGAAGATCAAATATTAGTTAAGTCCTGTCAAATTTAGACACTCCATAGATAATTTAGACGCAATTTAAAAACTTGGCGTCTAAATATACGTCAATTTTCATCAGGCGCTGTCTAATTTGACAGGATTAAACTAAAATGTATCTTCTGTCGTTTTCTTTAAGAAAAGGAAAGAGAAAGATGCACTTAAATTTACGTTAGTTTGTGCACAAGAGAATCGGCACCATTGTGTGGTATTCATTTTTAAAAATTGAATCGATTGACTTAATTTCATGAAGTGTTGAATTCTAAGATCAGTACTTTGGACACATAATTTATTTCTGATATTCTTTATTGTTAAAGTTAGCGACCTTATTTTAAACAGGTCTATATTTACTGTTTATGCAGATATTTTGTGAATCGAAACAGATACTGCACTCTATGTCCATTCTTAATAATTTATTTATCGTCGGATTTGCCAACTAGACACAGAATTAAGACACATTTTAAATCATAAATGTAGAGTTTATTATATATAAATATAGGTTATAGTCAAATTAGATGCATAGGACATTATAAATGACCACTAGACTTTCACAATATCAAGACGACAAAAAAAATTTTGGACACGTTATTTTGCTTTTTTCTCGTAAAAGAAAAATGACGACGATACAGTGTTTTTGAGTTGAGTTAAGTTTGCGTGATGTCACGATTTTTTACTAAACATTGACGTTACAAGCGCTCTTTCCGGAACTTTGATGCTGTTCATTGATGCTCTTTTTAACCGACTTCAAAAAAGGAGGAGGTTCTCAATTCGTCTGTATGTTTTTTTTTTTTTGTTGTGTTTGTTACGCGATATCTCCGTCAATTGTAAACGGATTTTGATGGTTCTTTTTTGTTTGATAAGTCATGATTCAGGGGTGGTCCCATATAAATTTTGTGGCGATCGGTTCAGTGGTTCTCGAAAAATTCACCAAGAACAAAAAAAATTGTCGAAATATTCATAGACGATGTGTTCTTTTTCTTCAAGTGTCTATATCTACATTGGGAGTCGACACTAAAAAGTAATAAATAAAAACTTTTTTCAAAAAAATAATAACCGCCTTCAAAAACTAAAAACCCAAAAATAACTAAAATTTCGGAAGTCGGTGGCTTCTGTTCTGCCAGTCAATTTGTGTTGCCACCGACTTCCGAAATTTTAAGATAAGTTGATCAAGCAAAAAAACGTTCCTAGTTTTTTGGACGGTCTAACAGACGAATTAAACAGAATGCCATTTTTAAATGTTGTCGCCATCACTATTACGACACCACACCCAAAAACAAACCAAATCTAACCCCAAAATCCCGCAGGTGGCCGACGTTTCTCGGAAGGCACGAGCGCCGACCGCGAGATCCAGAGGACCCTGATGGAACTGCTCAACCAGATGGACGGCTTCGACTCGCTGGGGCAGGTCAAGATCATCATGGCAACCAACAGACCTGACACACTCGACCCCGCGCTACTGAGGCCTGGGAGACTCGACAGGAAGATTGAGATACCACTGCCTAATGAACAGGCTAGGTAAGAGACTAGTAGAGATGTTTTTATTTTCATTCAGACAGAACAGACACTGACAGACCAGGTCACCATAGCCACCGACAGGCCTGACACACTCGACCCCGCGCTACTGAGTAGTAAGTAAGAGAGAATATACAATGAATGATGTAAAATACAGATGTAGATATTTTTATTTTGAGTAGGAACAATCCCCAGATTCGCTTGCGTTTTACAAATTCGAAATTAACGGGTTTTGTCTACTAATCTATGCGTGTTTAATTGTTTATGCTATCTATTGGTAAAACGGCATGAAAATCCGACCAGTAATTGTTAAGTATGGCGAACAGACAGACATGCACTGACAGACCAGGTCACCATGGCCACCAACAGACCTGACACACTCGACCCCGCGCTACTGCGGCCCGGCAGGCTCGACAGGAAGATTGAGATACCACTGCCTAATGAACAGGCTAGGTAAGGGAGAATAGACAGCATTATAGATGTAGATATTTTTATTTTTGACTTGGAACCCGGCCTAGATTCGCTCGAGTGTCACAAATCTTCGAATTTCTCGGGTTTTGTCTACTGTGCAATCTCAACCTTCCTCACTGTAGAAGACTCCAAGGTAGATAAATAATTTAAAACAGTCGAGTACATATAATAGCGTGTAATCCGAACAATGACAAAAGCAGATTGAGAGGTTACAAAGTACACTTAAATTAACCGCTAATTAGCCTAATACTCGCTCGTTCGCATTATTAGCCTGTCGAACGTAATTGCTTCTCTGAAAGCTGTAGACTAATCACTGTCTATTGATGAAGAGGGCATGAAAATGCGTTCAGATTTTGCGATGAGTATTTATTTATGGGCTGTTTTTGTCTATTAGAGAACACATTCTACTCTTTTCTTACTTACAAGTAAGTAATAAGTATATTATGATCTAGAGAGAGAGAGAATATATGTGACACATTTAGGTATATGTGAAAGTTTGTGAGGAAAAACAAAATGTTGCAGACTCGAGAGAAAATGATAATTTACTCAATTAAACTTATTCTCGGTCGGTGAAATCAGCCCTTCATTTCAAACAATGTAATAACATAATTATTTTCTCGTTTCAGGCTCGAAATCTTAAAAATCCACGCGGCGCCGATTGCCAAACACGGTGAGATGGACTACGAGGCGGTCGTCAAACTGTCTGATACGTTCAACGGCGCTGATCTCAGGAACGTCTGCACTGAAGCCGGCTTGTTCGCTATTAGAGCCGAGAGGGAGTATATTATACAGGTACGTAATTTTTCGGGATACTTTAATAGGGTAATTTTTAGAACTCAGTCCCACTAATATTATAAATGTGAAAGTTTGAATACTGAACGGATTTTGATAGAACTTTACAGTTATATCCATACTAATATTATAAATGGGAAAGTGTGTCTGTCTGTCTGTATGTTTGTCTTTCTTTCACGGCAAAACGGAGCGACGAATTGACGTGATTTTTTAAGTGGAGATAGTTGAAGGGATGGAGAGTAACATAGGCTACTTTTTCTCTTTCTAACGCGAAATCATGTTTTTCTTACTCGTCGCGGGATCCAAGACAGTTAAATCGTTTCTCCGGGACTCGTCGAGCTTCATTGCTCGGCGCTTTTCTGGCGGACTCCACTGTTGATTCTGGCTTACAGGAGTTGTAGTGTAGTGGTTGGGAATAGTGTGGTAGGATTCTCCCTTAATATGCCATGCAAATAGAAATCTACCAATATAAAAATTAATCGCTATTTTTCCTCCACGCGATAACTTGGGAACAACTTAATCAGCTTCTTTTATGTTTTCTAATACTTTGTAAAACCGAAAAAATAATAATAATTAGAAAACCTAACAACAAACTATCAACGACCAAGCGACAGCCGGCTACCGCTATACCATTGTCTTTCTATTGTTTCGAATCACGTGTGTTAGAAGGATTTAATTCCAAAATAATATGAATTAAAAAAACGCGATTTTCGCAGTATAGATTATATAACATTACGCCACCGCCCGTACGGGAGCGTAGCAGTAACCAAAGACTCAAGTGAAACCGCAGAGCACAACTAATAATAATCAATTTTGTTCACAGGAGGATCTAATGAAGGCTGTACGTAAAGTAGCCGACAATAAGAAATTGGAGAGCAAGCTGGACTACAAGCCCGTCTAATTATATATTGTATGTTTATATTATGTATTATTGTGTCTCCTTTTATTTACTTGCTAATAAATAGTTATATTCCTAAGTTGTTTTTTGATGACGCAAACCTGCAAAACTTTAAGTTTGAAAAAAAAATACAAAATATTAAATAACATTTTATTTTTACAAAACAAACATTTATACATTTATCATTATTTTTACATACGTCAGCGTGAGTTAAAATTACAATTGGCTGTTAGACACCAAAACGCAATTTCTCTCACACACTTTATTCCTGATAACCCAATTCATTTTAAATTGTAAAAATAGATTTTTATCACAAAATCTATGGATGAATACATGGACAAATATGTTGTTCTTTGCTGACCCTTAAGACCACGATCTGCTGAATAAATATGGTCTTACAATGATCCCTTATAAAATGGATTAGATTTTTTTCGGACTTGATTTTTTTTTCTATTCATAATATTGAAAAAAATAGAATTAATCCATTGTTTTCGAGATAACACACTTGTGACTTGACACTTCCACCCTGAATACGAGGTAAATAGTTTTTATATGTATCACATTACATTGCTGCTTGGTTGTTATGACTAGATGCACTAACACGATCGCGTGGAACAATTAGTACCACGTAATTCAATTTAAATTTATCCGATCTATTTTAAAATTGAAAATACAGGTTGCACAGAAATTTACTATACAGGGTGAAAAGTTCTTAGAAGCCCTGGAAGAAAACTACTTTTAAGTTAAGATAGATGTTTAACTCAAAGGAAACATTACTTCATTTATAAATGAAAAAAAAAACTTTGCATCCTGTAATTATCACATCAATGTTGAAATGGCATGTGTATGAAAATCTACTGAATGATAGATGATAATATGCCGTAAGTGTAACAAAAGAGCTCTCGCCCGAGTGGATTGCCTGTTATCACGGATAAAATCGCAACAAGATAAAGTAGTACAAATGCCCTTTCTAAGGATTCGAGCTTACTTAGCCGTGATAGCACAATTTGAGAAAAGACTTGAAATAAATACTTTTACCTCATCATACTTGGGTTAACCCTGCACAACATCAGTATACTAAATTCGCTTAAATTCCATAATACAAAGTTACCCTACAGTTACTTAATAAAATCAGGCAACGTCCCATTCTTTCGCGCCTTAGCAACATTATCAAAATAACAAGAAAAATCAACGTAGCCCTTAATTTTCCTATCTCTATCGAACGGTCTACCAACCGGATAAATATCCGAAGTCGATTCCATAGACCGATTAGTATCGATATTCGAATCGTTAGTCTCGATCTCATTCGTTCCCGACGAATAGATTTCGGAATCGATTTCGTTTAGTAAAGTATTCGATTTTGATTGAACAATCGGATTGAATCGGACTGAAGCGTTTTTGGTGACGCTGTGATTCGGGGCGTTTTCGTCTTCATTTGTTGGTAAGAAATTAAAATTTCTAATTAATAAAGACATATGGGTGTTAGGTTTTGGTGTTAAATTATTCTTTACACAATAAGAAACGAATTCTTGTTCGATTTCTTCTAGAACCGATTGGCTGACCATTCTGAAATCGGTTTGTTTTCTAAAGTTCTCTACTATGATTTGAGCAAGCTGTTTGTTCGTTTGCTCATAGCTTCCTTTTGCTTCTTGTATGCGTTTGTAGACGCCGGCGCTTACTAGGACTAGGAACCTGAAATAATAAAAAAATATTTAATGTAAGTATCTGTCAATAAGAGATGTGTGCTCAATATTTTGTCATAGATAGTCGTGATGACTCAGTTGCAGTTGTTCGATATTGGTGCCGATTCTCTTGTGCGCAAACTATCGTAAATTTAAGTTAAGTGCATCTTTCTCTTTCCATTTCTTAAAGAAAAGGACAGAAGATACATTTTAGTTTAATCCTGTCCAAATTAGACAGCGCCTGATGACAATTGACGTATATTTAGACGCAATGTTTTTAAATTGCTTCTAAATTATATATGGAGTGTCTAAATTTGACAGGACTTAACTAATATTTGATCTTCTGTCCTTTTCTTAATTAAACGGAAAGAGAAAGATGCATTTAACTTAAATTTACGATAGTTTGTGCACAAGAGAATCGGCACCACTGGCCAATTATTAAAGTGCCTTTTTATTTCATAATTATGATTTATGAATTTTTTTAAATTATGAATTAAAAAAACGTAAGGAACGCTCTAAACTGGAATGAAAAATGTTAAAATTACAAAAAAACGACATTTTTGACTTCCGAAGTCGCGGAAAGAAACCACAGGGATGGCAAGTAATAAAATCTATTTGAATAATTAAACTCAAAGTTTAGTAAACAAATTCAATTTGATTTTGTTATAATATATACCAAGGCAATGTTATCTAATATAGGTCAAAGACAAAATTTAATGATAACAACGAGACTCAAGTTTGCAAAAGTTAATAATTTTGTAAAATAATTAATCTTTGTTTTGTGATATCACTTATACACAAAAGGTCATGGCCTCTTCGAATTAATGCATGACTGAGTTCAACATAGGAACGTACCAATCAGAGACGTCAGAAAAAATGTTATTTAAAACTTTGTGTGATGAGCACGAATGTTTATTCTGTGTCTGGTCTGGGTGTTGTTTATTTATAATATGTATGTATTTAAAAATTATTCAGTTGTCTGTTTATCATATAGTACGATTTTTAATTCGAATCAGAAAAATGACAAGTGCAACTGTCAGTGCAAAAAGGGTGACCCGCTACAATAGTGATGTTCCACAATCGATAGACTTAGACATTTAATCATGCTTTGTTTTATTAGGTACCAAAGAGTTTTTTTATTGTAAATATATTAAATACATACCGTCTTAAACAAAACAATTTTAGAAATATGGACCTTACCAAAAACAAATAATATAACAGTGTTTTATGTAATATTAAATTACCTACCGTGTATGTCCTTTATTTAATTTAATAAAAAACTTTTTACAAAAAAATAATAACCGCCTTCAAAAACTAAAAACATAAAAATAACTAAAATTTCGGAAGTCGGTGGCAACACAAATTGACTGGCAGAAGAGATAAGCCACCGACTTCCGAAATTTTAGTTATTTTTATGTTTTTAGTTTTTGAAGGCGGTTATTATTTTTTTGTAAAAAGTTTTTTATTTTTTACTTTTTAGTGTCTGACTAAAGTATCCAGGCTGCCAATTTCCATACCAAGTTTCATACACTACCTACCACTATCGAATCTGCAGTATAATCAATCTCGGTGTAAAGTGCTCATCAAGAAGAATAAAATAAGCCCAAACACTATGTAGCTGCTATCAACCATTAAAGAGTTCCCTAAACTGTACTGCACCTGCATCACGGAGCTTGCGGTGGCAGTCATAACTCATCTCGGTGTAAAGATCTTGTCATCACGAATAAAATAAGCCCAAAGACGATGTAGCTAAGATGTACCGTTGAGGAGTTCTCTTGATTTCTCTGTCGTCTCCATCATCAAGTCTACCCCAAGTCTGAAGTCTGATCAGATATACACATTAATATTAAGTTTTTACCCGATGCTCGCCTACAACTTTCTAGAGATGCCATCAATTTCTCAGGGTTTCCACCACCAGATCCTGACCTGATGACAATGGGACCAAATGACGAGCATACCCTTTCAAATAAAAAAAGAATTTTTGAAATCGGTCCAGGCGTCTCCGAGAAATCGAGTAACAAACATAAAAAAAAAAAAAAAAAATACAGTCGAATTGAGAACCTCCTCCTTTTTTTTGAAGTCGGTTGAAAAAGTATTCTCGTCTAAGATTTAATTGTAAAAACTCGATTGTACCACATCACTATTTATTTGGGACTAAAAACCTACAACACTGGAACAAGCTCCGCTTAGTTTGGAATCAAATGGCCGTGTGTGAAATTGTCCCAGGATATTTATTTATAAGGTGACATTGCCAAACGAAATCTATGAGAATCTCGTTTTCACAGCTCATTATTTTACACACATGATAATAAAAAGGTTCTAACAACACATACATAGTCAGGAAGTATAGTTTACCTGCACGACTCATCCAGTATGATAGGCCCATGGATCTCCGGAGCGGCGATGACTGGTTCCGTGACAGCAGCGCTGATGGTCGGGAAGGCTTTGTACAGGCCCTTCACCAGGTAGTTACCGAGACATCGCGTACCCGTCTGGTTGCCTAGGTATTGTGCTGTGGGGGTTAGAAAGTTGTGTAAGTATGGGAAATGTAATAAGCGTTCATTAATAATAGGAAGATAATATGTATTCGAGGAATTACTGGTTCATTCCAGATTTGACTAACACTTTTTGTCAAACTAGTAAATAGATTTCATTTCTATGTAATAGGCATTTATGATAGGACGATATGTAGCATATTCGCGGAATTACTGGTTCATCCTAGGTTTTAGTTTTACCAACACTTTTTATCAAACTACGAAACATATTTCATTTTTTGCTTTTGAATTGTCAAGCCTAACTTTGTACCTAACTTTTTTAGGGTCTAGGACTTTTTAACTCTAGGACTGGCTTGGATAAGACTAAAATTTGTGTTTCAATTTTAGAAAAAGTAATTGGTTTAAACTTTGAACCATTCTGGGTTTTGACTAGCCAAACAGCGCTGGAGCTGCAATGTTTGTCTGTAAGATCTAAACATATAAAAATAATAAAGTAGCAGTAACAGCTATTTAGATATAGATGTTGACATTAATAATATCCATACTAATATTATAAATGCGAAAGTAACTCTGTCTGTCTGTCTTCTTCGCGCCTGAACCACTGAACTGATTTGAATGAAATTTGGTAGAGATATAGTTTGGAACCTGAGAAAGGTCATAGGATAGTTTTCATCCCTGAAATCCCCCGGGAACGGGAACTATTATTCCACGCGGACGAAGTCGCGGGCAAATGCTAGTAGCTATCTAACTTACTGTATCCATTCAATCTTTGTTCAATCAGAATTAATCAAACACACTCACCATTCCTTAACTTATTAACGTCCAATCCTAATTGCTGCAACCTCAACAACTCATCCTCGTTGTTCAAACTATGGTCCACGGTCAGTTGCACCACTCTGAGCACAGAATTATCATCAGTCCTACATAACAGGGCCCTCGTGTCCCCTACGTGGGCTACGAACAACTTGTTGGCATGGACTAATGCTATGACCACCGCTGCTCCACCGGATAAGTGAACGTCTATTTCTTTTAAGCGGGCTAGGATGTTGTAGTTTTGAGAGACCTGGAATGAGTATAAATGTGGATGAGTTGTTAATGTTTAGTTTTTAATATTGGATGGAAAGATTAAAGATATCATTATAGGAAATCTAAAAAGGGTTAAATAAATAAATAAAAATATAAATATCCTGGCACACAGGGCCATCTGATTCCAAACTAAGCAGAGCTTATACTATGGTAACCAGACAGCTGATAAACATACTTACAACATTTATAAATACAACAAATTATAGATAGAGGTCTTTCTGAGTTAGATACTTTCCTTTATTGCCTTTTTGAAGGTTTCCACCCTGTTTAAGTTAAACCCATGCTCCACACAAAGTGACCAACATGTTGACAATTTAGCTGTATGATGTGACACTTCCTGTGCAGTAATTTTATATAGATTTTATGTGCAAATGTGAAAGTGGGACAGACAGACAGACAAGAGTTACTTTTGCGTTTATAATATTAGTAATGATTTTACCAGTCGCCCTTTATTTTTTTGATTGTATAAAATCTGTATTTATTCCTCTGTGCCAAACTTGCTATTAATAAAATGACACTCAAACTAAATTACCTGTGTTTCATTCAAAGTCTGCAGCTGGTACTGCAAGCTTGTTCTCTCAGCGATCATGCCATCATAGTTCTCTGTGTATGCCTTTTCTACTGATATGAACGCATTCCTGAAAAATTATGTAACAAAAATAAAATTTCTATTGTTTTTCTCAATTCTTGCACATTTTTTTAGGGTTTATTTATTTTATTGAGATCTCCAACAGAGAATACACATTAGTTTAAGAAATGTTTGGACCTCTGATACAAATAAATATATTTATATTCAATAAGAAAAAAAATACAAAATTAAAAATCGTGTGCGCTCTTTAGCCATAATAGTCATGTTCAAAGTAGGTCAGAATGTAGACAAATTTTCAGATGTATAAAACAAAAAAAAAACAGATCTCAATGTTCTACGTATTTACAGAATTCAGTTAACAACAAAACTTGATTAATCCATCGAACACACATGATTCAAGAAGAAAAAAAGACAATAACAGGTTGGTGCCCTGAGACGGGGAGATGGGGTCACGGCAGGCCACAAAGGAGACGGGGAGATGGGGTCGCGGCAGGCCACAAAGGAGATGGCGGGACGAACTGGACGGATTTCTACATGATTGGAAAAAGGAAGCAAGGGATCGCAATTCATGGAAGAATTGGAGGGAGGTCTTTGCCCAGGAGTGGGACAGTACAGGCTAACAAAAAAAAAAAAATACAGCCCTACAGCCAGCTGTCGCTTGGCTGTTGAAAGGTTAATACTGAATGATTATTTCCTCTTGGTTTTTAGAATTGTTTCAAACATTCTTACTTACCTCAGCCGTTCTCTAATCTCCTCATCAGTGTTGGCAGAGGGTGGCGGGAACAATATCTCGGCTGCCATCCTCTGCATGATAAACCTCGCCGCATCCAGCCCATTGTGTGGTTCAAATACTCCGTACAGGGAACTGTGGGAATAAGATGGTGAACAGTGCTGTTTGTGACCTTCAGTACTAGTTTTAATTGTTTAATTATTATTTATGTAAAAAGTTTGATATTGATTCTGATTATTGAGACACATTCAAATTGCTTTTTGTCCCCTTAAGATATCACCAACTGCTCAATGTAGTGCCATGGATTCAAATCCCATAACAGTTAAGGAAGGAACCTGCTTTGAAATACATACACACTTTTAAACTAAAACATATCCCATATGCTTGGCCAGTCTCCACTGAGTTTCTGTCAGGAAGCTATAGAGATTGATATTATCTTATTTAATAAGATGTGGAGAATTCCAAAAATAGAAATATTCATGCATGCATGATTCATTATGCAATAATTCCAAAAATGACATTAATCGTCCTTAAGGCGAGGTTTTGAAGCCTGGACTACTTCTGTAACCTACTACGAAGATGATAACACAAGTCTACTCACAAACTATCCTCCGTCTGGCAATAAAAACACAGGTAATCGTCATTGGTATTCGTATTTCCGCCTCCCAAACGTGAAAAGTAAGATGCTACACAAGAGTTCTTGCATTTTGGCAGATCATCAGTCCACGGCCGTGCTATCATAATAAAAACTAAAAAGTAGCACAAAAACTTTGGATACACCAGTTAAAAGTCTCCACCCCTAAGACTACCCACTGACCAAGGAAAGGAATACGAGAATATTTGGCTATTTATTTTCACTATTGGGTTGAATTGATTGACAATATTGAGTGAGAGGAGAGCAAAATAAACCAGCGAAACTGCGAACAATATATACTGTACTCTTTGACTGCGAAACCAGTGAAATGCGAATGACAGCAAGTCGTAGTGACGTCTGTCAGTGTCATGTCAATTGCGTTTCGTATTTTTACAAAAATACTAATTTTGCACATTATTATTTGAAGAATGGGTTCAGCAAATAATGTTAGAAACGTTTTTATTACACGGTCTACTACGTATAATAAAAGCGTTTCTGACATTATTTTAACAAATTATCTATACTAATATTATAAATGGGAAAGTGTGTCTGTCTGTCTGTCTGTTTGTCTTTCTTTCACGGCAAAACGGAGCGACGAATTTACGTGATTTTTAAGTGGAGATAGTTGAAGGGATGGAAAGTAACATAGGCTACTTTTTGTCTCTTTTTAACGCGGGCGAAGCCGCGGGCAAAAGCTAGTACGTTGTATAAATGCTTATACGCTGAAAACTTACTGTAGTTTTAGAATAAATATTTAAAAATTACGTTTTATTTTTGTTACGTAGGTAACACGGAAACAAACTGAATGAATAGCGTCTGCGTGACAGATAAAAAACGGGCTATTCAATTCTTAGGCCCGTATTAACAGACGTCACTCAATTCTGAGACGCTCTCAAATCTATTGCTGTCCTTATTTTTTACCTTTAGAATGACAAGGACAGCAAGAGACTTGAGAGCGTCTCAGAATTGAGTGACATCTATTAATACGGGCCTTAAAATTGCATTACTCATCGATTGATTTCTGCTTGATAACGAAGGTGTACGTGCTGACGTACACCTTCGTTATCAAGCAGATGTCTCTATAAATAAATAAACTCTATTTAGGTCGAAAACTCATGGCTACATTTATCATAAATTAAAATAATTATTATCTTCAGGTCTTACTCTAAGTACTACCTACATACACTAGGTATCTTTTCGCTAAACACACCACTGGCTTACATATAACATCATTGCCACCGGCTATGTAAATATTCTCATAGACCGGTAACCACAATTTCCTTTCCCACATAGGTTTAATCATTTACCTAAAAACACAATACATATATTCGCGCAGCTCGTTTTGTCTAATAGGTAACCACTACTTATCGAAATATCGACTATCACTACGGTCGCTATTGTATTAAGTACCTATCTAAATGCATTTTAAATCGCTTTATGGAGGCCATACACGCTAGGTTTTGCATGATGGTTTTAGCCGTGCATGCATAACCGACAGGCAAGCCCTAGCGTGTATGTGATTAAACTGTACAGTTATCGGTGCATGCAAACTCGGTTATGCTTGTCGGTTTTGCATGCACAGTTATAACCATCATGCAAACCCTAGCGTGTATGGCCTCCATTACACATCTGTCTTGTGTGGGCATAATAAATTAGTAGGTATTTATTATACCTACCTACTTCATGAATTAACATTATCAACCAATGGAATGTACTTCCTAGTAAAATTCTCTTAAGTACAGTTTGGTTGTATTTCAATTACTTAGATTGAGTAAAGCACGTGTAACTAAGGAAACCAATATTTTTTTACTGCTTACTGAATAATTCCGATAAACTAATAATAATTATAGAATTTGTTGCTATAGCAGTGAAGGTCATATTGGCCTACACAATTTGCAAGTAATGACCTTACACACATTGAACTTTATTCTGTGTGATTTGGAGTAGGTGTTCCAGTCAAGGCATTTTGATAATTATTACTAGGAACAAAAGGAGTATTGCTGTCCTTAGTAAATTAGGGATGCATGATTATTATCAGATGTTCAGTAGGTACACATTGTTACAATAATGAAATAAAAGTCCATTTTCTTCGATCAAAGTTTTAATGTACTCTCCACATACCAAACTCTAATCATTTACAAATTTTTGCAATTTTTATAATTTTATTTATAATGTTAGCTCAATAACCTAGAGCTACCTGTGACTAATCTTTCGTTTTTATAACTAGTTTTATAAGAAAGCAAATCTTTACTCCGGACATGAATCAACAACTTTTAGAAAATATTTTAAAAATATTCTAAGGTGTACACAACACCTTTTTTACTATACATATTATATACTCTATGATTTTCTGGTGTGCTGTCAAAAATAATGTATAAGTATATTTTTTAATACAATGTAAATGTTACCTATATCGCCAAAAATGTTTCAACAATAGGTTCATTAACACTTAACTATGTCCTATCCGAGAATCGACATGTTTCATATCCCATTATGCTGTATGTTACAATATAAAACTAAAATAATGTATTAGTGCATGGCATAAGAGTTAAGCAGTTTTAAATCGGGATGGTTGAGGTTTCCAAAGCCACATGTAAAAGTATAAAAAAAATAGTGTCCCCGTACCAACATAACACATCCACAATTTACACATACAAATGAATGCAGAAAACGATAAATTCAAAGTACATTTATTAGGAACACAGTGTAAAATAAAATGAGAACTATTTGAGACGCCTCTGTGGTTTTGGAAACCCTATTTCACTGGGTGAGCAAAATTAAAAACTACACCATTGTGGCCCGACTGGAAGTTTAATCGGTTTTCTTTTCTGCAGCTTTGGTTTCTGATTCTGGTTTTTTGTCCTTTTCCTTCTCCTTCTCTTTTTCTTTCTCATTCGTGATGATTTCCTTGGCCTCCTGCTTCGATGCGTCGTCGAAGTTGCCGACTAGGTTAGGGACCTCATCGTCCTCGTCGAGTGGTTTAGGCGCGGCGACGCTTGACGCCAGCCTCTTCAGCTGGTTCAGACCCTCGGGCCCGAGCTGACTGAGGATGCCGGGGAGCATCTCCGCGATCTGCTTGTTCTCTCCATGACCAGTAATAGCGAAAGTGTTGGCCGCAAGGGATGCCTGCGCTTTTGGGTTGTTGAAGTGTATCACTGTACCGTCATCTTTGATCATATTCACCTCCTCGATGCCAGGAATAGTGTTTACTGACAACTTTTTGAGCGACGACTGCAATTTCTTATCGTCTGTTGCTGCGGTAACGTGAACAACCTTTTTCTTGCGCCTCGGTGTGCCCTTACCGCCGATGCGCACCTGTGACTGCAACTTCTTTAGCTTTTCGGTGTTCATTATGTTGTTTTAATATACGACGCCCCTTTCTCGAAACCCGGCGCACTTTTTAGTGTAAGTATATATTCAATATGCACCGTGATCACACAAGTTTTCCATGTAACTTGATCGTACGCACGTGTTTTGAACACCGGTTAGTTACAAAGGGAAAATGGTGGATTTGAGACAAGTTATTTCTGATTTCCCCTATTTCTAGCAGTTGGCAGCACTGTCTAGTTTGCAGTTCCATTTTACATAACATAAGAATTTTACTCAAAAAAAAATAAGTAAACAGTGGCAAATTACAATAATTTAAAATGTATTACCTACATTTTTAAATAAAAACACGTAATAAATTTCATGGTTGTTGACAAAAAATTTTTATTCAGTAAGTAGGAAAATTATTTTATTTTCAATTCTATGTAATACGAAACGTAAACTTTTAAAGTTGCCAACACATAAAACTAGTGACATCTGTGAAAATTCGCAATAGAGTTGACAGACTCATTGGTTTTAGTACTGTAATAGTATACTAGATGGCGCTAAAAAGTTCTTAGTCGTACACCTAGATGGCGTGACCAGTATCAAATATTGTAAGGCTAAAAATGTATTTCAGAAAAAGAAGTACCTAAGGGTACCTAAGTATCTAATAGTATAAGTATGTGATTGTTATCATACAAATCATTAAAAGCAAATATCGCTGTGTGAGTATTACCAGTGATCGGAGTAGTAGAGTTTTATTAGTTCAATAATCGCATACTTGTTGTTTATATGAATATTTCTCGGGATTCCAGTTAAATTCGAAATAAAAAATGTCTTGTCAAAAAGCATGTCTCATTATTGACAAAGAGCACACGATTTTGGTGTTCCTTTCTAAAGTAAGTATCACAAAATCAAGGGAACAAATCATTTTTCTGCAGTGCATGTCCTTGTATACATTCATAAAGGTGCTCCTAAACGGGCAATTTTTTACTGCAATTGTGTTGCTGCAATACATTGCCGGCATTGCCCGGCAATGTTTCCGAACTCTCTGCAATATTGCCGGTATTGCCGGGCAACACTTTTTGTATGACAAAAATATTGCCGAGCAGCGCCGGCAATATTGCTGGAGTTGCCGGGCCATGCTCAAAAAATTGCTGCAATAAAATTGCAGCAATTATGTTGCCCGTTTAGGAGCACCTTAACATAAGTACGTTTGTAATGTTTATTAATACTTTTCAATACAAAATCACAGAATAAAAACGAAAATTTAAAATAATAAATATGCACATCTATAGGTACTTAATATTATAAGAGGAAAGATTTATATGTATTTGTGTTTGTTACTCTTTCACGCAAAAACTACTAAACGGATTTTGACTAAACTTTATTGATTTTCACGCTATTGCCACGGGAGCAGAGCAGTAACCAAAAACCTAACATAACGCAGGTGTAACCGCGGGGGACAGCTAGTTATACAATACAATATTTGTACTGTCACTTTTGATGGCAATGTCATTCCATTTAGCTCTGACGTCAAGGATCTTGGTTTGTGTGTCGATACTTGCCTGGACTGGCGTAAGCAGGTCGCGTGTGTGAGCAACAAAGTTACCGGGACTTTGCGTTCACTGTATAGGTTAAAAAATGTACTGCCATCTAGCATAAAGACAATGTTGGTACAGTCCCTATCTTCCCCATTATTGATTATGGTGATGTGTGTTACTATGACCTGAATGCAGATCTACTCAATAAACTTGACCGTCTTCTTAATAACTGCATTCGATTCGTGTTTAATCTTCGTAAGTATGATCATGTGTCCGCACATCGGTTAATCTTAAAATGGTTGCCCATCAGACAGCGCAGAGCGTTAAGGGCTTTGACTACCCTGTTTTCACTTCTAGACAAACCTAGTTCACCTTCCTATCTGACTTCTCTCTTTCAATATTTATGTTCTGCGCACAGCAAAAATCTACGTTCTTCGAATAACCGTCTTCTACGATGTCCTTCTCACCGTTCTGGTTTCCTTAAATCTTCTTTTCCTGTCCAAGCGGTTTTTCTCTGGAATGCGCTTCCTCAGAATATCAGGATGGCTAACAATCGGTTCACATTCAAAGTAAAAGCTCGAGAACATTTAAGTACTTAAGGAGTTGGCAGACTCGTCTCACAATTAATTTGTTGCATTTCTCCTTGTATTTATTTGTATCTCTCTTCACTTTGTATATATAGTATGTATATAGTATGTATGTATATATTTATGTATGTATTCATGTATTTAAGTATTGTATTATTTTATTTTAGTCCTGTTACTTTTCTGTATTTTTGCACCTACCATGTTTTTGTCTCTGCATCACCCTAAGGTAGACTGGTAGAAAATGCCTAAGGCATTAAGTCCGCCTCTGTACGGTGTTAGTACATAAAGTTTAAATAAATAAATATTTCAAATTCTGCTATTTCGGGAATGTCCTTACTAAGACCATTTCGCAAGTACAAAAAATAGCTTTACTACCTCTTCTGATGATTAGCACTCTTCGTCAACGAGGAGTTCCATGGGGTTTGAATGCTCAAAGTCCATTATTAGTTGTGGATAAGCAACTAACCAGCAAATATACCGACGTACATTCAAATGGACACATAAATTCACCCAGACACAGAACAAACAATCATGCTCAACGCAAAGATTGTCCTGAGTGACAATCTATCTCAGGGATGTTACGAATGTTCGCGTTCGCATTCGCATTTGCGAATGACGGAATGATTCGCATCATTTCAAACATTCGCATCAAAACTCGCATTCGCATCAAACAATGCGAATGTTTAGCGAATGCGAATGTATACAGATCGAAACGTCGTCGTCTCATGGGTGATAAAGCAGCTAAATGCTAAATTGTTGTTTTTGAAATATTATCTGCTGCTATTGAAATTCGATTATTAAAGTTTGTTGTTAATTTGATTATGAAATTTTGATTTGACCTTAAATAAATACTAAATCGATGGTTAAAATCATACCTAGATATTTCTTTTTTGCCCCTTCTCAACATTCGCACTCGCATTCGCATTCGCACATTCGCCTTCCAAACACTCGCATTCGCATTCGCGAATGTCTAAAATATGACATTCGTAACATCCCTGATCTATCTAACCAAGGGGTATCGTGTCGCCCAGATACAGTAACTGGTTTGTAGAGGTGTAATAGGTCGCTTCACGAAAAACACTGGTACCGAGCTGAATCCGGTTAGGCTGGAAGCCGACCACAACATAGTTGCAAGAGGGCTAGGATAATGATCCAGATATTAGACACAAACAGTGGTTAGGGCTGCGATATTGGATCAAGTTTAGTTACCTGAGTAATAAACGTAGGATGATCTCCAACTTCAGATAATCTTAAGCTGGGCAACTAGATTCATTGTTGTTCTTGTAAATTACGATCCAAAGTTCTCAAGTAGCAGGCTATGAGGCTATAAACCTAGTTTGGAGACCAATGTAAATATTTCATGTAAAGAGCCTTTAAAGAGCCTAAATGGAAATAAACGATTTGAGTTTGAGGTTCATCAGTGTTACGGACTATTCGCAGCAAACGTGTAACGTTGCACCGTCTTCTAAAGTGTTATACTCAAAGGATTCGCCAAACTTACGACATCAGAGTGGACCATTCGCGACGAGCCGCTCGTTTCCTTGTCCTGACGTGTTGTAAGAAACTCAAGTCTTAAAGTCTTTTTTAATAAAACTTGAGCAATTTTTAAGGACTCGAGCCTTAAAAATGAAACTTAGAACTCAACTCCTTGGAAATTTGGAGTCTTTTGGAAAAAGACTTGAGACCTGCCAAAAAGAACTCAAAAACTGAGCCTTTTTAAAAGAACTCTTGACTGAGTCCTCTAAATCTATAGCTGAAGATTGAAGTAAAAAATAAAACAGCAATGAACATATATTTATTTATTAAGTAAATATTTATTATATATAATGTATATAATGGAATGACGTTAGCCTCCCTTCATTTATATCTGTTAATGTAGACGATATGTGTTTTTATTATTTTATTTAGACGTTTCAACTCGCGACTTACTGAATCAAAATGATTCAGTAAATCGTCAGTCTTCAGGTTATTGATTAGGTTATTTGCGTATATATACAATTTTATTGTTACAAAATTATTCAAATAAATATGGATGACAATATCAAATCAACCTGTGTATTACCTATACACCAACTCAAGTTCATGACTCAGTCTAACTCAAAGAACTTAAAAGACTTGAAAGGACTCAGAGTCTTAGTCTTAAAAATTAACTCAAGTCTCGAAATGAAGACTAAAAGACTCGAGTTCCTTACAACACTACCTGACTGACTGGTTTACATGTTACATTTTGGTGCGTACAGATTAAGTAACATGTTGTATAACTTTATTTTATAACACGTTCGCATAGTAACATTGTGTTTTCAACATTACATGTCTCAACATTGTACACATTTAGCGTCCATGTCAGTAGAGTACCTTTAAGAAAATTTAAGTTAAGGCGCTGTCCATAGCAAACACCTTGTAAAAGTCTAGATTTTCGTCGCAAAGTTAGCCGTATCTATACATACCACAAGGCAGAAAAAAAATACAGTGTATAGTCTAATATATAAAGAAAAGACTTACACAAAAACAATTCACAAATGTGGTCTAGTACTACGAAAAAAAAATGTTCAAAAAGACCTCGAAAAAAAGTTATCGTCTCGAAATTCTCAATTTTTTTAGCGACAACCATCATATTTTTTATATCTATAACAAAGAAAATTATAAAAACTAAAGACATACCTAAAAATTTTAAAACACAGAACTGTATTTATTTAAATATTCAAATAAAACTGCTAAATTGCTTACATTATTGCGGATTTGCTAAAATATTTTCGACCTTATTTTTATTAATTCGATGCACCACCGCGAATGCTACTTACCGCGCCTTAAACAACTAAGTACTTAGGTATATGAAACGTGAAGTGTAAATTCTTATAACTTGAAATTATTTTCATCTAGATACATTTTTGATATTGTTACAAAATATTAAATAAAATAAAACGTTTAGAAATATTAAAAAAAAAATTTAGCCCGCCGCGCCGGTATCGGGAACTGGGTTCAAGCTACCGGTGGTCAGGGCTCTAGAGAGACAATGCGCTGTTCAGAAGTATCGCCTTCTGTATCAGACCCTTGATCCAGCTGCCTAGCTAGAGCCTCCAAATTGTCTGATTTCGTTTGAGATTTGTAGTCGGTTAAAAAAGACAGTGACAGACTTATTGAAGTCAGTCACAGTCCAGAAGTTTCAATTTCACTAGTTATAATGTTTATAAATATTTCTGTAGGATAGCTACAAAACATTAAACCAGTTTAAAATGTAGATAGATAGAAAAACAATTATGCTCCGTCTTGCTTGTCTTCGAACTGAGTGTGAAAAAGCGTGTTAAAAAGTTCTGCCTATCTATCCATCACTATAAAATAAGTACATATTTCATTTCCGTGATAAAAAAAACAGACAATAAAAAGTATCTTCAGTTTTCAGTAATCACCATTGATCATGACGAGTTTAAGATTAACAGCTCTCAAAAATGTCTAACACAATCGTATTTATAGACAAACATCCGATTCACAGAGAGCTCTCAGCAACGAAAATAAACGCCACTCATCAGCATAACGCATGTTATTGGGCCGATAAATATTTATCTGCATTTACTAAATGGACTCCAAAATGGTGGACTATAAAGCTGTCATCGGCCAATCTGTTCGCGCCATATTTTCGAATTATGTGGGGTTGCCAGTTTTTTAATAGAATTTCCGAAAAGGGTATTTTGAGATAAGATTTTTAATATGCGGGACACACAAGGGACGTCATAATAGAAATTAACTAGCAACATGTGACAGTACTAGTTTACTTTATAATGTGTTTTAACACTTTAAAAGGAAAAAATGAATTATTAATAGCTTTCGAATTTTGGAAAACTGGTCATTAAGAGTGAATATATATGTATGTATATCTGTTGTCTGTGTTATAGTAACAACCATAACACAGGCTCTGCCTAGTTGTGGATTAGATGGCCGTGTGTGAGTTGTCCCAGATATTTGAATTGCTTAGAGAGGAATAAGTACGCTCTAAAACTAAAACCACAAGTGACAGATGATAAATAAGACTATACTGTATCTGTAAGTAAATACTTTCGTTAGCCAACACTACATCCTACTAATTTTAACTATTTTGTATACTAAAATAATAAAATATTTCCCTTTTTAAACTTTCTTCTGGCAACACATCTGTCAGGGAATCCATCGCGCAATACCAAGCAATACCACAGATAATAAGAACGCATCTATGTTAAATTACGTTTCGCTAATGTATCCGAACGTGCGTTCGCGCACTTATCTGACGCGATGACAGATGAATAGGAAAGGCGGGAAGAAAACTTTTAGGAGTAATATTTGTAATTTTTTAAGATTACTAGCTTTTGCCCGCGACTTCGTCCGAGTGGAATAATAGTTCCCGTTCCCGGGGAATTTTCGGGATGAAAACTATCCTTAGATGTCCTTTCTCGGGTTCCAGACTCTGTACGAAATTCATCCAAATCAGTTCAGTGGTATAGGCGTGAAGAAGAAACAGACAGAGTTACTTTCGCATTTATAATATTAGTATGGATTTACAATATATATAAGTAAAAAAAACTGCTGTTTCCTACCATTAATATGTTTTTTGGTTATTTTAAATATCAAATAAAAACTAAATAATTATATTTTATACAAAGGAAAATTTTTGGGAACTTCAGCTTAATCATAATATTTATAATTATCGTATTAGTAAACTATTAAAAGCTAAATTTCCAAAAAAAAACCTTATCGATTAAATTGATAAATATTTAAAATCTAATATAATCATTTTGATTGTAAAAGCAATTACCGCCCAATTTAATAATTTTTGCAACGCGTGTATAATGTTTCAGCACATTATTTTAATTCTAAAACTTTTCTGCTCGCTAGTACAAGACTAACTTTAAACTAATGCACTTAATTTTGGTTTCGTTACCCGTTTATAGGTTTTTTATAATCATATTTTAGTGCTCTTATGACGATTTGCTGATATGAGTGAGTTGTGGTTTGGGAGCTAGGCAAAATAATACCCTAACTTTTATAAATCAGCTATGTGGTTACTCTGTGATGTGGTAGACCTTAGCCCTCAAATAAGACTAAATGCGCATTACCAATTAGGTATTAATGTAGTGACTACTAAAATCGAATTTGATTCTAAACAGCAATCTACTAGATATACTTACCAAAGAGTTTTTTTTTTACTTTTTTGAATGCCTGAAACTGAAAATTTACTCTTAATTTTTATTATCGTTATTTAAGCGGTTCATATGTACTTTCTAAAGTTTATCTTAGACATCACTGACATCCCGTGCCTCGGAAAGCACGAAAAGCCGTTGGTCCCGGTTGTCATTCGTAGAACTTTGACAGTCGTTACTGGTTAGCCAGAAACTCTGACCAGTCTAACCAAGAGGTATCGGGACGCCCAGTTACTGGGTTGTGGAGGTCAGATAGGCAGTCGCTCCACGTAAAACACCGGTATCCAGCTAAATCCGGTTTTTTTTTTTTTTTTTTTGCTGAGTGGGAAATCATCCAATGACTGCTCCCGTCCTGGGTGCGACGGGAGGGCGTGTCAGACTCTTACTGACTAAAACCCACTCATGTTCCTTCGATTGCCCTTTATGTTCCAGGGTCACGGTAACTATTATAAACATTCCGCAACCCAGCTAAATCCGGTTAGGCTGGCAGCCGACCCCAATACGGTTGGGAAAAGGCTAGGGAGATGATGATTTAAGCGGTTCAACGTTACCTTAAAACTCACGGGAGCGGAGCAATAAATACACGTAGTAAGATGCTAGACGTAGCTTAGCGATTAATAACTTAGGGTACCTATAGTAAATCAAAAATAAGGATAAGGATATCAGTGATTATTTTTTCTCACTCCTTCAGGGTTCTTTTTGATTAATTTCGTTGCGGGATCCAAGACAGTTGAATCGTTTCTCCGGTACTCATCAAGTTTTATTACTCGGCGCTTTTCTGGCGGACTCCACTGTTGATTCTGGCTTTCGGGAGCTGCTGTTGTTGAGAATAGTGTGGCGAGATATCAAAGTGATAACCGCAAAGATTTATTTTATTTTTGAATGTGCCATTTTCGCTAAGTTAAATATTCATCGTTTCAAATTTAGAAATAGAGCCAGACATAAAGACAAAATGACACGTGAACCCCACAAAACTGCTCTTTTCCGCAAAAGTATTTTTTATCTAATCCCCGATATATATAATAAACTGCCAAAGACGATTAGAGACTTAGATTTGCAGAATTATAAAAAGGAATTATTTCAATTGTTATTAGATAAATGTTACTATAATTTAAAGGATTATCTCGATGATGTTATTTAATTTTAATTGTTCCCGTATATTTCTTAATTTGTATTAATTAATTTTAATTGAATTTATAATTTTATGTCTATGTCTTATTATTTTAATTGTTGCCTTGACATGTAAAAATGACTGTTAATTCGAAAGTGCTTCATTTTGAAATGTTATTATTTTAATTTTCTAATTAATTGTGCTATGTTTATCTTATAAAATGTCACTGACCTACTCAAAAATTGTTGTATGCCATTATGGCGGGTCATAGCTGTGTACAAACTCGGAAACATGTAACAACTATTTGCTTACCTATGTACCACAATAAAGAATATTTGTATTTGTATTTGTATTTGAAAGATATCCGCATTTTAAAGGTACGCTTTTCTAATTGGTGGGGGTCCAAATATACACCTGAAAGCAATGATATATTAAGTAAAAAGGTGTAGATTGGTTACACTTATAGGCAGTCAGCTTGTGGCACTGTAAAATGTAGCTATTAGCAAATTATATTGTCACAAATTAATTATATACTACCCGTGCGAGCTAACATGGCACCTGGCTCGAAAACAAACCTCTCTCCGCGACCCCGCGCGGCGCCCCGCTGTCATCTTACAAGTAGCGTTAGCATCATTGTTACAACATACGGCACAAGTTTAACTAAAATGGCGGATGTTCAGAAACAGATTTTCAGGCGAGCACGTAATTTTTTTTATAACTCTGTTTTCTAAGTACATAGTTAAAAAAAAAGTAGAACGAAACGTAACGTAAACGTAGTAGTTTATTAACTATCCAAAAATATTATATATTTTTTTAGCCGCAGTTCCTTACTTTAAATTAATTTCTTAGTATTTTTATAAGTTTCTCATTTTTTATTATTTTTTATTGGTGTTACCTGTCATCTGTCATGGTGTTAGCACAAAATCGAACATCTCCTTTTTTGCACTTATTACTTTAAATGTCATTCTTTTGAGCCAGGTGCCATGTTATCTCGCACGGATAGTACTTACGTCTCTTTTTCACTCGCAATACTTGAATCATGTCATCTTACTTTGACATCTAATACGGCATTTGACACTATTAACCAAGAAATCTAAGACATATTTTTTATAAAACCTATCTTTTTATTAGTCCTAAGCATCGGATTTGTTTTTAATTTACTGTAAAATTGGATTTTTAAATGCTTTAAAATCAATAAATAGTTATCACTAATCAATAATCATTTATTCATTTGTAAACATAGGTTATACATAGATGGTATTAAACAAAAAAATAATAAGTAGTAGCTCTATGTTTTGCTTCATTGGCATACAAATGTTTTTTGTTGAGAACTTAATAGGTAACTAGATTCACATGCATTAGATAATAATAACAACAAATATTAAACTATAACAATAAAATAAATTTAAAATGTTATTAGGAATTATTACAGAGGTTTTTAGTTTTATAAATATTTCTCGTTTAAAAATTCGTCTACTCTGTAATAACATTTTTCTGTTAAAAATTTCTGTAACTACAGCTGTTTTGAATTTAACCATTGGCATGTCTTTAATATTGTCAGGTAATTTGTTATAAATTTGTTATAAGTTAGTCAATAGGGTTACTAGCTTGTGACGTCACAAGCAGGTATTGGCATACAAAGTCTATTTAAGAATTGCGTTTTGACAGCTCATAAAAAGTACGTCAATTGATGATGGTATCAAATACCGGATTGTATGTGTGCGTTAGTGTGCCGTCTTTAAAGATAGAATGTCGTATAAGCAAAAGCAACCTCTCTTCACCTTTTTTTTTTTTTTTTGATGAGTGGGAAATCATCCAATGACTGCTCCCGTCCTGGGTGCGGCGGGAGGGTGTGTCAGACTCTTACTGACTAAAACCCACTCATGCTCCTTCGATTGCCTTTTATGTTCCAGGGTCACGGTAACTGTTATAAACATAACATTCCGCAACCCCGGCAGGCGTTGGCCCTGTTGGGCCCCTTCCTGTGACCTCTCTTCACCTTTTGACTTAAAATATCATTGCCTGACAGGATACCCGATACCTAGCTCCTGTACTAAAAGAAGGTAACCTATTTAGATTTATTTTGAGTAATAATATAAAATAGTCTGTCTATGACGTACAGTAAACACTCACTAAGTAATGGAGGCCATACACGCTAGGTTTTGCATGATGGTTTTAGCCGTGCATGCATAACCGACAGGCAAGCCCTAGCGTGTATGTGATTAAACTGTACAGTTATCGGTGCATGCAAACTCGGTTATGCTTGTCGGTTTTGCATGCACAGTTATAACCATCATGCAAACCCTAGCGTGTATGGCCTCCATAAAAGAGCATTGTGTAAATCATGTCTGTATGTTTATTACTGTCGAACTATCGAAAACATTCCAATTATGATTTATTGCGGCAACTAGTTTATAAAAGAAATAATTTTTGTGCGTTGGTAGTTATCGAATTAGAAAATGTTATTGTCTTATTGGCTTGTATTTTTTTATCCATTTGAATATGTAGTTAAACAGAGGCGTGTCTAGGTCAAAATCAACAACACATTTCACAACAGATTTACAACAGATTACATCAGATTTTTATGATTAGAATAGCACAGCTAGTCCCTGAGACACTTCGCCAAATATCTTTTAATTAATACTAATATTATAAATGCGAAAGAGAGTTATTTTCGTCACCAACGTGTGTTTTACAGTTAAAATATGGAAGAGATGCACTGGAGCACCATAGACCTATGGTGCTCCAGCCATGAGAATGTGATTATTCAAGGAGACCTACTCATGTAGCTTTAATTCAACTAGGCGGGAATGAGGTCATTGAAAAGGGCTATCATATTGATAGGAGAATTGGAACTCTTCAAGACGAGTGGCGTAATATACCTAAGAAATAACTCAAGTATGTGATTTGAACAATTACACTATCTACCTATGCAATTATTGCAAACAATCGGTTATCTCTACTTTATAGATTTTTTATTGGTGACATATAAAGCCAATGTACACACATCCAAATCTATAGATAACCTGTTTCGCGACGCTCTCTAACTACTAAGGTACCTTTAACCTTTCAACGACCAAGCGACAGCCGGCTTTCGCGCCGCGATTGTCTTTCTAATTTGTCTCGAATCACGTGCGTTTGAAGATTTAATAGAGAATATCTTTAACAACAAAATACCGTTATAAACTCGCGTCCTCGACGAGGACATCCGCTCATTCCTCTTAACATCCTAACCAGTCGCGACAATACACGCATTCTACACATTTCTCTATCCCGTTACTTTTTACGCGCGTCAACACAACATGGTATAAAAAACTTTTTTCCCCAAACTCAAAAATAGGGCAACACAAAAAGTCAAGCGTGTTCCTTAACAATCGTCGGTTCTTTTTTTGAATTTTTCCTTTTTTTCTACACTTTTGACGCGTTCACCGATCCATCAGAGACAATTCGGCGGGATTCTGTCGTTACAACAATTATTGTTTCGCGTTATCATTCTGACAAGTTTAATGTTTTCGTGGTAACAGAAATAGTTTACTTAATGAGCGCCTTTTTCTTACTAATTTAAGCTTAGAAAGACATTTGGGATTTAATGATAAGGTAAGATGTTTTGACGTTTTTTTTTATGGGATGTTTTAAATAGTGAATGATATTTATTGATTATGTAGGAAATATTATCAGTCTAATTAAAAGTAAAGTTTTTTTAGCAAAATGAACACTTAAAGAATTATGCAGACAATCTTTTAATGTGGGTATTATTAGAACGCTAGAATTACTGCTGCTAGAGTCATTGTTTATAATAAGTAGTTAGAGTTACCGTGACCCCGGAACATAAAGGGCAACCGAAGGAACACGAGTGGGTTTTAGTCAGTAAAAGTCTGACACGTCTTCCCGCCGCATTTAGGGCGGGAGAAGTCATTTAATGATTTCCCACTCCCAAAAAAAAAGTCACTGCTCAAATTGTATATATTTTGATTTAATATCTTTGCGGGATCTGAGACAGTTATTTATATCATTTTCCGGGAATTGCGTGGACATTTGTGGTTGTCTCCAATTAGAATAAGACTTTCAGAATTTTTTTAACGGGTTTTTCGTTTTATTTGAAAAAGGAACAACAAACCAATAGTAACATATTCCGTTAGACATAATTCATGTAAGATTCTAAACTGAGATTATAATATCACATTGCAAGCTTAGTAGTGTTCCGAAAAACACATGTTAACGATATTTAAGATAAGTTGCGTTCATTAGTTATCTAAACAGGTCGGATTATAAGGATTATCTGTGAACGCGACCACCCTTGCGAAAACAGCTGTCAATTTAGCGGCCATTTTGATGTTTTTGTTTTTAATGGAGCAAATGTAACATAAATTAGTGAGCCTAGTTTTTGCGTTTAGATTTATTGGACCTTATTAAGCGTAAAATTTGCGAGCGCTAAAAAAATGTTCAGCACAAAAAATATTTAGAATAAAAAGAGCAAATATTAAACTTGGAAAGTTTTTATACTTACCTACCTAATTAGCGGGTTTTACGTTAGTAACTAACCACATAATTAAACAATAACCAAAGTAAAAAAATGCCGTTACTTTCTGTAAAATGCCGCCAAAATACACCATTTGATTTTAGCAGTTTCCTGACTTTACTTTTCCTGACCTTAATTTCTAAATGAATTTTGTTATCTGTGAATCAGACTAATATTGTCTTATTGGATAATAGATACATGATACTCAAATACTAATTTAAGTTAATTCCCATTTATTAATTGGGTCTACTTTACCGCCAGCCATCTTTACATGTAAAATTAAATGAATCCCTATTTCTCTTAATCATACCATAGAGAACGACATAGCTAACCGATTTCACGCAACTTTATTACGTAGTTTGATACTTTGCTCAGGATTTTTATGAAAAAAAAAAGTACCAAAAGAAAAAAAAAATTGGAAACTTAAAGACTATTTTAAAATGCCAATGATGCGGATAAAGCCAAAAGGGATAGCTCATCTTCAAAGAAATAAGACAGAATCAACAGTGGTGCCGAACAACGGGCAAAACTACTCCAACACCCCGGGTCACTTCCAGAAATCTTTGGCAGACTGAAAAGTCTTCTACCATTCTGGGAAAGTGTGGGATGGTTGGAATAGGCGACAAGCCACACACGCACAATGGCCGAATTATGAGGCTAAGTGCGGACAAGCCCAGCGAAACTAAACTAAAGACAGAATCAAATCTACTTCATTGGCCATTAATACAGATCAACAGTTTCAAAAACATTGCAGTCCTAATAAACCTCGATTAACACCTATTTAAAACTAAGATTAACTTCCCGTTCACTTAACAAACCCATTTAACTAAATTGTTCCTTCAGTCAAAGTTCTAACCAACAAAGTTCATTAACAAGGGGACACGTTTTTGCGCCATAACTCATAGTTTTATGTTTAAACGACAAATTGGTTCCGGGAATGTGGGTGTCCAAAGATTTCGAAGATTGGTTGAAAAAAATGGAGGATTTGTCACAGTTTATCAGCTGCTCATTTGGAGCAATTTTGAGCTCAGCTTTGGATGCGGGTTTCGGGAAGAAGACAAGATTTAATGGATGGAGTATGGCTTTTCCATTAAATCTCCAAAAATCATTACTCTTCAAGAGGAAATCTCTTCAAATCAAAACTCATCATTCCTCTTGAAGAGGAATAGTTTTTTACCACGACTGCAAAAAATAGTATTGAAGTAATTTTAATCTAAATCCGCTTTGGTATTTAAGTTGAAATAAATGTATGGGCCGTAGGGTATTTAGAACGATCTAGACCTTTGGGGTTTAGTGGTATAAGCCAGAATTTTATACCAAGATAACTTTACTATACTATACTCTCTCTCTACACGTACTTAGCTTAGCCTTCTATCTTGCCATCTCTAGCTTGCTATCGTAGTTTTTTGTAACGGTGAGAGTAATAGGGTGAGCCAAAACGTTTGCTAAACTTAAGAGTAACCAAGATGTATCGTGTTACCCAGTGATCGGGTTGAGGAGGTCTGATAATAATAAGGCAGGGGCCATAGCCATTCAATAGTCTCAGATAAGTAATCCGTCTTAGCAACCCAAACCCATAGTCCAATATTTTCCTTATTCCATGACCTGCAAAAGACCACCACCAACCGGGGGTTGACCTTAGGTGCACTTGAGTGGTGCATATAGGATTAATCGCCGGTTGGTGTCCCACTTCATATTATAAAACTTTATTTAAGGGGCCTCTGCGAGTTGGCTTCGGCCCCTCGTATGCCTTCCAAAGGTCCGGGACCCCAGGGTCCCGAGATACGAAAATGTATATAAAAATGGTTGCCTGTAAAGTCGGTTTTACGGGCGAAGATTTTACGTGACAACGTCTTTTACCGATCATAGTTGAGTGGGAGAGAGACGCAAGGCATTCGGCGGGCCTCTCTCTCGTTCGGTGACTCATCGTAACGTTACCGAGCGTTACACTTTTTCATAAGTGACTCCCAGCCGCAACCTAATTTAAGACGTTGTCACGTCAAAATAATATCTTTATTATAAAACACAAGATTTATGATACAAAGAGCGAGATAACATTGCTGAGTAATATGATAGGCTCACTCCAAATTAAACACTGGTATAGACTGGAAGCCGAACCTAAAATAGTTATAAAAAAGATGGGAGAACGATAAAAGCTGATTGTCAGACATTTTGACTCCATAATGGCTGTCAAAGATCTATGGTTGACAATCGGGATCAACTGCTTATCATTTTTTCCAAAGCATGAGATGTTAGTAAAGCCCTCGAAAAACTTTCCAACTGCAATTTAAATCGCTTAAAAAACTATACCTCTTAATAATATCAGTGTTGAAATGAAGTGCCAAAGCAAATTCAATTTACAAAAACACCGTTTTATCGAAAACAAAATCTCACACCGCGAATTATTCTCTCACACGAAATAAAAAGGGTCCAAAAAATATATTTAAGTAAAACAAAACAATGGTTCGCTTCGAAGTGATCAAATGGATTAAAATGGCCGGTGCCGGAACAAATTCAATCGTACAATCTAACGTAGGCCGGGGGCCGATTTGTGAAAACAATACAAAACCTTTTTGTTTCCAAACCAGGATACTTTGAGCTGAAAACTGATAGCTTAGTTTGTGGCGTTTGAGACGGTTTTCTGTTAATTGCTGTAATGTTTGTGAGTAGTGATGATAGGGTTATGTAAACCCTAAGGTCTAAGGGATAACAAACCTTAATTAACAAGTGCTTTTGCCTTTCAATATTACTGTCACTGTAGGATAATGCTAAACTACGAAGACAGACAGATGTAGAACATATCTAAGTCAAAGTATGTGTTAAGAAACGTATGTGTGTTCATATACTAGGTGTATTTTTGTACTTTTATTTTGGAACCAACTCTGAAATCGCGAAAAAAATATGAGCTGTTTCTAACAAATGTTCAAACCTCATCCCGACCATAACGTATGAAACAGCAGATATTTTTTTCGAGATTCCAGAGTTGGTTCCATAACAAAAGTTGTTTGTTTTCATGGGTAGAACCATTACCTAGCGGGTTGTGCAGGACCAACAATACACCTAGTAACTATATCAAATAGATACTGTTTAGCCATAGCATGTGCTAACTTACGTCTATCCACCTCGGCAATCTTGGGATAAGCTAACCGTAATTCTAATGTAAAAAAAATACTGATGAACGAGTGCATAAGCAACTTCTTTCTTTTTTTCTTGTCATCATCTGTTTAGTCTTTCAGACTGGTTCAAATACCCCGGTACATATTTCCAGGAGGTATTACAATGACATATTATTATGATTGCAAATGTGAAAAACCTATGATTCATTTTCGAAGTCTTGGCTTCAAAGCTAAAAAAAAAAGCTTGGCTTGGCTTAAAAAGCTTGGCTTGGAATCAGATGGCCGTGTGTAAGATGTCCCAGGATGGATGGAAGTCTATAAAACAATCAGACGATGTCATAATACGGATAGTAGTAACTAGAATTATACAAAAATATTTTAGTTTAAAGGTAAATAATTAAAGTGTTTAGTCATAGTGTAGTGTAGAACGATCAGAGGAAACAATGATCTGCGTAAGACAGATGAAACTTTAATTAGATAGGTAGGGCTTGGTGTCACTAATTGGGAGAGAGGCTATGACCAGCATTGGTCTGGCGCTGGCAGATAATGATGAAGTCAAATGAATGATGAAGCGAATAAATAAAAATGGTAAACGGACTGACTGACGGGGTGATATATCAACGCACAGAACAAACCGCTGGTCCTAGAGACATGAAATTTGGAGTGTGTGTTCTTTGTGACGTTTAAGAAACGATTTTTAGAAATTGCACAGATTAAATAGAAGTTTGACATTCACGCGTGCAGAAACTAGTTATCATACTTTATATGTCCATTTTCAAATTAAGTTTTCTAATAGAAAACTGACAAACTGCAAGTTCCTAAAGTACCATTATCCTTAACACATTCAACCCTACATCGAGTGTCTATCAAAAATGGTCGCTCTCAAATTTGTTTCTTTTGGAGGCAAAAATCTTTTGTCGCTCGTTCTGAATCGATCCGCTGGGAGCAATATTCGTTCAAGAACCGTTGAAAATATCGAGTGAGGGTTTCATTTCCGAACGGATTTAAGCGCCGAATGTAAGATCTTCTTTGTTTATGTTTTATATTGTTGACTAGTGTCGCCCGCGGCACCGCCTACACTTGAGAACAATGTGATGAGTTAATTGAGAAAAGGTGGAGGATGTTGATTTTAAATTTCTTCATTTGTTTTTTGAGTTACGGTTAGTAACGGATATGTTTTTGAGGGACTGTTGTCTTATTTTGGTGAAGAGAGCCTTATTTTTAGGCTTTATCAATAGAATTACTTGGAATTTGCTCATTAAAGGATATCGACCACAAATAAGAGACCAGGTAGAACACCAGAATAGTTACACTACAGAGATCTATATGGAATATGGAGCAAGGGATAAAAACAACCAGTTTTATATAGAAAACAGTTTCTTTTTTTATTATGGTACACCACAATGGCGACTTATTAGTAGGTGACACAAAGTTTAGCTCTAAATATCACAAAATAGTACTTCTAGTTTTTTTTTCTTAAAGTATCAAGACATTTTAGTTTTTAAAGTAAACATTTTTCCGCCAAACATTTTATTGTGGACTATCGTATTTTTATTAGTTTCCTCTCTAGCCCATTTTCTTTTTACTGCCAGCCGACATATTGAATAGAATTGGCGCGAAAGTGCGCGCCATATTGGTCTCGCTTGATAGTTCCTGAAATGGATTATTTTTTCTGTTTTCTTGCGAATTTGTTTAATATTTTTACAGGTTTTTTTAGTAGGTTATATTGTTATATTCTATGCTACTTATCTATAGAATGAAAAATACGATCTATATGTCTGATGGACTGGTCATCTCCCAGCTGCCTAAGTTTTTTTCAAATTTCTTTTTAATTGTTTCAACGATTAAGTATTTTTAAACTAGACCTCTTTTAATGTTCATGACCCGTTACATTGTTCACACACTCTCATGTACCTACATTTAATTTAATAATGTAACCAAATAATATTGTAATATTGAAACTGATTTTAAAAGAGTGTTTAAGGAGTTTCTTGCTCGTTCTCCTCCATAGAAACCTACTGTTTGGAACGAGCAAATAGCTTCACCTTTTATTTAATTGGTTTAATTTAATAAATGAGTTTTTGATTGTTATAGCTTTTGTTTGGTAAAACTATCAAATCATTGTGTCTAGAAGCCGACGATAACATAGCCGGGAAAATCATGAAATCGGCTTTCACCCTGTTACAAATTGTTCCCGAACATTAGCTTTATGTGCCTTTTAGGCATGTGATTTCATACCTTAAACTTTAGTTCTCCCGGCCATTACTAAGAAATTTAGAAAAAAGCCCAATTGTACTCAAGGTCTCAGGTTTCACGAAACCAAAGAGCCGTCAAAATACAAAGTAAAAATTATTAAATTAAGTTATTTATTGTACCTGTGTATTACGATTATTAATTTGTATGCTGTATTACAATTAATTTAAGTAAATTAATGTACTGTTTTGCACATAAGTTTATCCTCCACTGCAAATCTCACTATCTTATTGTGGTTTGCTGGAAGAAAACTCTTTACGGGTCAAGCTCGCTTTGTACACATGTTTTTTTATATTGTATTGCGTCTTTTATTGGTTCTTTTGTTGTGTGTGCAATAAAGAATAAGAATAAAAAGAGAGCATTGATCCCCAAGTCGCAAGCAGCACAAACCATAGAGGACGAATCTATCGCTTTAGGATTTATTATGTCGCTAGAAAATTGCTTTCAACACATAAACCCTGATTGCTAGTGTCGAGTTACTAGTTTATGTTGTTCGAACGGTGTCGGGTTCCACCCAATTATCGCTGTTCTTCATTTTGGGGTTATTGCCGACCAATTTTTAAGGGCTTTTGGCCTTTTTTTGTTTGGCGAAAAATGGGATTGATTTTGGTAGAAACATAAAAATGTTTGTTTTGAAACAGTTTATGTGGTTTACAAAAACCACAAATGGAGTCACCTTCTTAGCATTTTCCCGGTTTATTAGGCTTCTCACTGGCTTCAGTTGAATTCTACTAATTTATTTGGATTCTACTAATTAAATCACCTTACTTGGTCACACAATACTCCTTGGTAAGGCTTTCAGGAAGTCACAGATTAAAAAATAGCTACAACTAAGGTTCAAGATTGGTTTGTACCAAATGATATAAAAATCCTTTCAGTGAAAATAAACGTTTTTCTTTTTTTCTTTCTTTCTTTTAGTGATTTAGCCGTGTATGCGTAACGGTTAAGTTGCTGTCGAATCAAATTTTTATTTATGGCGCTTTCCTTTTTTGAGCGTACAAATGTAACAAAATCTACTTTGAATTTGTTACCGAAAGCGTATAGCATTTTAATTCACATACTGATTGAAACATGATCAAGTAGAAAATATATGAAGGTCTACTTCAGATATGGCACAAACATGGCAAAAGATTTTTTAAACTCTAGCTCTAGTATATTAATGAAGCGCCTGAAAGACCAATCCTCTTCGAGCAATCATGGTGATTAATCCTCGCCCTTCAAAAAGGTCTTTGACCTGCCGTGAGACAGGCTAACATTATGATTATTAGTTAGCGCGTTAGTAAGCCCAATTATAATTTAATCAGTCGCAATTATCCCCCAACTCACAGCATCCATACCTAGTTATCTACCTACAATTCCTCTACAAATGGCCCCCGTCGACGCTTATACTAACAGCTCGGTAATGGGGGACAAATAACACCCCCTCTCCCCCTCCCTACTCGTCACCCGCCCCCCAAGCTCTTGCAGAGATAAGTGCCACCCCTGGGTATAAAGTACAGACAGGGCCAGAAGTCTATGGGTTTTGAAATGGAGTTTTCTGTATAGAGATGTCTACCTACAATAAGCTCAATAGGAAGACGAAATACTAATAATTGTCTCTACATAAACAGATAATTTACGAATGGGCAATAATCTGCCTTGGGCCTTTTTTCTGATTGTTACAGGTGCGTTGTCATACCAGGCGACCAGATAATGTTTTCAGCGGCTTACACTCTATGAAGCGATTCCCACAACACGTCACTACAGATCGCGTCTAAATTTCAGATGTATATGGGGTTGACCAAAGTTGGATGGTACTGATAGTTAAGTAGGTGTAATATTTCCTTGGGTTTTTTTTTATTTTAAGTGAATTCTAGGTGAAGTTTTATACGACAGATGTCTTGTGGACAACTAGGTGAACAGTGGTCAAATTACTAAGTACGTCTGCTAGATGTGGATATGAAAGGTGCTTTGCCATCCTAGAATGTAAACATGGAGTAGTAGTGGAGTGAACGAGTTCTTTCAGGAAAGTGCTAGCACCAATACCCCCATACCATGAATAATATTTATTTATTGCCCATGGGCTTGCTCTTGGTCCCAGACTAGCCCGAGCTATATTTGCCGTAAAGCAACCAAGCTGTGTGCTTTAAAGCATATATATGAGACACTAGCTTTTGCCCACGACTTCGTCCGCTAGGAACAATAGTTCCCGTTCCCGGGGGATTTCCGGGATGAAAACTGTCCTATGGCCTTTCTCGGGTCCCAGACTATGTCTGTACCAAACATTCAAATCGGTTCAGTGGTTTAGGCGGGAAGAAGAGACAGACAGACAGACAGACAGAAAGACAGACAGACAGAGTTACTTTCGCATTTATAAGTACGGATTATCTTCTTTGTCTCTAGAATGGATTATTCATTCTAGAGACAAAGCTGAAAATTTATTTTGTAAATAACACTTTTACACGTTAATCTTTTTTTCTTATTTTAAGCGAACAATCGGGCCTGTGTTTTTTTTGCTGACTACTCTGAGAAGAAGCAACTGAAGCAAACTCAGAGGTCAAAGACTCCTGTAAAGTCCATACAAAATTGGTCAAATTATGCTATATGCTAATGGTAAAGCATCTGCGAGTTTTCATTATAGATGTTAATAGACTGTGATGACTTTTCAACAAGAAGTGGGCTTTAGTGCTTGTTTCCTCTATAATGCAAAAGAGAAATTAAACCATTGATAATATAATCATGGACTCTTTTCCCCGACCGTACATAAGTGGGAGGTATTTGCTAAAGGAGTGATACTTGCCGGAAATGGGATTGTAAGACGATGGATTGAGTGCTCCGTCCCGCTCTAACACATGGGCCGTCTCTTTCTGTCGCCAATATGGATTGGACGGAGAATTCCTTCATACTTCCCTTATGTGGGACGTTTAGGATTACTTTGCTCTTATTATCTTTTTCGACTGGTTCGGATAGAAATGCAGAAATCTTTTGTCACTGAAATAGTAGGTAACTGAAGGAAAAACTTTAAATGAAATTATTAATTTCAATCTATTCATTCGAACACACGTGATTCGAGACACAATAGCAGCCCAACAGCCGGTTGTCGGTTGGTCGTCGAAAGGTTAAAGATACTTTCGGAGAAAATGAAAAAGGATTAAATCTAGTGGTTCCACAAGGTTGTTTTCTTTGAAGAGGAATGGTCTATTTATTTATTTAGGGGGGTCAATAAACTACATACCAAACAGAAGATATACAGGTAGTGTAACAAGATGCCAAATAAACCCTATTATCGTTTAACATTCTCACTTACCACCATCTTCTTGACTTGTGCAGTCCAAAATGTGTTTCGTGTGAAGAAGAATGGTCAAAAAATTCCATACCAAACAAAATACACTTTTATAGTGTAACTACACGCCAAATCACCACCATTACCATCTAATGTCCTCACTTACTACCATCTGTCTGTTGACAAGCTGATAATATGATGATGTTGATGCAAACCTAACATATAAACATACTAACATACATGTTGCTACATAAATAATACTTAGCACGTATATTAATTAGCTATTCACCATCTCTATCTTGCCATCGTAATTTGGCAATTGTGTGAAGAGGACAGTATTATTACTTAGACAGAGTATGTGCTATGTACTGTTTATTTATATACCTAGGACTCAGTAGCCTACGAATCATTATCTACGCTGATTCTATCCATACTAACATAATAAATGTGAAAGTGAGAACCATCATCTAAGTTGATTTTTACCATACTACAAAATGCGAATATATAACTCTGTCTGTCTGTCTCGTTTACACGCCAAAACTACTGAATCGATTTAAATGTTTGGTATAGAAACAAGACATAGGATAGTTTTTATCACATAAATCCTACGGAAACGGGAACTACGCGGGCAAAGCAGGACAGCTAATAATAAGTAAAAATTGGCATCATCCAACCAAAATTACCTCCTCGAAACTCCCAAATCAATTCTGATAGACAACGAAATAAACCAGACGATACTCGTCTAGAACCCAAAAAGGTCAGCGAAAGGTCAAATAATGATTAAAATCCTCTACATCACAGCAAGCAATTAGTGAAGATTTGAGCCAATTAATTAGGAAAGCAGGACGCTGCTCACACCCATTTCTTTAACAAAATGTCTCCTGCCTCCCAGATATTAAATTTACTGAGGAGGGGCGGAGAGCCGTGGCGTGGTGTGGGTGAGACGTGCAGTACAGTTAAACGTGTCATTACCTACGTCTGAGGTACAGGGTGGTCTAAGTTTGTACATTATTTGTTATTTTAGTAGCTATTTAAATAATCATCAAAGGTTTTCGTTTCAATAAATTTCTTCACAACCCTCGGTTGGAGAATGCTTTGGGCATTGACTCCGCTTGTACTTTTGTGCATAGAGTGTAAATTAATTGTATACTAACTGTCCACCTGGTAGTAAAGGTACTAGTAAAGTATGTAGTGCTTTAAGTTTTTAATGATTAACAAAATATATTACGTAGGCAAGGAATTAAGTTTTAAACGATGGAGGATAATTAGACCTTGATAAAATAATGTTGCTCCGGCTGACCTGTGTTATTGACTGAGACAGAGACAGCCAATATCTTAGAGTACTTTCTTATTTAATTAACTTTTTTTTCTCTCTATTCAAGTAATCGGAAGTGTTCAAAAAACAAGTGCATAGGCATCTATTGGCTAAGCTCGCTCCATCGTAGGCCCCGTCTATGCCCTCGGGCTAGTCTGGGACCAAGAGTAAGCCCATAAGAACTAAAAAAAAAAGTACGTTCTTCATAGTTTGTTATATGCGAAAACATGTTCTTATTGCTGTTTCTGTTAGCTGTTAATACTGTTTGTTTTCCAACTACAAGAAAATAAATAAATAACTATCGGCCTGGCTATGTTACTAGTAGGACTTAAAATATATCTAAACCATAAGGTAATTAGAAGTTGGGCAACAATAGTAGATTGTATTACAAGGGCGCAAAGTAATATTTTTACGGCGAGGGCGTTTTTTGAATCCAGAGCGAAGTGAGGGATTCTAGAGTAGAATCCCGAGCTTTGCGAGGGATTCTTAAATAGAATCCCGATCGTAGCGAGGGATTCAAAGTACGTCGCCCGAGCCAAAAATATATTTTGCGCCCGAGTGATACACTCTACTTTTCATCACCCCCTATGAGAAAATAAAAGGCGCTTCATACTTTATTGTAAAATTATTATTGTAGCTGCTATTATTATCATATCTTGATAATAATGCTATTATTATGATATCTTGATAATAATAGCAGCTACATTAATAATTTGCTGCAAAACAATCCGTGAAAATTTTTACGAGAACTCGGGCCGTAGTTTGCGCTATTTCTATTTAAGATTTTTTTTATTCAGCCGTGGCGTGACTATTGGACGTCGTACCAGCCATTCATTATTTGCGTTCGCTTCTTTGGAGAATTTTTAAGCGCACTTATAACAGGGCGTAAAACATGCAAAGACGCTCCAAATTCAAAAAGTGCGATTAAAAGTTACTTTTAGACGCACTTTTTGAATTTGGAGTGCCATTATTGCCCGCTGAAAGTTTCTTATAGAAAACACCAACTTTGGGCGTTCTTAAAGGGGAACATAGTCGTCTTTTTCGAATAGGTGGGATGAAAACAATATTTTCTTAATATTTTTCACTGCAAAAGAAAACAATATTTCCCTCCATTTCCACACCCTGTACACCCATATCTGCATAGCACAAATAGCTTGAACATGTGCGCAATATTCTCGTCCCACCGACCAATCGGAAGGCAGCGATCTATGTGTGTGTAAACTGTGTACACTCTGGGTGGCTCCCATTTAAGGGGGTGCTCTTTACACCCAATTAAAGTTTAATGCGACGATTGTTATGTAATTGGAGGAAGGGGGAGGATTCGTTTCTTCATTGTTTAAGGGGTAGGTTTTAGGTTTTGTGGTTTCGGTGATTTTCTCTTGTGTTGGAAGAAACTATAGAGGGTTACTTAATATTATTATAGTAATAAATCTTTACTGATCTATTTCAATTCTATATTACAGAAAGTATATATGCAATAAAGATACGGAGTAAGTTTACGGATGAAAACGACCACACACCAGTATTATACGCATTAAAACGCAAACCCGATCACTTATAAAACCATATTAAAAAATTCCGACCTATCAAAATACTGAACACTATATGGCCAGTACTTAATTCAGGTGATGAATTCCCTGATTCCCTCCCTTATGTTGTCGTAGGCCTTCGGTCTAAACGTATACAGTTTGAATACCAGTCTTGCCAAAGAATTTTACCAAGACACTTAACCTCTTGTGTCTCATCCGTACTATCCGTACTAAGTAATATTATAAATGCGAACGTTATTAATTATAAATGTGACTCTGTCTGTCTATCTGCCTCTTCTTCACGCCTAAACCACTGAACCGATTTGAACGAAATTTGGTACATATAGTCTGGGACCCGAGAACGGACATAGGATAGTTGGAAATCCCGGAAATCTCCTAGAAACGGGTGCTAATAATCCACGTGGACGAAGTCGCGGGCAAAAGCTAAAGTCACCAAGTAACAGGATTGTTATGGTTGTGGTAGGAAATATCTTCATTTAAAAACTCTGGTGTTCATCTGCATAGAAATAGACTTTTTTATTTCATTAAAACAAGCTGACGGCTTACCTCATGAAAGTTGGCTACTTTCGCATATAAACGTCTACAAAAACATTTATTTGCCTTCCAGAAAGTAGCCCTTCCACATCTTACAATGTAATGTCTCATGTGCCTGTGATTATTTCGGCAACAATACGCTTCAAACCAAAACACCAGAACTCTGATACCTATGTGGTAAAAAAGTTGTGGTAGTAGTATTTGGTGTTTTTTTAGTTTTAGTTTTGCTGGGCTTGTCCGCACTTAGTCTCATAATTGGGCCATTGTGCGTGATGTATGAGTATTCGGGGTTGCAGAATAGTTCTAATAGTTACCGTGGCCACGGAACAAAAAGAGCAACCAAAGGAACATGTATTGGTTTTAGTCAGTTAAAGTCTGACACGCCGTCATTAGATGATTGCTCACCCACCAAAAAAAAAGGTGGCAGGTAGTATTTTTCGGGACAAGCTCTTTCACAAAGACTCTCTACTAGACTGGACCATGGTTAGACAAAGGCCACTTATGCATATGTTGATGATCAGGATCTTTAAGAAATCTGCTGTGAGTAATATACGATGATTGTGTGAATTATCATCACTAACTCCCACACTTTCCTAAAAGAAACTCATTTATTCCTGACTCTCAGGAATTTATAGGTTTTAGTTGGACCATCGGGAATATTCGAGATTTTTCGGATTATTCCGATCTGTCACCCCGTTTTGTCCCCACGGGTGAAAGATAGGAAAAAAAAGTTTGATTTGTGCCCCAGTTAGCAATGTGTGGAGCACATTTTCTATTAACCTCTTCACGCTACTGCACGCCTAGTACTTTTGATTGATTTAAATACTAAATATCTCAGTATTTTCAGTATTTTACCAACCCATGGGGACAAAACGGGGTGACAGATCGGAATAAACCGATTTTTCACTCTGGAAACCTTTCCCAAAACAGTTTACTACATTAACTCGTTATAAAACTGATGAAAACAGACAAATGTTGCCACATTTCATCAAAATTCACGTGTTTTCATCAAGAAAATTCAAGAATTCATCTCCACACACACATAATCGTAACAGAGGTGATTTCTAAGATTATACACTCAAAATTATGTTACAGAACCCTAAAATTCTTCGCTAGATTTAGCAAATTGCAGTATGCAAATATCCTCCTCTTAAAGGCGCCATCCGCTTGTGGAAAATCAATAGAGCGTGTGGGAAAGAGACCAATATATACTTTGCTTTGTGCTAGAAAGAGACAAATAACCAGCCTCTTTCCTCTAGGTTTGGTACTATGAAAATCTGATACTGTAGACACGATTTCGCAATTTTCTACTTTAGTTCTTGAATCACACAGTTGAATTTCAAGCGCCAGTGATCTTGGCATATTATTTTAAGACCATGTATTTAAGACAAAGGATATTGAAGTTTGTTTCAAAGATATAGAGTTACATTTTCTTCTAGAGGTTTTCAGAGTAATATTCCCTCTGTAATTGCTAGTGATTTCATAATAGTGATAAATGGTGCTATAGAAAACATTTGCTAATTATTTTTATTGGTTGTTAGCCAAAGTGGAGTGATATTATGATGTGTTGGGCTATAAAGTTTATCTAGTTATAACGTTGGATTATTCTTAACTGTTCTTGAATATATACTGCAATAAATTACTGTTCTCGGGATGTAATTACTCTTGGATTTTATTGATATGTTTTTGCTAATTGCTTTTAATTATTATTAATGTATACCGGTGTTGTTAATGCTAACTGTCCTGATGGCCAAGTGGATAAGGCGTCTGCCTCTCGTGTAAGAGGTTATGGGTTCAAACCCGGCCAAGTACCAACATGACATTTCATTTCACATATTCATGTACTTTCTTAAATTCTTAAGTTTATCTTGGACCTCACTGACACTCTGTGTCTCGGAAAGCGCGTAAAGCCGTTGGTCCCGATTCAAATTCGTAGAACTTTACAGGTCGTTATGTCATAAGTAGTATAGTCATAAGCTAGAATTCTGACCATTTTTTTTTGGGACAATCCCGCCACACTATTCCCAACCACTGCAACTCCTGAAAGCCAGAATCAATAGTGGAGTCCGCAAGAAAAGCGCCGAAGCAATGAAGCTCGACGAGTCCCGGAGAAGCGATTCAACTGTCTTGGAGCCTGCAACGAAATATATAAATAGGTGTATATAGAATTCTGACCCGTCTAACTAAAGGGTATCACAATTTTTTTTCATAGATTCATCATTTCATCTACTTTACGGTTTGTAGATTTTTTCTTTAGAAACTTACAATCTTCTTTTTATTTCATAGGTTCCAGGGACCGCAGACCTGATTTTTTAATTATAATTGAACGCATAAGCGCATCACAAATAAGACTGTCTACTAAATCAAATCACTGACTACTAAATAGAAATATTGCTTCAATCTCTAAAAGCCCTTGTAGACAATAGATAGGAATTATTCTCATAATATCTTTTTTTTTTTTTTGGTTAGTGGGAAATCATCCTATGACTGCTCCCGTCCTGGGTGCGGCGGGAGGGCGTGTCAGACTCTTACTGACTAAAACCCACTCATGTTTCTTCGATTGCCTTTTATGTTCCAGGGTCACGGTAACTGTTATAAACATTCTCATAATATCTTAACCTTTCAACGACCAAGCGACAGCCGGCTGTCGCGCTGCTATTGTCTTTCTATTGTGTCTCGAATAACGTGTGTTCGAAGGTTTAAAATTATTTTAAGTATTTCACCATCACAGCACACCAGCACAGTGTAACAAAAATATAATAATACTCCATAAATTGATAGTGTAATTGGAGGGCGTGATATTGTAAGTTAATTTGTTCCAATATTTCAACCCCTGTGGTGTTCCTCCCTATGGGGTAGTTAATATAAATCTGTGGCGGTATGGCGTTTGGTAGTGTTCAGATTACTTCATATTGCTAAAACTGTCTTGCTGTCTGTCTAGTGGTAGATATTGGCAAGGGGTAGAAATCCAAGAGTAGATTTCAAGTCAAAGACTTAATTAAGTTAGTTATTTCCGTTAGACTAATTTAATAGTAGATTGTATTACAAGGGCGCAAAGTAATATTTTTACGGCGAGGGCGTTTTTTGAATCCAGAGCGAAGTGAGGGATTCTTAAATAGAATCCCGAACGTAGCGAGGGATTCAAAGTACGCCGCCCAAGCCAAAAATATATTTTGCGCCCGACTGATACACTCTACTTTTCATCACCCCCTATGAGAAAATAAAAGGCGCTTCATACTTTATTGTTAAATTATTATTGTAGCTATTATTATCATATCTTGATAATAATACTATTATTATAAAATATGTTGATTATAATAGCAGCTACATTAATAATTTGCTGCAAAACAATCCGTGAAAAATTTTACGAGAACTTGGGCTGTAGTTTGCGCGTTCTATTTCTATATAATTTTTTTTTATTCAGCCGTGGCGTGACAATGGTATTGGACATCGTACCAGCCATTCATTATTTGCGTTCGATTCTTTGGCGAGCTTTTAGGCGCACTTATAACAGGGCGTAAAACATGCAAAGACGCTCCAAATTCAAAAAGTGCGATTAAAAGTTACTTTTAGGCGCACTTTTTGAATTTGGAGCGTCATTATTGCCCGCTGAAAGTTTCTTATAGAAAACACCAACTTTGGGCGTACTTAAAGGGGAACAAAGTCGTCTTTTTCGAATAGGTGGGATGAAAAAGATATTTTGGAACTTAACCTACTCGCAAGAATTTTATAAAATTAAGCCTTTTGTTGCGGAATGTTTATAATAGTTACCGTGACCCCGGAACATAAAGGGTAACCGAAGGAACATGAGTGGGTTTTAGTCTGTAAAAGTCTGACACGCCCTCCCGCCGCACCCAGGACGGGAGCAGTCATTGGATGATTTCCCACTCACCAAAAAATAGACTTTTAAGTTTCACCCGTCTCTTTGTGTAGTCTTATAATAGCGTATACATAATAGCATTCGCCGATAAACAGGCTAATCATTACTAAAATAATTTTAACAATTCGAACCAGAAGCTAATGAGAAGCGCGTTTAATAAACAAACAAATTCTTAAGCATTACAATATTATAGATTGGACAGTGCGCGTAAAACATATGCCTTCAAACCATATTTTAATCTTGTCCTTTAAAGCCGTCAGTAGTTGCAGCATAATGTATACAACAAGAAGGCTTTTGAAAAACTCAAATAAAATAGTAATACCCTTTCAATCAGAAGGACCAACAAATTCTGCGGTCGTTAAATCTACAGGCATGCACCTAACATGGGCACGACTGACGTTTTGTGCGACATACGGACGAATATAGGGAAATGTGTCGCTTTGGCTTTGTTTATTAGAAATATTTTGCTATATTTAAATCTTCGAGCCGTCGTGATGTGAGCGTGTCGTGATGGCCTAGTGGTTAAGGCACCCGCCTCTCATGCAAGTGGTTGTGGGTTCGAATCCGGGCAAGTACCAATGTGACTTTTTCAATTCATATGTACTTTCTACAGATTATCTTAGACATCGCAGACATCGGTGAAGGAAAACATCGTGAGGAAACCTGGACTTGTAGTGATTATAAGTCTGAAATCGCCAACCCGTCTTGAGCAAGCGTGGTGATCAATGCTCGTGCCTTCTCTGTATGAGAAGAGGCCTTTGTCCTGCAGTGGGACAGTTATAGGCTAGCATTATTTATTTTTATTTATTTTATTATTATTTAAATCTTCAAGCACACGTGGTTCGAGACAGAATGAAAAGACAATAGCAGCGCTACAGCCGGCTGTCGCTTGGTCGTCGAAAGCTTAAGGCATTGCAAAACTAAGTATTAAAAGCAGCTAAGAATAGACGGGTCTGTTGGTCTAGCGGTTAGTGACCCTGACTGCTAAGCCGGAGGTCGTGGCTTCGATTCCCACGCAGGACAAACTTTGTGTGATGAGGATGATTGTTTGTTCTGCGTCTGGGTGTTATTTATCTATAATATGTACCTATGTATTCATACATGTTGAAAGTATGTATATTAGTTTTCTGATTACTAAGCTCTGCTTAGTTTGGAATCGAATGGCCGTGTGTGAGTTGTCCCTGATTTATTAATTTAATCCTTTCTTGTTTTTGGTCTTTGGGTACTCAATTAGTGCTTGTAATCAGTTATTTTAATGATTTTAATCAAAGTTATTCGAATTGTTAAAATACAGTGTTCTACATTTCTAAACTGTTTAAATCACTTTCAATAGTTAAGCTTCTTTTATCTCTGCTTGCTAAGAAACAAACAGCTATTTGAAAATATTTAATAGAAATTATAAAAAAAAAGACGGGTTGCACTCCGGGAGTGCCGGCAGAAGTGAAAACTTGATCTATCCATCCGTCCTACGCTTTTTCGATCAGGTCACGTGTCCTGACGCGAGTTTAAGATTTTATACCCATTACAGAAAAAGTGCTCAACGCCGCTAAAGAAGTTTTCACTTCAAAAATAATTAAAATCTTCAACATAGTTTTTTGTGAACAAAATTGCTGGCAAGAGCTAGTAGTTTTACTCACCTACTTTTTACATAAACTTATTCGGTAACTTCCGCAGTGAGAAATTTTTATCCACGAGACCTATGATCTCAGTACCGCAAAACTAATCTGAGAAACGACTTATGTAAAAACATTTTACGCAACATTTACGATACGTTACTAATCACCAATAAACACCATTAATCACCATTTGACGCTAAACCGCGTGGGAAGAACCATCACACACTATTTAATTTTGAAATCAATGAAGAATTAATGGTTTCTGCATTTTAATGGGACTCTCAAGATCCGGCAGACATGTTAATGTCCAGAAATACTTTTAGCAGCCAATTACATAATTGAGTTTGTAAATAATATTGGTTTTATTGGATTTGGGTTCCGTTGTAGCTTTTTTCGACGTGAGGCTTTTTATTTTGGTATTTATTTATATAAAACCTTATGCACATTAAAAAAAACAATGCACAACGGCGGACTTAATGCCTTGGGCATTATCTACCAGTCTGCCTTAGGGTGATGCAGAGACAAAACATGGCAGGTGCAAAGATATAAATAAAATTTCATAGGTAACCGTGGTATTCTATATTCTTTTACTTATGATTTTATTAGAACTTTACAAATCATCTCCGAAAGTATCAGGTGGTTATTTTAAAATAAAAATTGAGTTTGTTTTACAAAGACATACTTAATCAGAAAACTGTAAAGCAAAATTGACCACTTGCTTTTCCAACATACTTCCACTGCAAAAATGTTAATAAAAATTACTATAAATAATTTTATTCCCATTTGAGAGCTTAATAACAATATATTTTTTTAAACAAATACAACTATAAAATCCATAGCTCGACCTGTATGTATGTATGTATGTATGTTTGTCCGCGATTATCTCGCGTTTGGCTTAACCGATTTTGATGCGGTTTTCAGCAAAGTGTTTGTTACATTCTGGGGAAGGTTTTAGTATATAACACTAATGGATATCCCGTAACGTTGCCCGCATAGATCGCGTTTTGCTTTCTTGGATTGTAGATTTTCAAAGACGATTGTATGTTTGGCCGCGATTATCTCGCGTTTAGCTATACCGATTTCGATGCGGTTTTCAGAAAAGTCTTTGTAACATTCTGTGGAAGGTTTTGGTATATAACACTAATGGATATCCTGTGACGTTGCCGTTATAGTGACGTTTTCATTTTATAAGATTATATATTTAGTATATTTATAGATAGTTTATTTTGAGAGCTACCCTAAAACGTAGTCAGACACTGAGACTCTAACTAAAAAGTAAAAAATAAAAAGCTTTTTTAAAAAAAGATAACCGACTTCAAAAACTAAAAGCTCAAAAATAACTATTTCGGAAGTCGGTGGCTTCTCTTCTGCCGGTCGATTAGTGTTGCCACCGACTTCCGAAATAGTTATTTTTGAGCTTTTAGTTTTTGAAGTCGGTTATCTTTTTTTAAAAAAGCTTTTTTTGAACCTAAGGACCAGTAGCTAAAAACCAACTCGCGCTTCACCGTTTCTTATTCAATCAAAGATGCTGTCTTAATGATATGATAATTACATATAATCATTTATAACACAGTCAATCTTGCTCATTGATTCCCAATAACATAATCTTTTACTATTGATGACTTTGCATTTGACGTTTAAAATTGCTTTGAATATATTATGGGAATACATATTTTTTGGTGTGAGTTTGCGTGGTGTGTAGGAAATATTCTTCTATGGTTCATTCTTGCCATAGATTATGTAGTTATTATACCCTAGTACCTACCTACTTCTTTATCTAGGTTATGGGCGGTCCTCTCATTAATTCGTCTTTAGTTAAGTTACTAACAATAGTGTCTAAGTGAAAACCTGTTACTAATAATTTATGGATCTTGTAGTTGTCCGAAATAAAATGATTTTATTTTTATTTTTTTATATTTATTATTGGTTTTTCAGGCCTAAGATATAGTGTTAGTTTTAAAGTTAAGTGTTCGGAGTTTTAAGTTTTTTTAACTTTTTTTCGGAGAGTGTATAGTCATTAAGCTAATAAATAACCTCATTACAAATTAATAAAGATAAAAGATCGCTATACTATTTCCATTTTAGTCTGGTGGCTAAGTTTACACAAAAAATCATACAGGCAGTCGAGGAAATTATTGCTTATGTCAATAACATCTTACATAAGAAATCGATTTATAAAATGAAAGTGATTCTTCAAAAAAATGCCCATATTATCCATAATAATCTGCATCAAATAAACACACAAGCCAAATAAAAATAGGTTTAAGCAATTTAGATAATCAAGTGAAGTCATTAAAACAGCCAATTTGGTGTTTAACATAATTTTATGTCAAGTTAATTTGACCTGTTCTAACATAAATCAGACTGACCTTGTAATTTAAATATTATGTTTGTCGAAATTGACCATAACTTTAATAAAAATAACCAGCTGTATCCCCACGTTTCACCTGATTTAAGTTATCTTTAAATGTCGTGTGGACGGGCCTGTATTGGTTTAGTGGCTAGTGACCCTGACTGCTAAGCCGGAGGTCGTGGGTTCGATTCCCACCCAGGACAAACTTTGTGTGATGAGCATGATTGTTTGTTCTATGCCTGGGTGTAATTTATCTATAATATGTATGTATTTATAAGGTATATAAGTATGTATATCAGCTGGGTTACCATAACACAAGCTCTGCTTAGCTTGGGATCAGATGACCGTGTGTGACTTGTCCCAAAATATTTATTTATTTATTATTTATAATAGTTCGGAAAAATCCAGCATGTAACAAATATGTTTTTAATTCATGTGTATTTTCTATAGTTTATCTTGGACATAAGCCACTCGGACAAAACCTAGACTTATAATGAATGTAAATCCATTTTCACTATTCCGCCTTGCGTCAGCATGGTGATCAATGCTTGTTCTCTTTATGAGAAGAGGCCTTTGCCCAGTTAGTGCCCAGTAGATTTCATAATGTGGAGTGGAGACAACGACTGTCGCAACCTAGTGCTGGGCACGCCGTGATAGCGGCGGTAAGACCCCTCTTTGAGGAGTGGAGAGGCGTCATGGCACTCTCACGTTTCGCTTGACACAGCTAGGTCCTCACCGGACATGGTCAGTTCGGGAGGTTCCTGTGTCGGATTCGGGCGGAAGCGACGCCTAGGTGCCACCACTGCAGTAACGGTCGCCTGGAGGACACGGTCGAGCACACAGTGGAGGTGTGCCGCGCATGGGCGGAGCATCGACGTGTCCTCGTAGAGGCGATCGGCGGCGGTGACCTCTCGCGCCCGGCGCTGGTTCAGGCCATGCTTCGGGGCGAGACGGAATGGGATGCTAGTAAAGGAAGCGGCGGCGCGCGAGAGGCAACGACGAGCCTTTCGCCCCGGACAAAGACCCAGGCGAAGACGTCGAGAGTCCCAAGACGACTACCGGCCACCGTAGGCGCGGTTCTGCGGATGGCGAGCGATGGGTAGCTTGCCGCCCGGCTAGGACCAGGACCGCGTAGACGGCGCGTTTTGTTCCACGCGCGCCTCAAAGAGAAGGAGTCAGCACAGGAAGGGCCAACGCCTGCCGGGGTTGCGGAATGTTATGTTTATAACAGTTACCGTGACCCTGGAACATAAAGGGCAATCGAAGGAACATGAGTGGGTTTTAGTCAGTAAGAGTCTGACACGCCCTCCCGCCGCACCCAGGACGGGAGCAGTCATTGGATAATTTCCCACTCACAAAAAAAAAAAAAAAGATTTCATAATGTCAATATTACTTTTCCTCTATTGATATTCTACTCGACAGAGCAGCTACATATATATTTTTTGAGACAACACATTTAGATGCCATATCTGCCATATTGATTTATATCCAGACCCAGACCATAATTGCAAATCGCTTGATACCTCATTCATCAAAATAGGTTCAGTGGGTAGTTTACCCTTTCAACGACCAAGCGACAGCCGGCTGCTAAATTGTCTTTCTATTGTGTTCCAGACCACGTGTGTGTGTAGGTTTAAAAGCACTACATTCAAACATACAATCAGTATACAATACATAGACTGCTTCAACCATAATCTTTTTTTTTTGCTGTTATCAAGTCAAATCCAGCTCTAATCGAGCGTTTTTCACCGTACCCGTTCCAACCACTCTCCCGTATGTTTCCACGAGTCCTGTGCACTCGGCTATCTTCGCATTTGACTCGCAAACTCAGCTCGCGTCAGGCGATACGTATCGCAACACTATTTGGTTAAGAGTTCGGTTTACAACCTCCTTAGAGGCCTTGCACATTGGCTGAATTGTGGCATAATGAGGTTTGTTGCAGAAAATATGGGATTCTGTATGGATTTAATATTTAGCTGAATCTGGGTACAGTCGAAGCTACACCTGTGAAGAATTGGCAAACCCTAACTGGGAAAATAGATAAAGCTGACGAGACAATTTTTTTTAGTGCACTCGTAAATTCGAATTCGCGTACTTTCGCGGTTTCTTTAACTATTTTTACAACTCCCCGCTATAGCTACTAATATACAGCTGATATAATGTAATATCGTTGTTTACCATTAGATGATGTGATCACTAACCCACTACACCAATCGGCTTAATATATTTACTAATTATAATTAAAATTGTATTTTCTCTGTAAGTGATTTTGTAAATCTTTTGAGAAAATAAATGTCTAAAACCGTAATTTTTGGAAGTGTTGTTGTAGGTTAGCAAGGACATAAAAAGCTACAGGATAGTCAAGAAAGGTTAAGTATCAAATGGCTTCTGATGTTAATGAAATATTTTCTAGAACGTATTCTGTTCATTACAACCAATTTTATCGAGATTAGCTAAGTACGGAGGAGATGTTGTATTGCAAAAATGTATGAGTAAACATAGTTGCATTCCGTCTTCAGGTGCAGGCTCTACGTGTTTTTCGGAGAGCCTCTGGAGCTAGTTAAGATGGTAGTATGCCAATGCCACCAGCTTCCACAACGGGGCTGCTAATTATAAGAAATTCTAAATGGGAAAACCCAATAGCAGTTTTTGCCCGATCTGGGAACCAAAATCCTACGCTGCAATCATGCTTACGAATACAAGATTTGCAACGAGGCTGTCAAAATATTATATAGGGTTTGACATTAAAGATGTGGGAAATATCCAACTACAATAGCTCGTCCAGGAATTGTAACCTATAACTACGATTCTAACAGCTCAGTCAGATTAAAAGAAAATCAACCTATCAATATTTATTGTATTTACATTACTAACTTAAACAAGGCTTTAAAAAAATAATGACCAAAACAAAGTGGCATTACAAAACTCCTTCGCACCGCTGACAACCGGTAAAGTGCCCAATCGGCTGGCAGCTTGTTATCAACCGAGAAAGTGCCCAAGAGGCTGGCAGCACTGCCAATGTTAAGCCTCTGGCCAAGGTAAAAGCCAGAATTTGGGTCACGGGAAGAGTCAACTAACCTTGTAGCCTGCCCAAAAGGCTGGTTGACCCTTCTCTACTCTTCCTTCTCTCTTCCCAGGTTGCCCTGTTCTCAGAAAAACTAAATCGAAAACTACAGTTACCACCTATGAGTACACTCCTTAACCCTCTCGATTATACTTGTCCATACGGAGTAGGGACATAGCCTATTTGAAAACAATCGCTGTGGACGCCTCGGTGGCGGGTTGATTGACGGCCATACCGCTGCTCGACCGGTGTAAACGCAAATAAACCACGACGTTTCTAAAGCGAAAAAAAAGTGCATACATAATAAAATTTTAAGATTTGATTCGCGATTTTGTTTGTGTTCACAATTGGGATTTGCTTCGATTCCTGGTCGTGTTTGTGATTAATATGAGGAATTGGTTTTTTGAGTTTTGTTCCTTTGTTTTATGGTGTGTGAGCCAGCTGTAACTATTGACTTGACTGGTGATGATACCATGCCACTGTGTCCCCTAGTATTGAGCCATAATAAATTAAAAAAATATATTAAAATTAAGAAATTAATTAATAGGTCAAAACGAGCCATTAAAAAACAAAGTCTCTTAAACTTTAATCTTTCACTTAGAAAAGAACGTGTAGTTATGACAAGAAATTTAGATAATTGTATTTTAGATTTAGAAAAGTGTAGAGAAAAGTATGAACTGATACCCAGCAACTCCGTAATGACTTATTGTACAAGGAGTATTTGCTGAAGGATATATACAAAAAATATGAGTTGTCACAAAGTCAACTAAGTGAACGCTTGTTTGAAGCTGGGGAACTATTAGACTTGGTGAAGTACAATGCTGAGAGGTATGAGTCACTGACAAATAATCTTGCATGCAACTGTGCCAACAACTTATCACCACCACCATCACCGTTACCATCAACTCCTCCATCACCTTCTCAACCACAGCTTCAAATAGCTTCTCCGGTGTTGGCATCTCCAGTAGTGACCCACAATAATGATAAACAGATTCATAAAACCATTTTATTTACTGATGAACTAGGTTCAGGCTTCGGGAAAATATTACAAAATTACCTTAGCCATAGTTTTACTAATCATAGTTATCACAGTATAAATTTTAAACAATTTGTTATAAGAATAAAAAAATCTAACCTAGACCTCTACTCAGCCATGGTTCTACTACTAGGTAATAGTAATGGTATTACCAAAAAGGACATAGTGGATGGTGTGCATGCCTTATTAAAATTAAATGTAGGGAAAATAATGTTGTGTGCTTTCCCTTATTCTGACACTTTATCAGATTATGAGAATAATAATATTTATAAATTAAATAATACTCTCCATATGTTGACATGTTGTCATAGTGACAAATTATTATATTTTGACACTAATAAGTTTATTAGTGGTTTTAAGTTAAGTCAGGGAACTTTATCTCTGTCTGGTAAAAGTAGGCATTCAATTGCTATGTTGATAGCATACAATATTAACAATGTTATAGATAATATAACAAATAGTAGAATAAGTGACGAACCTATGTTGTGTAGTCACACTAACAACATGGTAATAAATTATTGTGATTCCTCATGTTGTACGAAGGAGTGTCCACCAATAATACCAGTTTCCTTGGAGGCCACTGTTAGCACTCTAGACTCCTCAATAGTAGTTGTGGAAGCTACTCCGGATCTTGCTTTAAACTAAATTGTAAGACAACAGAGGTTACCACCCCTTCAAATTACATATTATTAGAGTATCCAAAAAAGGTAACTTCTGGCAATGTAGCATATAAGGAAAAGCAACAAACTCTAAAACTTTTAAATCAAAATATTCAAGGTTGCTCTTCAAAATTATTGGAAATAGAAATGTTTTTGGAAAAAACCAAGTTTGATATTGTTTGTCTTACCGAACATTGGTTAAACGATCAACAAATACTGTCTATTAATTACAACAATTATTGTGTGGTTAGTTATTTCAGCCGGAAACATATGATGCACGGCGGCTCATTAATATTAATTAAAACTTCCATAAAATCGAAAGAACGTAAAGACATTGTTGGACTATCGGTTGAACACACTGTTGAATAGTCATGTGTTGAGCTTGATATGCATATTATTGTTTGTGTATACAGACCCCCAAATTATCAGAATTTAAATTTGTTTGATTCTGTAATAGAAAATGTGTTAAAAAAATTAAGTACTAGCAGCAAATCAATAATTATATGTGGTGACTTTAATATTAATCTGTTAGAAAATAACTCCAATAGTATAAGACTATTGGGCCTTTTTAATTCATTTAATCTGTCAAATGTTTTCATTGAACCAACCAGAGTGACAGCTTCTTCTGCCACTTGTATAGATAATATTTTTTGTAATTGTGAGTACTCACATAAAGAAATAATAAACAAGCTGCCCTCTGACCACAGTGGTCAAACAATTACTTTTTTAGCCTACATACCTAAACAAAAAATTCAAATAAGGTTTAGGCCTATAACATCTAAAAACTTAGAGAGATTAAATAATTCTTTAGTGCAAAAATTATGTGTTCAAAGTTTTCATAATATAGGTGACCCAAATGAGTTTTATGCAAAGTTTTTTTCATTACTAAATGCGCAATTTCATAGCACTTTTCCGTTAAAGACAAAAACGGTCTACACAAAGTTTATTTTTAATGACTGGGCAACTCCAGGTATTCGTAAGAGCAGAGATAAATTATTCGAACTGTATGGCCTAAAGCAGCATGTAGTTAATACAAATTTTCATCAATATGTTGCGAAGTATTCAAAACTTTTTAAAAGTGTATGTAAAATGGCTAAAGCTCTTTACATAAGTAATAAAATAAAATCCGCGGATGATAAAATAAAAACTACCTGGCAAATAATAAACAATGAAACGGGTAGGAAGAAACCGCGTAACACAGAGTATAATCTAGAGACATCACACGGTTCCATACATTCAAATATTGAAGTAGCTCAAGAATTTGAAAATTTTTTTGCTAATGTTGCCCTTAAAACTACTAAAGATTTAAATTCATCTCCCGCGCTCTCTGCCGCTTTACTCAGTAAGAATGTTGCAGCATGCCCTCTGGACTTCACATTTCAGCATACGAACCCCCAAGCCATTATTAAAGCCTTTAAAGATCTTAAAATTAAATCAAGAGAAGATCTTTGGGGAATGTCTGTAAAAGTTTGTAAGTCCATTATTGAAACTATTGCGCCTTATTTAGCCTTCATATTTAACACTAGTGTAGACCAAGGAGTCTTTCCGGATTTAATGAAACACAGTAAAGTAGTACCATTGTTTAAATCTGGTGATAGTAAAGAACTTAATAACTATAGGCCTGTATCTATTCTGCCCGTATTCAGCAAGGTGTTTGAAAAGTTAATGCTTAGTCAAATGTTACGTCACTTTAATAAAAATGCCATCTTTCATGACCAACAGTACGGTTTCACCAAAGGCCGTTGTACAACCGACGCTGGTGTTACCCTCTTAAAAAACATTTTCAGCGCTTGGGAGGAATCGCAAGACGCCATTGGAATCTTTTGCGACCTCTCGAAGGCGTTCGATTGCGTTGACCATAAAACACTTTTGTTGAAACTGGAGCACTACGGAGTTAGAAAAACAGCTCTTGGATTACTAAGATCGTATCTGAAAGATAGACAGGTTAAAGTCCAGATTAACGGCGTAAACTCATCTGGGTCTGAAATGACTATGGGCGTGCCTCAAGGTTCAATATTGGGTCCATTTTTATTTCTGGTTTACATAAACGATTTGCCCCAATTATTACAAACTCAACCAGGAATGGTGTTATTTGCAGATGACACTTCATTGATTTTTAAAATAGATAGGCGTGCACAAAATTTTGACGATGTAAATAACTCTATTCTTCAGGTCCAAAATTGGTTTACCGTGAACAATTTGGTACTTAATGAAAAAAAAAACGAAATGTATTAGATTCATTTTGCCAAACGTTAGAAGTAGCGATTGTGAAATTATATTAAATAGCGAAAAACTAGAATTTGTTAATCAAACGGTTTTCCTGGGAATCACGCTAGACGAGAAATTGCAATGGGGGCCTCATATAACATCTATTGCTAAACGGCTGAGCTCAGCAGCTTATGCTGTTAGGAAGATACGACAGTTGACAGATGTCGAAACTGCTCGATTAGTTTATTTTAGCTACTTTCACAGTATTATGTCGTATGGTATTCTACTGTGGGGTAGGGCTGCTGACATTGAGTCTATTTTTATATTGCAAAAGAGAGCTATCAGAGCCATTTACGAGTTACGTCGCCGCGAATCTCTTAGGGAACTGTTTAAAAGGATTAATATTTTGACGGTTCCTTGCCAATTTATTTATGAAAATATTATGTATGTAAGAAAAAACCAACACATTTTTAGTAAAGTAGGGGATAGACATAATTTAAATACTAGAAATAAAGATAAAATAGCTGAACCTTATTTTAGGCTGTCTAAAGTAAAAACTTCTTTCATGGGGTACTGTGTTAAATGTTATAACAAAATTCCATGTGAAATATTAAAGCTTAATGAAAGGAAATTTAAAACACATATCAAAAAGACACTATGTCAACAAGCATATTATAAATTAGAAGATTATATTCAAGATAAAAATGCTTGGAAGCTTGATGGTCCTGCCCCATAGGACAATTTGCAGTGTGAACAAATCAAACTGGTTACTAAATTAAATTATTATTCATAAAACATAATATTAAGCATACATTTTTTATTTTATTTTTTGTTGTTCTAATTATCAATAGGTATATAAATATACATTTTATTTTCTTATTTTGTTGTTGATTGCACTGGCTCGCACACTAATTCTGTACTTTGTTGAAAGTGGTCGTCTACCATCTCAAATTTTGTAATTTGTTTACACTATGTACCTCGTAAACGTGACATAGCTTTCATTTCTAAACTTAGACCTAATTTTTTTACATAATTATATTTTAACGTACCTACTTTTTTGACAGATTTGACATTGTATTCACAGTATTTTACATATTGTATTAATGTATTTTAACGTAAATTTTTGACAGCTTTGACATTGTATTCATACTTAATTTACACATTGTAATCATGTATACTAAATATTGTAACACATATATTTTTAAAAGAGTACGTATGGAGTTTCTTGCCCGTTCTTCTCCATATAAAACTACCTTTTGGAATGGGCAACTAGAATCAAAATTTTTTTTTTTTTAAATGTAATTGACGTTCCAAAGTGCCTCCATGGTCTAATGGAAATAAACGTTTTGACTTTGACTTTGACTTTATTTTTTTTATATGCAAATGAATAAAATCAAAGTTGTTGAGCACTTCAGAAAACCAGTGCAATTTGCAATCAAGATATTTCTTTTTGGTTTTTTGTACAGTCAGCGTCAGAGAAAAGGAACCCCCCAAGACTTAAAGAATTATCGCCCGAGCGACGGCGCGCGCGCCGTCACTCGGGCGGTCGCTTCACGTGACTCAGACCCCGAGCGGCTCCCTCCCCCGCCACGCCGCCTCACCCATCTCTGCCTGCCACCGATCCCACTCAAATAGTATTTGCACCTTTTTAATATTTTTTTGGTATTTTTTCGGCTTACAATGAATAACTTACAAAAAGCTGTGGAGGATACGAACCCGCATCACTAGGTGCCAGCCGATTATCTGGACCGTGCCTTATACCACTAGGCTATTGGCACAGTTAGCAAATATAACGAAATTTCTAATATAATTATTTCATTTACCGAACAAGGTTGATAACGCTCTAATCGTCTAGATAATAAGGTTTAAATTTCAACTTCCGTCCGGTTATATCTACCTTACCGTTTTGTTTTACGATTAAATAAAATCAATTCAATCACCTAAAAGATAATTCAAATATCTAAAAGATAAGGTTCAAATTAGCATACATTTTTTGTTTGGTTGAATATAATGTGCTCGATTCTAATTGTTGCACTACCGTAATTTGACTTCAGAAACTTAACTGCCGTATGAACTGCAAGATATGGTTGAAATTAGAATACTTTTTTGCCATACACAAAACTGTTATTGAGGGTATAAACTTTTCAAATCGTTTCGTTTTCGAGCTGATCTGCTTGTGTGTTGTTATATCTTCGCCCAACTTAATAATTATTTTTCAATTTATTAAGTTTTTGCAAAGTTGATTCTTTTAACTGGTAGAATGGATCGATTAACAACTATTTTGAAGGCTAAAAGTGGGAACAGGAACAAAGCATAAGAAAATAGCACGAGATATGGGCATAACGGTAAGATTTACATTTTACACAATATATTTATTGCTGCAGTCATGATGCATAATTACTTACAAGTTGTTTTTTTATTTTTTTTTCTAATATTATCATTTTCATTACAGAGAAAAACAGTTCGTCGATGGATACAAAGGTATCAAGCGACGGGTGATGTAAAATGTGATCGCCAAGACCCTCGCCCAATTGCTTACACTAATGAATCGGAGGGACACCGTAATATTGTGGAAGTTTACTAGTGATTAGTGATCGATGGTGGCACCCTTTAAAACTACGCGTTCAAGTGCTTCAATATGGTTTTGGGCATGAAAAGTCGACTTCAGGAAGTGATAGACAATGACGGCCATTCTCTTTGTTATTAATAAACAATTTACTCGGAAGTGTTATTGTGTTACTCAACTGGTAAAATTACATTGGAACGTATGAGCAAGTGTTAATCATTTCGAATATTTGTGGGATCATTATCTAGTAGTTAATCAAAAATAAACAACCGTTATTATTATCGATCCAGATACTCTTGTTTACGTATCTAGTTAGTCTTGTAATGTGTTAACGATGCACCACCTGACCTCACATATTTTTCTAATGTTGTGTTAAAGGGTTATCAAAAATTTGATAAAAGAGAAAGATGTATATTGCTATACTGTCATAGTTTAGCATGTTAGTTCTTTCTCTGTAAATCATAGGAAAAATGACTACATTTGATTTTTAATCAGGCTTTTATTTATAATTTAAACAAAAATAACAAAACACACTATTTAAAAATGTCAACTTAACCTACACGTCATCATAATACTGTTTTAGAAATATCTATAAACGAACAGTTTTCTAATGTTAAACGTTCTAAACCTCACCCAGAGTATCTATTTTGTGTTTAGTTAAGTAATATTCTAAGTAAATAACCCCAATTTAGCACAGATAAAAAACTGTATATTCAACCAAGAAGTGGATTCCATGAAGTCCTACATATGTATGTGTAGAAGTATTGTGAGGTGAGAGTGATTGATTTAAATGTCGTTGACAATTTTAATTTTATTATAATTTTGTTATTTATTGTGTTATTTTGTTTAACCGTTTGTAATTAAAATAAATAAATAAATAAATTGTTTATGCAACATGACTAGCTTTTCTTATAAACCCCCTACATACTTTAAAATTTGATTTCATAAATAATAGTTAACGAAAACAACCTTATCACGTAAATGATATCCTAAAAAAAAAGAAAAAAAATCAAACTAGACTTCCGCGGATTTGAACTCGCAAACATCGCATTGCTCAGCCGCAGTCTTAACCCCTAGACCAACATGACATCTACGTTCTACTGCAAAAAACTTAAATGGTTTGATGTCATTACTAAGGGGGGGACCTTTTCTCTGATGCTGGCTGTACTTGGCCATAGCCTAATTTGCTACGTCTCCTGAAACAGTTTAATATTTAAATTGTGGATACCTTTTTTTTTTTTTGGTGAGTGGGAAATTATCCAATGACTGCTCCCGTCCTGGGTGCGGCGGGAGGGCGTGTCAGACTCTTACTGACTAAAATCCACTCATGTTCCTTCGATTGCCCTTTATGTTCCAGGGCCACGGTAACTGTTATAAACATAACATTCCGCAACTGATTGTGGATACCTAACACTTTTAATTTGTTACAAAAAACTAAAGTTAATGAACTCAAACAAAAAAGACGGCTAAGTGTGAGGGATTTCTTGCATGAAGGATTTCTACCATTTTATTTTTTTGCTATTATATTTTTTTTATCAAAATAATAATGAAAAAAATATATTACGTCAATAGAAATAATAAAAAATCCACTCTCCCTAATTTAAAAACTAAAATTCAATTTTTTAAGGCATTATGGGTGTCGACCGTCGATTTTGGGCGCATATTCAGATTTATCTAATGTGCGAATAAATGATACTAATGCATATACTGATGCTTTCAAAAGTTTTCACAAACTACCCTCTAAAAAAACGATCAAAAAATCATATCACCATTATTAAAACCCCCATAATTCTAATCGAAGTTCATATTATTATACCCCCTAGCTTCACTTTTCCGCCCCCTCAATGTAACGCTTAACCGGAACAACCCCCTGGGGTCATGTTACGGGGTTTATTTCTACCCCATAACAAGGGTGCGCCACCCCTAGGGCTTAGACAGTCATTTGTTTTCGCCAAGATTCTGATTCGGTAATAAATTGAGTGGCGGTTATTGAGTGGTGATTTTATAGGAGATATCTTTATTTTTATGGGCATATTGATAATTTTGTTGAATCGTATGGGGATGCTTGTGATACCCGTGGGGTTAAATAGTTTAAAGTTATAGTTAACTAGCTTTTGGCTGCGGCTTCGCTTGCGTTAGAAAGAGACAAAAAGTAGCCTATGTTACTCTCCATCCCTTAAACTATCTCCACTCAAAAAATCACGTCAATTCGTCGATCCGTTTTGCCGTGAAAGAAAGACAAACATATAGACAGACAGACAGACAGACACACTTTCCCATTTATAATATTAGTATGGATGTGTCGACTTTAATCAAAAGTGTACTTTTGTATTTTTAAGGACTTAATCAGTTTCAGAGTTAAACGTTTAAATGTATTTAATACTAGCTTTTGCCCGCGGCTTCGCTCGCGTAGAATTTGGTCTGCCACATTAAGTTGCGTGATATTTTTTAATTACTTGTATTTTTTAATGTAACTTTACATCGTACATCCCAATTTCTAACTTCAAAATTAGTTTCCATACAGTCTTTGAAATCCATTTGAAAGTCGTGATGGCACAGTGGATAAGGCGCCCGCCTCTCGTGTAAGAGGTTGTGGGTTCGAATCCGGGAAAGTACCAATGTGACATTTTCAACTCATATGTATTTTCTAAAGTTTATCTTGGACATCACTGACATCCCGTGTCTCGGAAAGCACGTAAAACCGTTGGTCACGGTTGTCATGCGTAGAACTTTGACAGTCGTTACTGTTTAGCCAGAAACTCTGACCAGTCTAACCAAGAGGTATCGTATCGCCCAGTTACTGGGTTGTGAAGGTCAGATAGGCAGTCGCTTCACGTAAAACACCGGTATCCAGCTGAATCCGGTTAGGCTGGCAGCCGACCCTAAGGCTAGGGAGATGATGATGACAATCTTTGAAATCCTATACCTAATATTTAGAGAGAATCTCTTGAGGGTGGAATTATCTGAATTCCTTTCTAAGTGCTCATTATTTTAAGCTATAATGGAGCTCTGCAAATGTCAAAATGCTAAGACCAGTGGTTTCTTCATCAATCTTTACCTGTATGGTGTGCTTATAAAAAGTAGCCCTATGTCCTACCCCGGGCTTGAGATTATCCTATCCAGCACAAACGGATTACTAAACACTGACCAATAAACGGGTCGGACCAATGTTACTTGTATTTAATCACTACATAGTATAATACAAAGTAGCTTTCTTTGTCCCCGTGTAAACTTAAATTTTTAATTGAACGATTGGAACGGATTTTGATGCGGTTTTGTTAATAGATTTTGTAATAAGTAAAGAATTAATATGTATGTAATTGGAATAGGTTAACATCTGTGTTTAATTATCTTACTGCAATATACTCCCGTATACTATGTTATTTGTTTTTTTTTATTTAGCGTAAATATGTAGATTTTGGGATTTAGATACATGTGAGCATGGGAAAAACAGGGCGTGCCTAAATGTATCCCCGCTATCTTCAAAGTTTGCCTTTGCGATTTATTAATAGTTATAGAAAATACAACTTTAAGTGGGAACTGTAAACATTTGAAATTAAAGGGTAAGTTATGGGGTATTATTGGAATGCGTCGAATAAGAACAATTTCACCCTTAGCTTCTCCAGTTACAATTGGTGCCTAGTTCAATGACTCGCAATCTAGTGCCATTACATAGTCTCGGGGCTTCCAAGTTGCGCATTAACAAAACGGGTATACCAACTTTTAATCCGTCGAACACACGTGATTTAAAACACAATAGAAGACAATAGCAGCCCGACAGCCGGCTGTCGGTCGGTCGTTGAAAGGTTAATTTGAGCTTATGTGATGAACCTGGATAGCTCCAAAGAGTTAAGAAACTCCCCAGGGTAGCTCGTACAGTCTTCAGATGACATGACTGTGTCGATGGATGGAGTTGGGTTGTTGCATCGCTGGTTACTTGGCCCAAGATAATTTTATTGATTTTCGCAACTGTCTCATTTCTTGGTGCTAGTATAGTTCTTTCACATAGCCAACTTTCATCGTGGATGTTCTGTTGCCGTTTGGTGCTTCGTTCAAGTCAATCATATCGTGATAACTTTTAAACTATTCTGCCAAATTACTTAGTGTGAAAGACAAAGTTTACCTTCATTATATACTTAATGCGAGAAATGTATTCATTTTGGTAAGAGTTTAATAATTGTATACTAATATGTGCATTGTAAAATAGTACCAAATTTAATTAAATTTATGGTTAACAATTTTGGTCGTACTGGCTTGCACATAAGAGGTAGATATATGCTATCGCGGACTTTCATTTAGATCTATTTAAGACAAACAATCCTGTGGTACATCATCTTTATGTAACTCCATTGGTTTAGGCAGCGCACGCCAAGATAGCTCTCAGATGGAAGATTTTTTTCCGACTTAATTGACACTTGATGATCAAAATTACATAAAATCATTATAAATTGTAGCCTATGTGTTACTCTGATAAATAACCTAAATTACTGTAAAGTTTCATCCAAATCTGTCCAGTAGTCTTTTCGTGAAAGAGTAACAAACATACATACATACACACACACATACATCCATCCTCACAAACTTTCGCATTTATAATATTAGTAGGATAGGATAGGATAGGAAGTAGGATTATGTAGATTAATCACGATACAGATAATAATTATTATCTTACCATTGCACTGATGATGGAGTTAGAAGATCGTAGGCATTGCGGATTCTATAATACAACATTTTATCCTAGAATCGTAATTCTGTAATACATCATAATTTGATCCTAATTGTAACTAGCTTCAAAACATTTATTTGGTCAAACAGACTAGCAGCTAGTTACTCCTTTTCAAAGTATAGGTAGGTCTCTGGATATACAAGCAAGAAACACCTTGGACTCTCTTTTCAGGGTGGTGCGGGTTCGCGTCTTATCAAAACATGGAGAAAATTAGGATTACACTCAGATTATTTCACTGTAATGTTGACAATATACCAACTATAAATTCGCCAAAAAAAAAAACAAAGCCCAAACAAAAATAAACATTATAACCCCGACTAATAATTCAGACTTTCTCTTCCTCCAGCAATTTAATTAAATTCACGAAAAAAACAATTGTTGGCACCGTTACATCAAGTTGACAACATAATAAAACTCTGGCCAAGCCGTCTGGGGCATTTTGTGGCAAAAAACTGAGGGCTAATGAAGAGATTCGCACATCGTCAGGAATTTTCGCCGGGATCAAAGAAAAAACGGACGGTGTGAATTGTATGTGATGCGCTGTGATGGGCGAGCTTCTGATGTAAACACAATGATGGCTGCTATATGTACCTACATTTATTTTATTCCAACTACAACTGAAGTTGTCTAAATCGTGTAATTAAAGTTTTCCGAGACATTAGCCATGCAATTTTGACTATAACGTAATGCGTTGCTCACGAGACAACACCCGTCTGACCGTAAAATCATCACTTATGAGAGTGAGTGTGAGACTCAGTCACTTTAGGCTCTGCCAGAATACCAGCGCTGCGACTCTGACGCAGGTCCATGCTGAGGTAGGAGCCTTTTCTGGCCTCGCACAGGCTTTATATTGTAAGCTTTGTTCGTTTATTCTTATTGTTTTTAATTGTGTGTCTGTGTGTGTCCAGTATAAATGTGTTTTCTTTCTTTTTTTCTTTGAATTACAACGATAATTTTACTCATCAAGTATGTTGAATATAGTTATGTTCTCCATAGTTAATTTCGGTTGTATTTGGTGGCCAATTTCAAAAGACTGGCTATATGAAAATACAATTCGATACGACCAAGGTGATGTCAGTCGCAGGAATTCTGCTCTTAAGCATGAGGTAACAAACCACTGACTACCAGCCAGATTATTTTATTGATACCATTTTTTTAATGGATGGGAAATCATCAATTGACTTCTTCCGCACTTAGTGTCAGACTTTTACTGACTAAAAACCACACTTGTTCTTTTGGTTGCTCTTTAAGTTTCGGGGCCGCGGTAACTATTAGAACTATTCTACCACGCCGCGCCGGTAGGACTTGAGACCCATGCGCCGAGGTCGTCCTTACATAGAAGTCGAACAGGACAGTTAAATTATTGTAGGGTCAAATCATCAACACATGCTGTTGTCTTTTTACCATTGCCTTGTTAGTCATTACTTTTCCCTTAAAGGTTTATGAACGTTGGGTAAAAACTTTGCAAGCGTCGATAGCTGACTGCGACTAATCTTTCAAAGGCGTTTCATTAACCAAAAAACTCTCACACTAATCCCATCCAAAAACCACATCAACACCTATTCCTTTCGTAAAAACCCTATAACAACAGATTTAACAAATGACATCATAAATTAAACATTAAAACCGGACAATTTGAGAATCACCTTTGTCACACAAAAAACCATTGTCGGTCGGTCGATATAAATCGGTAGGCCTATAAGAAATCCTCTAAAGTATTCGCTGGTATAATGGTACAAATGTTCTGTAGCCATTACGCGGGTTTCACGGGTTTTTCATGGTGCCTCATGCATGGGGAACGGGCGGTGTCCGGCTTTTATGTCGGGTGGTGGTGTATGTGCGAGCGGGGAGCGGGTTGAAGGGATGGAAGAGCTTATACTTGTCTCACTGTTGGGTAAAGGTCACTTTGCAATTCCCCCATGTGATTTAAGGCTTACTATTGTATATATAAGTGATTGAAAAATTTAATAAGTTTAGATTTTCTCACTTTACCCTTTACTGAAGAACTTGCTACCCGTGCTATCGCAAATATCTTCATCATATATCTCCCTAGCCTTTTCTCAATTGCTGGTTGGTTTCTAATTTTACCAGATTCAGCTATCAAATCAAATCGTTTATTGCAATCCATAATGTGCACTTACATACCATTGTTTTACATTAGGGGCTAAGTCGTCGTCTGTCATACCTACATATGTAGTAATCTGGGAATATCCGACCTGTTCATTGATTATAAAATAGACTGATTGTCGGACTTCCTGGCTTCTGGCTACCGCTATCGTCTGTGAAAGACTTACGAATGATACCCTGGACTAAAGGCTAAGTGCTTAACGAGGCACGGGATATCAGTGATGTTCCTGACAAACTTTAGAAGAATAATAAATAAAAGTTATATTGGGTGTAGCCCCGTTTTCTCAGTCCCTAGGTAAAAGAAAGTTTGCCTAAGAGACTTGAAAAATTCACATTAGTACTTACCCGGTTTTGAAACTTCATGCATGCTTTAATTACCACGACTTCTAGAATCTCCTTTTCCCATTTCAAAGAGTTTTCCTCAACCTTACCGAAGGCTTTAATAGACAAGCCTGTCACCCATTAAACCTTCAAACACACGTGATTTGAGACACAATAGAAAGACAGTAGCAGCGCGACAACCGGCTGTCACTTGGTCTTGAAAAACCGCTTGTCTCCTACACCAAACTCTTCGATATGTATTTATTTATGAGTGTCGCGATTCGATGTCGCATCGAACGCGTTTTTGTCGCTTTCGCATAATGATCGCCAGTTTAGCCCGCGACGAGATTTGTTCGGCCATCGGGAGACGTGCAAGAATGTGTCATGGCCGTTCTTAGAGATGTTAGGTGGGCAGAGGTGACGATTTTGGCAAAATTTTGACCTTTTTATCCGACTCCCGAAAGAGGGTTGTGTTTTTGAGCGTGTGTCTCAAGTCTCATTGTATAGCACGCTCTACAGATTAAAACGGTTAAAGGACATAATTATGAGGTGTCATTAAATTCTTCTCAGCTTGGTGATTGATAGAAGATAGGTATATATTAACAATTTCGGAAGTTGGTGGCAAATACAGAAACGGACACAAAGCCATCAAGTTCTGAAATTGCACTTGGGTTTATTAACAACTTTTTTAATTTTTTTTTTACTTATTCTCAAATAATGTCCTCATTCAAGAAGATATGCGCTTATTAGTAAATACGCGCTTGATCTGAGCTTGATATAAGTTTTAGCTGAAATTAAGCTGCGAGGAATAGAGAAAATAGAGCCTTAATCTAAGCACCAGCTGAGCTGAACTTGATTTGATGCTGAGCTGGGCCCAATAGCTCTGTTCGATTTAGGGTTATTGCATAAAGGTATCTTGGAATTCTTGGAGGTTAGACATGTTAATATTCTACTGACCTGCATAATTTAGAAAGGCATCCATACTAATATATCTAGAAGTCGTGGTAATTATAAATGGGAAAGTGTGTCTGTCTGTCTGTCTGTATGTTTGTCTTTCTTTCACGGCAAAACGGAGCGACGAATTGACGTGATTTTTTAAGTGGAGATAGTTGAAGGGATGGAGAGTAACATAGGCTACTTTTTGTCTTCTTCTAACGCGAGCGAAGCCGCGGGCAGAAGCTAGTACAATTAAAAAGCCGTTGGACTCGGATGTCAATTGGGTAGTTTACACCATTAGCCAATAAATGTTAGACACAATTTCTATAAAACCTCTTTTAATTTCAGCCCAATAAATTCGGTTCATTTTCAATTTGCTATAAATTTTGTTTTTAAGTTGCTTTGAAATTATTAAATAGATAGTCAACTGAGTTGTTATTTTAGTGACGTCATAAGTTGCCATTGTCACACAAAATCTATTGGAGAATTGCATTTTGGCTGCTCATAAAAAGTACGTCAATTAATAATGGTGTAAACTACCGTATTGTACATTTGAGGCAGTTATTACCAGTAATTGAATTTGGGTATTTCACATCATAAACCATAATATCTTTAAAATCTTAGTTTTAACCCAAAGATTAGGTTTATTTTCATTTTACTGTAAAAATTGATTTTTAGTTGCTTTAAAATTAATAAGTACTAGTCAACTGAGTTGTTATTTTAGAGACGTTATCTGATCCCAAACTAAGCAGAATTTGTACTATGGTAACCAGACAACTGATAAACATACTTATATAATTTATAAATATTTACATATTACAGAAAAATTAAACCCAGACGCAGAACAAACAATCATGCTCATGAGTGTCAACCCACGACCGTCTGTTTAGCAGACAGGGTCACTAACCACTAGACCAACAGGCCAGTCAAAGGAAGAAGGTTCCTTCTTTCAACAACCAACCGACAGCCGGCTGTCGGGATGCTATTGTCTTTCTTTTGTGTCTCAAATCACGCGCGTTTGACGGATTAAAAACGTCACACTCCAAATTACCTTTAAATTAATCATTACCAATCTTTTAAAAAATTGCTCGAAGAATCATCTTCACTAGCTCAAAAAACCACTTATCGAATATTTCATCGAAACATCAAATACATAAATCTGGGGCCACTAGCCGCGCGTAATATAAAACACAATTAATTAGTGGTTCAATATTACTAGTTCTCACTCGAGGATAGTTTAACAAACTGCTGAGCAGCTTATATGGTCGCATGCTGGGTCCAAGTTAGAGGGTGTAGCGATTTGATGGTTATTTATTTTTTGGTTAAGGAGTTTTTGTGAGAGGTAAAGGTTAATGTATTTTACATATTAATGTACACTATTAACCAGTTATTGTTTATTATTAAATAAAAAATCTAGATAATATCGAAGCACGTAGGAAATGCTTTTGCTAAGCCTTTATTCTGCCACATGCTTTTCATAAAACTTTCACTAATATATTTATATCACAGAAAAAAAATTGTTTGTTTAAAACTCTCTAATCTCTTGAGCTATCAGGCAGATGAAAAAAGTCATCTTGTAAGTATATGTTAGCTAGATTTTTAACAATACACGACCTACTGGCTATGTAACATGTCGTGACAAACTTAGTAACCAAAAACTGCAGTAAAACCGCAAGGAACAGACAGTAAAAACAATAACACAACGACCAGATAATTCGGCAAAACTAATTATGACCTAGAAGTCAGAGACAGTTGTCTCCCAATCTAAGCAAAACTCATATGACAAATAAATAATGTGTAATAGACAGCGGCCTCCCAAACTGAGTAAAGCACTTATGATAAAAATATATTATATCGTTATTTCCACCGCTTCATCCCACAACTTGCGCCCGAAATAGTCAAGTCTAATAAATCGGCCCGGCCGACGTACCGGGGTATCTGTTCACATTAATCGAGTTTATACGTGCCGGAACAAATAGTTCGCTCTCTAACAAGCGCTCTTCACTACAACAGCTTGGAACACTCGTAACACAACGCGCGACTCGGCGCGACACGCGGCTAAAAGTCTGAAAATTGTATTAGATAGTTCTAAGAACTTGATTCTCAAACGACTAGCCAGTTCTACTGCATTTTAGGAACGGCTTTCGTAATCCGTGTCTGATTGTTGGATTGCATTACAGGAGAAATTCTTAGGCTTGGATAAAAAATAAGACAGGGGTTTTGCGTCTCTGTCTTGTCATCGTATGCTTAGCAGTTCTGTGACGGGGTGGTATTGCTGCTGATGAGCACGCAACATTAATTTCAGTAGTCATATTAGCACAATTTGTTTACACAAATATATACATATAAAACATGTTACGAATACACGCGTCTAGAAACCGCACGCGCGTTTAACCGCGTCGCGCTCAGTGTGTCGCCTGCCTAAATCGTTTGTATGGTGATTAAAATATTTATGTTTGTGAAGTGTTGTGGCTAGTTCAAAGGATTCGGGATAGTTTGTATTAGGGTTCCGTCCATACGATGAGAGTTTGTCTTGTATAGGTGCTTCTAAATTATGTCTAAGTATATTCCCGCATTTTTTTCAAATCAAATAGATGACTAAATAAACTCGTGACATAATCCTGCATGTTTTTAAATATGTAACTATACCAAATTATCAACTCATGTTCATACGAATAAAGGAATGTTATCTAATCTAATCTTAAATCTTCCAACACTATCAAAATGTAAATGTGAAAGTCTATTTTGTACGCTTTCACGACCAACTAATTTGGATAAATTTTGGTTAAGATACATAAAAATTTAGACATGAAAAGGTGTTCTTGGATGTAACAATAGATCAGATTCATCTCATCAAAAGATTTAACTTTTTAAATGTATGAGGCATTTTTTTGAACTACTTATGAAGATTAGACGGGCCTGTTGGTGTAGTGGTTAGTAGCCCTGACTGCTAAGCTGGTCGTGGCTTCGATTCCCACCCAGAACAAACTTTGTGTGATGAGCATGATTGTTTGTTCTGTGTCTGGGTGTAATTTATCTATAATATGTATGTATTTATAAATTATATAAGTATCAATTGTCTGGTTACCATAACACAGGCTCTTAGCAGAGCTTAACTTGGGATCAGATAACCGTGTGTGAGTTGTCCCAGTATATTTATTTATTTATTTTATTTATTTATAATTAAAGATGAATACGAGTTGGGAAGTTGCAAAAGTTTATGGGGTTCAAGCTTACAAAGAGGCTGAGTTACAATATCACCCTTGCCACATTTTGTATTTTTTCAGAGACTGAAATATCTATAACAATAGACTAAACCTCGAACCATATCCGAATGCGATCTAAGTAGCATCTAATAACTCTAAAATACTTCTTTTCGCTTCACAAAAAAGGCCTAATAAATAATTTAACACACAATGAAGAGCATTAACTCAGCCCACCTTCCACAAAACACAGCGTGAAAATATCTCCTTAAAACATAAAATTAAACGATCACACACTAATTACCATAAAAACCCGCTTTTATCTCAATCTCTACGGAATCCGAATGACATCATCAAGCTAAGATCCTATCGTGCCAATAAAACACCTGCGGGACCCCAAAATGGGTCCCAACACCTTCTCCTATTAAAATTACCAATATAATAGGTGATTAATCTTTGAGCCAACAAAAACCTTTGAATTTACGGCTGCTGTCAAAATAAATATAAGTTGACTACGGATAACAAGATGGCGGTCGTTTTTTTTTACCCCAAATTTAGTTGTTTAACAAAACATTACAAAAAGAAGAGTGAACTAAAGGTTTTTTTTATTAATTGGGTATCGGGCGATGCTGTTGTTTTTTAGGCCCGATGTGTATATTATTAGGGCGATATATGTACGCGCACATTAACGCGAGTTTTGGATTTGTTCGGATAAGGGTTGGCGGGCAGTGGGAAGAGTGAGTGAATGAGTGAACGGTTTGGAGAATCATTCTCGTTCAAATCCACTGCTGTACATGTTTACTGTTAACACTGCAGAAAGTCTTAAGTCTAAAAAACTAACGACAAAGAATACCTAACACAGAGTGATGTTATAATCAGTTATTCTAATTTAGCTTAGTTTGTGTCCTGTGTCTATGCTTCTGTAAAATATTTAACGTAAACTGTCGGCTAATAAAGTAATTCTTATAAAGATTTCTTTTTTGAATACGATTGACTGAATCAACCTACCATGTAAAGCATTTCAATCTTTTACTGAACGAGTATCCAAGCTCTTTGTCGTTCATTTCATTCACTCACTTACATGTTCAGTTCTGTGTGCGTCATTCCTCAGATGATCTTATCTTCGCGTTCCGGGAAGGACATGTGTCGACCAATAAACTAATTGGTCGCGCTAAGCTCAAGCACACAGATAGTGGCTTTATTTTATTTTTATCTTGCTATAGTAATGTTCTGTGGTGCTGCTTAGTTCGTTTAATTATCGAAAGGGAGTTTAACATTAAATGTTTTTCATATATTTAGATACTGAGAAATATTAACATTTTGTTTGATGTTTTTGTCTAAGTTTAATATTTTTATTTCAGTTGGAGTTGGTAGGGTGGCGCAGGACCAAAACATGTCTTTGAGGGTCTTTGTCCAGCAGTGGACGTCTATTGACTGATGATGATGAGGTGCAGACGGCGAACGAATAAATGCATAAATAATTTTACGTTGTCACTTTAAAATGTTAGTTGCGTAGCATTTTTTGTCAGAATGATATGCGTCCACCCTAATTATATTTTTTTCATAGAGTCAATTTGGCAGAGTTGTCACTTAGTCTTGATGATGGTCGATGAGCCTTTTGATTTCTAAAATTTAGTACATAGTCACTTATTCCCATTTTAATAGGCACTTTGGTAAGTCATTTGCAAGACAAGAGCAAAATAAAACTTTATTAGGACTTTGAACTTTATTCAGTAGCTTGATCGTTTATAGACCAAAGATACTTACTATAACTAATAGTGTTGGGTAATGAATGATCCCTTTCTTTTTTTTTTGTCAATACTTGGTAACCCTTAAATAGACAACTTAGTGAATAAAATTAAAAGTCTTAGTATGCCCATTCCTAAATGTTGTTTGTAATGGAGAATAATGGGCAAGAAATTCTGCGTTAGCCCTCCACTGGACGTAGACCTCAAGGCTATGCCTCATATCTTTGATTCCACGCACCTGTCTGTACTGATCGTACCCCTAGCCGGGAGGCAAACACTATCTTGCCTAACCTTTGATACCTTCAGGAACATATAAGTATACTAGCTGGCCCTTCGGTTTTACCCGCTTTACGGCTTATGGTTACTGTGTTCCCGTGGGTCATAGCGTGATGTTATGTAGCATTTATGTGTTTTTAGATGTATAAAGCTAGGTATATTAGTGTAAAGTTTCTGCAATCCAATATCAATTTAGTCGTTATTGAATGAATAACGATTACTGACAAATGCTTGCACAGCCTGGACAGGTCTACTAAAATATGTGTCTTTGTTAAAAATTAAAATCATTTATTTTGTAAATAGGTTATATATGTATATACTCGTATATAACACTTTTACACGTCAATATTTGTTTTTTTATATATATTAAGTGAACGATGGGGCCGGTTGTTGTTGTTGTCATCAAAGAAACATCTTGATCATTAAATAATATTATTAAATGGACTTCAAAAGAGACTTTGACCTCTGAGTCCGTTTAGAATGTTTCTTAGCAGAGTAGTCAGCTGGTAAACACTGGCCCCATCGTAAACTTTATTTTTAACGAATTTGTAAAATATATATTATTTTACAACGAAAGAGTAACAAACATACAACCTACTCACAAACTTTTACATTTTTAATATTAGAAGGATTTAATTCTGGTTACCAAAGCTGGATACACGAACAAACAGACGAACCCAAACCGAGTACACAATCGCTAAAGATTTATTTTATTTGATAACACTCGATGTTTGTAACTCAAAGCGGAACGTTATTGGTATTTTTTCTGATTTCATCTTCTTTAAGTCTTAATTAATTTCCATTTGAACGCTCGTATTTTTTAACAGCAATTACACGTGTTTTAGTAATAACTTTTAACCAAACTTAACGTGTTTTTTCCGTTAATTTGAATAACTTTGGTTGAAACTATCGCATGTGTCTATTTAATTAATTATTCGAGTACTAATTAGGGTTATTTAAAATTCTTTTGCGGTTTTTAAATTGTATTTTGGTTGATCTGTTTGCGGTTGATTTATTTGTAGTTTAAATGTTAATGATGATTAATAGGTTAGGTTTCTATATTAGTGGCCGGCAAATTAGGAGTTTGAATTGGTTTTGTTATTGTGTTTGGAATTTTTGATTATCTTAAATAGGGATACCTATTTGTAGCTAATATCCTGCCGTACTAATATCGTAGGAGCTATAAAGTAATATTTTAATGTAGGTAAAAGCGTCATGTCTTTCATACTCTTGAGTACTAATTTAATTTGTTTTTTCTTACTAACTCGATATGATACGTCGCCTAGGAATGTATTTTGCGACAGGACTCGACTATCGCAGGTAAAATGCAGAATTAATTATTTATGAATTTTAATGGATCTTTTACTAGCTTACGCTCGTCGTTTCGTGCGCGTAAATGTCGATATCAACATCCCCTATTTTACTATTTTAGGGTTGAAATATTGGTTGAATTTATTCTACCCATATTTCGGTTGAATTTTGGGAAATTTGATAAAAAAATAAGGAATTGCTTTTTTACATAATTGGAATGAGAATTGAATACCTCCTTCAATATGTCCCTCGTTTTACCTAACTCGGTGTAGATGTACTAATAATCAATTTACAAATTTGGGAGCATATACTTACATAATATAAGACAGAAACATTTATTGGTCCAAAAATAAAACAAAAAATTAAAAGTACCAACATTACAAGTTTAAAGTACTAGAAAACAAACAGTAAACTTCAAGTTATTGTTCTTAAAATAACGAGGTAATATTGTTTTTATGAGATATTCTCTAAAACTATTAAGCATCGTCATAAAAACACAATTATTATGTGTTAGTATGATACAGGGATGTTTGTTTGTTCTGCTTTCACGCCTAAACTATTAAACCGATTATTTAGAAATTTTGCTTAAGTACTACATTCGTAGGGAGTCGTGATGGCCTAGTGGTTAAGGCGCCCGGCTCTTATTCAAGAGGTCGCGGGTTCGAATCCGGGCAAGTACCAATGTGACTTTTTCAATTCATATGTACTTTCTAAAGTTTATCTTAGACATCACAGACATCGGTGAAGGAAAACATGGTGAGGAAACCTGGACTTGTAGTCCGAAAAAGTCCGAAATCGCCAACCCGTCTTGAGCAAGCGTGGTGATCAATGCTCGTGCCTTCTCTGTATGAGAAGAGGCCTTTGCCCTGCAGTGGGACAGTAATAGGCTGGTATTATTATATTACTACATAATATTTGAAGTCCAGAATAAATAGAATACATTTTCTCTAAAAAAAATACTTGAGGGATGACAAAAAAAAGTTATATTATGTACAAAATATTTAATTTAACGCGAGCAAACCCACGAGAACAGCTAGTAAATAATAAATCCTCCTTTAATCCTTTAATAAATCACAAAACAGCACGAATAAAAATGTGCTTTCGCCTTAAAACATGTTATTTCATCCCAAATAAGGACATTCAAATAAAGACATTATCTTTTAATCAAGCATATTTTGTGTCAACCATTTTGCAAACACATAAACTCGGGTAGATCTTGGAGATAATAATTTTATTACAATTAATATTCTCGGTAATTGCCTCATTAATAGCTTTTATTTTTAAGCGCCATTTAACGAAAGTGTCGATGGATCAGTGGTTGGGAAATTGGGTGAGAATCTGTGTGAATTTTTCAATTTAATAAATAAATAATAAATAAATATCTTAGGACAACTCACACACGGTCATCTGATCCCAAGCTAAGCAGAGCTTGTGTTATGGTAACCAGACAACTTGAGACAACTGATATACATAATTAAATACTTTCTAAATACATATATTCCATCACACAAAGTTTGTCCTGTGTGGGAATCGAACCCACGACCTCCGGTATAATAAGTCATAACAACCAAAAATAAAAATTAATAAAATTAATTTATATTATTTACTAGTTTTTACCTGCAGTTTTTCCCGTGGGATTTTTAGGATAAAAACTATTCTATGTCCTTTCTCAGGCTATTGACTATCTCTGCCAAATTTCATCTAAACCTTCGAACACACGTAATTCGAGACACAATAGAAAGACGCAGCGACAGCCGGCTGTCACTTGGTCGTTCAAGGTGAAATCGGTTCAGTTGTTTGGGCGTGAAAGCGAGACAGACAGACAGAGTTACTTTCGCATTTATAATATAAGTATCTATTTTCTTACATCGTTTGAAGGAAAATATTGTGAGAAAACCTGGGATTAGATTTGTTGTAGGTTGTGATTATTGCTTTTGCTCTGGAGTGGGATAATAGCAGGTTGTTATGACTTTTTTTTGGGACCGTCCTGCTACAGTATTCTCACCCACCCAGAATCAATAGTAGCTTCAACCAGAACGCGCCAAGCAATGTAGCTTGACTTGTCACGGAAAAAGCAATTCAACTGTCTTGTATCCCGCAACGAAATTAATCAGAAAAACCGGCCAAGAGCGTGTCGGGCCACGCTCAATGTAGGGTTCCGTAGTTTCCCGTCCGTCACAATAAGTGTTCCCACTAATAAGTTTAAAAAAAGGCTTTTGTTACGTTGACATACTAAGTACGCAAAAATTATTTTGTACAACCTTTTTGTCTTTTTTGTACAAAAACTGTTCTTTCTATCAAGTTCATAATAATTTTCCTAGAAAGTACTTATAAAGTTCTACTTTCCAGATTTTTTTCATATTTTTTAAACCTACGAGTCAAAAGTTAGAGGGGTGGGGACGCTTTGATTTTTCCTTTTGGAGCGATTAGTTCCGAAATTAATGACATTTTAAAAAAAATATTTTGGTAAACCCCTATTCATTTTTCAATACCTATCTAACAATATATCACACGACAGGGTTGAAATTAAAAAAAAAATCCCTTCCCTCTTTACATATAGGGGGGCTACCCTAATAAAACATTTTTTCCAATTTTTATTTTACCACTTTGTCGGCGTGATTGATATACATATTGGTACCAAATTTCAGCTTTCTAGTGCTAACGGTCACAGAGATTAAGCGAGGACGGACGGACAGACAGACAGACATGGCGAAACTATAAGGGTTCCTAGTTGACTACGGAACCCTAAAAAACAGCGGAGGAGTAAGAAAAATATGATAGGGTGCTTTGACTATCTACTATAGTAAAGAAATCATTTTTGGCAAAGTATATTTTTTATTTTAATTAGGTGTTTTTTTTTGCGGTTTCTCTCCGTCTTTTGCCACTTTCGCTAGTCGTAGCATGGTATTGTAAGTTTCAATTAAGTTTGGAACTAAATTGCTTGAATACATCTTATTGCGATCAAAATTGTAACAAGATTTGCTGGTGCTTACATCATGCTTACACAATTAAGCTTAAAAAAAGGTGTTTGTTTAAACAGCCTAATATCTAGAACTGTTAGTCAGAATGGAATAATTTTTATTGCATATTATAGCCTGATTAATGAGGATTTTTATAAGTTATATAACTTCACGCTACTATCTACGGAAGCGGAGTAGTAACCAAAGAAGCGTGTGAAACCTCGGGAACAGTTACAATGAATATTAAACTTTGAAATGTCATATTTACACACATACCCATGGTACATCTTCTATGGTTGTCATTTCCCTATAATTAAGAAAAGCATCGCAATAAAAAACCTAAAAACAAAATGGTTGTCATAAATAATAATAATGTACCAAAAAATGTGACATGAAAGCCTTAAAATCGGCAATTAAGTAAAATCATGCGTTTTTAACTCAACTTAGTTAGAGATTAATATATTAGATAAGTTGGTTGATTAATTTTAAGTTTTATCTTAAGATTGCTTAGAAAGTCTCCATTTGAAAATATAATTTACGTTTTTTTTATAAGTTTTTGATGTTTAATGTGTTAGTAAAAGACACTTTCTCGCTCTGATGGAAGAAAATTAAGTAATTACGTTTTTTTGGCTAGAAACTACTTTCTAATTTAATTTCATTATCTCCTTATTTCGTTAATTCATCCACTTTTATCAATCAATTCATTTGGGAAAAGGAGCTTCTCTGTTTGATCCGGATAAATCTATTTTAATCCAAAAACAATTCGATTTGGACAAGGTTTTCTAGGTAGGGCAAGGGAAGGAATTTTCTGGGTTCATGTTGTGGCCTGTGGCATTTCAGTGTAAACCAAATTAGATTGAATTTAGAGTAGTATTTACCTATATACATCATAGGAGCACAGCAACGTTTTCTTGCGACAGAAATAAATAATTATGTAAGATTGTTTTTTTTTTTGGTGAGTGGGAAATCATCCAATGACTGCTCCCGTCCTGGGTGCGGCGGGAGGGCGTGTCAGACTCTTACTGACTAAAACCCACTCATGTTCCTTCGATTGCCCTTTATGTTCCAGGGTCACGGTAACTATTATAAACATTCCGCAACCCCGGCAGGCGTTGGCCCTGTTGGACCCCTTCCTGTGCTGACTCCTTCTCTTTGAGGCGCGCGTGGAACACTAACGCGCCGTCGACGCGGTCCTGGTCCTAGCCGGGCGGCGAGCTACCCATCGCTCGCCATCCGATGTAAGTATGGTTTTAGTAGTTTTTTGATGAGGTCCATTAGTTCCAGAGTTTACAAGGAACTATTCTTCTTTATAACCCCAACCGTGTCTAGAATCCAAGATAATATCTGACAAGAAGAATTTAAACTTTTATCTTCATCTTACCTTCATTACGTTTAGGGAAAATACAAACAAAAATTACACATTTTTCTCCGAATCACATGATTGAGATTTTGCTGAGATTGACTGAGTATCCGTTGGTAAGGCACTGATGTATGGTAGTGTCATTATTTAGGCAGTCGCCATATTTTATGTCTAATCAATGAAACTGACCTGCCAATATAGGTTTGGATAATTTGAGGCGGTTATTTGGTGCCTTGCAAAATGTGGCGTGATGACTGACTGTTTCCAGTTATCTGTCGATAATATTATACAAGTTATCTATCTATATATATTGGCAGTTCGGTTTCTATGATTAGACATAAAATATAGCGTTATACTAGCTGAAGCATGCCCACTTCGTTGGGCAGTAAACATTTTAAGAGGACGAATTGGAAATTTTGGCATCAGTGATCTCTATTTTTGTCAGTAATTACGAAACGAATAAAAAAATGAGTTGGTGATCTGAACAGTTCATGATGAAAACCTTATTTTGTTAAAGTTCATTACATGATTAAGTAACTTTTGTAACAGAGAAAACAATATCAAACATACCTCTTTTTAAATAGAATTTCACATTTTATGGGCAAACGGGACCGATTTTAGCCTCTCAACTTGCTCTGTAGACAAGTCTATAAATACTCCTTAAAATTGTAAGAGGAATTTCTCAAGTTACCATTTCCGACTAAATAAAATAACAAAAAGCCTTTTGTCGTTTACGTCGTTTTGTTCCAAGCTAATGCGCATATGCAATCCTCGCCCCGCTGAGACGCTCAGTCAGTGGTCTCGAACCTACCGATTTTTCGGTATTTCTACCGATATGGGCTCTGTTCTACCGATATACCGAAATATAACGACTTTTCTACGATTTCACAGTATACATGGAAATTCTACCGATTTTTCTACCGATTTTACACTTTTAAGTTGGCAACCCTTTTCATTTATGTTTAATGTTACGGGGAAGCCCTCAATAGTATGGACCTAGTGCAGAATGTAGTTCATATATTTTGGGGAATACCCTTGACACCCTTGTGTCCTGCAATTCGATGTTATAAGGGGCTTCCCGCTCGGGAATTTACCTGTCTAGTATATATAAACAGTAATTCAGTTTTATTTTTTCATTAATTTTCTTAACTTTGAAGAGTGAGTACCTAACCGAAAGAGTCCCTACAAAATCAGATAATTAAGTTAAAATGTCGTCTGACGAGGAGCCAAGCACAAGTGCGAGTGTAAGAAGAAAAAAATATCTACAATATTATAGAAAAGAATGGGAAGAAGAATTTCCAGGTTGGCTGCAAGATAGTCGTAAAGGCGAAAGCTATGCCTATTGTAAAAGTTGTAATAAAGATATCAACATCACATCAGGAAAAGACGCTATAAAGAAACATAGTTCTTCACAAGCACACTCAATATCATCAAAGAATATAAAATCACAACCGAAGATATCATCATTTACTGTGACCAAAACTCATAAATCTGATATACTGGTTAAGCAAGGTAATTTTTTTAGTTATTTATTTTACTATTTACATTGTTATATTATTTGGTTTTCTACTTATCGGTTTATAGAAGCAGTGGATATAATTATACCCTAATCGCTACTAGACATACTGATATACCTACGTAATTTTAATTCTTTATTTTTAATTTCAGGTGAAATAAGATTAGCTTCGTTTGTTGCTGAACACAATCTACCATTCACTATTATGGAGCACCTACCGCAGTTGATGCAAGCCATTTGTCCTGATTCAAAAATAGCAAAAGAAATAAAATGCTCTTCAACCAAAACTCATGACATAATTGATCATATTATAGGTAAAGAAAGTTTCAATAATTTATGTGAAGATCTAGGGCAAACTAAGTTTTCGCTTATTATTGACGAGTCCACTGATCTTAGTACGACCAAACACTTGTGCTTAGTTGTGAGATATGCGAAAATGAATCGTATTAAAGATTGTTTTTTAGCTCTTATTCCATTAGAAGAAGCTAATGCAGCAACCTTATTTGAACACATTGTAAATTTTTTTAGAAGCAATAATATTCCATATAAAGATAATCTAATAGGTTTTGCATCTGACGGGGCAAACGTAATGATGGGACGTAATAATTCTGTTGTAACATTGCTGCAAAATGAAATTCCTAACATTTTTATACTTAAATGCGCCTGCCATTCGTTTCACCTTTGCGCGTCATATGCTTGTACCAAATTGCCACGTTTTATAGAGGATCTTGTAAGAGACATTTACAACTACTTTTCTTCTAGCCCAAAAAGAGTGGCAGAGTTTAAAAACTTTCAAATGTTTTGCGACTTAAAAGTACATAAAATACTTCACCCCTCTCAAACACGCTGGTTATCAGTACATGCAGCAGTGAAGAGAATATTGGAACAACTCTCTGCTCTTATACTATTTTTTATAGACCAAATATCTAACAATGATCATCTTTTAGCTGCAGAACATATATTACAGAAGCTCCAAGATCCTACTACGATATTATTTTTGGAATTTTTAGATTTTGTATTACCATTATTTACCGATTTAAATAAAGAAATGCAAGCAGAACACCCGAAAATTCATAATTTATATGAAAAAATAACTGGAACATTAAAAACTATTTTTGATTGTTTTTTAAAAAGAGAATATTTAACTAGCACTCCAATCGAAAATGTTGATTTTAAGAATCCCAGAAATTTTATGGATATTGATGACGTATACTATGGTGCTGCTGCGTCTAATACACTACTAAGTAGTTCAGAAAATCTAAACTCAGATCAAGTAAATTTGTTTAAATGCAGATGCCTAGATTTTTATATCGAAGCTTGTAAGCAAATAACCACGCGGTTTCCATTGAAAAATAACCCAATAAAAGGTTTAGACATAATTGATCCAAAAAATGTTAAAATTGGCAAAACTGCTTCGATAGTTCCTGTGAGTAGGCTCTTTCCCAATATTGTTCACAGCAATGATTTCCAGGAAATTGATACAGAGTGGCGCATTTTAAGAAATTGTGAACAAATCAAAACATTTCCTGATGATGTAGAACTATTTTGGGATGAAGTAAGTTTATTAAAGCGTGGCGATGAAACTCAAATGTTTCCATTGTTGTCTAATTTCATCTTTAATATTTTATCACTTCCCCATTCATCCGCTAACGTTGAACGCATATTTTCACATATTAATCTTTTAAAAACAAAGCAGCGAAATAGGTTGTCTACTGAATCAATCACTGGTCTATTACATTCAAAACGACTCATTAATACAGCTAATTGTTACGATTTTGAAATTAATTCGAAGATGACCGCGGCTATGGCCAAAGAATATTGGTTAAAAAAATAATTATGATTGTTGCAAATTAGTCTGTAAGTTTTTTTTAATAAATAAACGAATTTTATTGAATATTGTATTTTTCTTTTGTCAAATACCGATTTTGGGTACAAATATACCGATTTTAGCTGGCAATTCTACCGATCTCGCTCTATGACGTTCGAGACCACTGCGCTCAGTCCCCTCTTGACCATTGTCAGCGACGGGTCTGTGCTAGTCGGCTTCCGGACTGCATCGGCGATTGCGTGATCAAATTTAGCGGTTTTATTGAATAAGGATGGGAAAAATGTTCCAAAAGGAAAAGAAGAGCATGTCTTTTAGAAAAATGTGCCAATATGACGAAAATAAAGTATGTTTTCATAATGAATTGTGAAATGTGAAGCGGTGGTAGTTTACTATAAAAGATGACGTTCAAAAAGTCACTTTGACTGTGACTTCAATGATGTTTATTTTTGTGATTAAACTGAAACTATGGAGTCGTCAACTTGCAACAAAAATAAAGACAGCTTCCTTTTTAGGGTACGTATGAAAAATTCCTAAACGTCCTAACGTTTTGTAAAAGCTATACATGGGTCATAAACAGAACATTAAAATTATGTGTGCTTTGTCTCGAAATTAACTAAAACAATGGAAATCAACCATATTTATACCTACAATCATTTATTATGAGTGTATATGATTGAAGTAGTCGGTAAATTTTATATTTTAATTATAAGTTTTAAAAATATTTAAATATAAACATCCTTTTAGTACCCTTCCGTGGACCGTTTCCAAACGAGGTTTCAAACTTCATGATCAAAATTAAAATATAATAATTTATAAATATTAATACACCACCTCTTTTATGCGTTACTCATACAATCAAGAAACATTTTTCACCGTTACAGAATTTTTGAACAAAATTTCTTCAAATTATGATACATGAACAATTTGTTATTAGTACCGCGACTCCTTCCGTGGTCCAAACATATTCAATGTTTGAATTCTTAATACTTGGAACGCAGCCAATATTATTTATTTTACCTGGTAACATTTCAATCGCTGTCAGTTTAAGTATAACTTAGATTCGGTGTGCATGCGCTCCGTCAATTAAAAAACAAAAATCGCTTATATCTGAGATTATTTCCGTGAAATATAAAAGATCGTTGGGACTTTTCTGTGGCTTGGATACCACGGTAAGTGTTTAATCAATTATTATGAAAATCTATTGACAAAATTGTTATGGGACGCCATTTTCAATAACATTGCATTTTAAGTTCTAACCTAAAATATTGACGTGTTATTCCGCTTGATTTGATTGGTTTTCTCTTCCGTGGACAAACACTTCCGTGGACAGTCACTTCTGTGGACGCAGTCTTTTCTGTGGACATTGACACGGAAAGGACTGTGTCTACCGAAGTGACATCTCTTTTAACTAAAACTTGCTTTTTGCAAACAAATCCTGTGTTAAACAGTTAGAACACTTGTCCTTGTTACTTACCCTTGCATTGTATATTATATTATGTTATATAAATATATATATTTATTGTCATGTTTATTTTATGGGATTTTTTCACCAATGTTGTGTTTTGCACTAACGTATTATGCCTTCTTTAATGCTTAGCTTGGTGTGTACACGGTTCATTGTCATTGTTTCAGTAAACTAAAATGCCTAGAAAAAATAGTCTGAAGAATCTTACTGATGAAGAAAAAAAGATAAGACGGCGTGAACAAAAAAAATTAAGTATGCGTCGAGCGCGGGCTAAGTTAACTGCAGCTGCTGTTGAAGAGATACGCAAAAAAGATAGAGAAAGGTACCATAAGAAAAAGGATAGAGGGGATATCAAAACTATTGATCAGCATACACCGAGACAACAGCGTCAAATAAGAAAAATGTGGCGCGAAAAATCGAAGAAACGGCGAGAATTATTAAAGATGCGAAAAACTACAGAGGCACGCTTACAAGAAGATACTCCACCACCAAGTCCATCTTCATCATTCTCGCGAGTTGAATCTGGACGTGCAGTAGCTGCCCGAAATAAAAGAGCAAGAATAGCTGAAAATGAGGCTTTAAAGAAAAAGGTATTTCAGATGGGGAAAGTAATTAAAAAGTATAGAATGAGAATACGAAGATTAGAAGAAAAAAAACAGAAAGCGTCGAAGTCGAATTCTGACAACAAAGTCTTGAAAACAGATATCAGGAAAGCTGTGCATGATTTTTTAGTAAATGATGAATATTCCAGATTAACTGCAGGTAAAAATGAAACAATAACTAGGAAAAAAAGCAAACGGCAAATTCGTTTACTAAATGACACCCTTTTAAACTTACATATAATATTTAAAAGCAAAACAGGATTTAATATTTCTTATCAGACCTTCAGAAGATATCGACCTTTTTGGGTTCTGTTTCCAAAAGCAGTATCAAGAAATACCTGTCTGTGTACATTACACGAAAATAATGATCAAATAATTCGATCACTTCATAAATCTAAAGTTGTTTCTTACGGATCTGCTTCCGATGCTATCAAGGTTTTGTGTTGTAATAATACACTGACTCCTAAATGTTTAGAAAGAGAGTGTCAGAGCTGTCTTAATAAGAAACTGGTTTTTAATAATTTTAACGAAAACGATCATATAACTTATGATAGATGGGTTACAAAAGATGTGGATGTAATTATCAAAGGTGTACAGAAAAAATGCAAGAAATGTTTTAAAGAAACTGTTAAAACTACGATAGGTGCTCTAGTGAAGTTATTACACATAAATTTACCAGTATTCATGCAACATGTATCTAATATGATTCATCAAATAAGATCAATACAAACATTTAAACAACAATTAACGTCTTCCAAAGGTCTGTTGCATATAGATTTTTCAGAAAATTATTCATGTAAATATAGCGCTGAGGTTCAGTCGGCTCATTTTGGTGGCTCTAAGCCTCAATTGTCTCTACATACTTGCGTTTATTATAGCGTGGCTGAATTTCCGAATAATGGTTTTAAAACTACGTCCATGTGCTCTATTTCAAAAAATTTGCGTCATGATCCTGTTATGATCTGCGCCCACCTTAAACCAATTCTACAGCGAATTAAAGAAATTAATCCAAATTTAACAGAACTACATATCTTGGGTGACGGCCCGACAACCCAATACCGAAACAAAACTATGTTTTTATTAATTGTTAAATTCATTAGTCGAGAATTAAATGATGTGACCGATATTGTTTGGCACTACAGTGAAAAAGGGCATGGCAAAGGTGCTCCAGACGGAGTAGGTGGCTGTATCAAAAGGCTGTGTGACAGTTCAGTTGCAATGGGAAGAGATGTCTCTGATTATGACTCTCTTATGTTATGTTTAAAAGAGAATTGTAAAGGTATAGAGATTTACGGAATAGGAGATCCAAATGTTCAAGACATTCAAGAAATGGCCGATAAGAATACGTTGAAAGCTTATAAAGGGACATTTAAGATACATCAACTTTCTTGGAATCGAAATGAAGCAAATATTTTACATGTAAGAAGGCTTAGTTGTCTGTCTTGTGCTACAAATGTTATTTGTCCACATTTCGAAATTGGCCAGATAAAGATTCCGTCCAATAATGCACAATTACATAGTCCCTTGAGTGTAGCTGACGCAAGGAACGAATCTCCGAGAAGTGAAGACACAGCCAATGCTTCTACAATAACTTATAGGTCAAATCAGGTTACACCTGAAGAAGGTACTTCTCATAATCTCCCATCACGTCCCTGTAAAAGATTTTTCCTGTCAGACTCTGATGATTCCGATGTAAATTTTACTCAGAATCTCCCATTACGTCTCAATAAAAGATCCAGATTTCAATCAAGCTCAGATGATTCAGATGTGACTTTACCTCCACACGATGATAGATCCAAGTTCCTATCAGACTCTGAGGACTCTGATGTAATTTTCAATCAGCGTGATCGTCTTCCATTACCCACAGACAGCAGCGGTGAAGGCGACTTCATTCTACGACCTCAGAAGTCGCAAAAACCTTTTGTCGATCCCTACACTGATAGTGACGATAACGAATAAAAAATAGAAATTATTATTCTAGCGTGTTACAAATGACGCTCGTAACGTCTTAGAATAAAGATTAGAATATTTTTTTTTAAGATCTCAATATTTCCTAGTTATGTTTATCACATTATTTCATGTTCAGTTTGGTTGATATATTATGTTTGATTTAAGTCGACCGAAAATAAATCCTTTCTGTGGACATAAATTCATTATTTTTTAAAACGACATGATTGTTTATTTTTAAGGCCTTTTTTAATGTGAAGATGATTAACACAATCAGATTGTTGTAATTTTAAGAAAGCTCGTTTTTTTAGTTTAGCATTTTTTAGACAAAGTACAACTTTTGTCTTTTCTGTTGATTTTTTAGTCTTTGCTGTGGACAGCTATAAATTAAAATATTGAATAATTTATTCAATTCAAAACTTTGATCTTTGGTAATATTTTTATTATGATTATTTTATGTTTCTACGAAATAAATGCTGATTGGAACCAAACAAATATGACTTTGTTATTTTTTCTTTTTTGAAACCCAAGTTTGTTTATGACCCACATAGGTAATATTATTATTACTAAAACACTTTTTCTTGTATCTTCTAGAAATGAAAACGACGCTCTACCGAATTATACAGAGTTGCAAAATGTGTAAGTTTTTATTGCTATGTATTATTCAATATTACAATCAATATACCTACGAATTCAACGATGAAGTTAAAATTAAAGGACTTCTTTTATTTTAGAAATGCTGATACTAATGACACTAATATATCACAAAACGAGAGCATTCCCACAGCTACAGTGAGTATATTAGACAATTTTGTCCTTTATACATAACCGACGTACCTATTAGTCGAAATATGTTATCTCTGAAGTTAGTACTAGGCCCTAATTTATTTATATTTTCAGATTAGCAGAGAGTGTTCGAGTGATAAAGTTTCTACAGAACTGACAATTAAACGCCCTACTGAGGCACCAGTAAGTAATCGTTTTATAAAACACAATAGATTGTCTGATTTTGTCGGAAAAGTTGGAAGCAGGTTTCAATGGTTGCCTAGATATGAAAACCAAAAAAATAATTTATAAACATAATCAATATCTGTGAAGTGATTGATGTAAATAAATAAATAAATACACAATGGGCAAGAAAAACATTTCCCTGCGCCATGCTATCACATTCCATGTACGATTTTGATATCTATTTTTTATATTTGTTTCAGAAGGAGCCGGAGGTACAAGAATAATAGATGTGGACCACTTTGTAACAGAACTTATAAAGTTCTCTGAACAGAAGTCTTTGTGGATTAGCCACATTAAAATTTGAGTCTGAACATCACGTAGACTTGTAAAATCGTCATTGACTGATGTAAACAAAGACGCCGTTGCTGGAGTTATGACTGCTGGTTGTGGTCAAGCACAGCTCAATCAAATTTTGTACTTGAGTAGGTTTACCCAACATGTCCGACTTTACTAACAATAAAATGCATAACGATATCTGTGATGACTGGGAAGAGACTGCATGGAATGAGATGAAAAAGGCTGACGATAGAGAAAAAGAAGCTGCAATAAAAGAAGGAGTGTCAATAAAGACGGTCTCTAATAGACGTCATTGTAGATGGCTGTTGGTGTAAGCGATCTTACCGGACTAATTATGCGGCATTATCAGGGTGTGCAGCTATAATATTGGTAGACGTTTCGGCCAAGTGCTATATGTGCGTCAAAAATAAAGATTGTTGCCTTTATTGCTTATATTGTTGCATATATTATATGCAATCTGCGCATCTTCTTGATGTCGTGTATGGGGCAGAGGAGGAAGGTCCTTCACTATCCAGGATGTCGGCACACCTGAGAGAACACCGAACCAATAAGGATTGAGCGAGGCATATTTCAGTCCGATAGTCTGAGTCCATTGTGGTTCTGTTTAGCCCTGAATCCTATCAGCACATTGTTGGAGGGTTTCGGACTATTGGTTGCGCAGTGGTGGTCAGGCTATAATGGAAGCATAAGGCATCAACGTTGCCGACATGAAGCAAGCGTTGAAGGAGCGCTTCTTTGGCCGCCTGAACAAATTTTTAAATAGTGTTTTATCATGCCGGGTTCAAATAGACTCGGACAGAACTGGACGCCCTAGATAGGAGGATCCGCAGTCTGCTGACCGCAAATCAGATGCATCGTCCACAATCATCGGTAATGAGACTGTATATTCCATGGAAGTGTGGTGTGGGATTATTTCCTGAATGCCGACATGGGGATGCGTCGGGATGTGGTTTAGGTGCAAACCTGTATTAATGAATACTAATTAACGCAGGGCGGTATGGCAGAGCATGGAGCTCCATGGACGGTTTCATCGGGTCCTACATGGACCCGATTTCCTAGCGTCCGTATCCTGGCTACGCTTTGGTGACCTCTTTGGGGAAACCGAAGGTTTTGTCTGTGCAATAATGGACGAAGTTATGATGACAATCAACTACCGAAAATACATTGTAAAGGACGGCATGGTTGACATATGTCGGGCATGCCACCATCCCGAGGAATCCATCCATCACATTATTTCTGGGTGTTCTAGTCTGGCTAACGGAAACTATTTGCACAGACACAATCTTGTAGCCAGGAGTATACATCAGCAACTTGCCTTGAAAAAAAACACATTGTCGGCTAGCGCTGAAAACCAGCGTCGTGGACTCATGCCTATGTATGGGTCACGGCATTATGCTGAGCGCTAGCCGTTTCGCGCATTAGTGACGCTACTTAGCGGTTTTTAGTTTTAAGGATTGTAGTATATAAGTTTATTATTTGTAGTGCACATTGCGCGAATAAATTGATTTTCTTTCTTTCTTTGTTTCTTTCTTGAAATACAGTCTTGTGCAATCAGAAGTACCGTAATACAGGTATGTGCCCGACCCAGTTCTTGAAAATGACCATGTCACATTGTACTGGGATCGATCTATCATTACTGACAGGACTATTGTTGCTAACAAACCTGACATAGTGGTGATAGATCGATTAGAGGGTCGTGCAGTGATTGTTGATATTGCTGTCCCGCATGACGAGAACCTCGTTAAAACTGAGAAAGATAAGCAGACCAAATATCTCGACTTGGCTCGCGAGGTTGTCGACACGTGGGATGTGGATTCAGCAGTCATTGTGCCGATAGTCGTGACGGCCAATGGCATAATAGCAAAGAGCCTCGACCAACATCTGAGTAGGCTCTAGCTAGGCAGCTGGGTCAAGGGTCTGATGCAGAAAACGGTACTCCTGGACACGGTGCGCATTGTCCGGAGGTTCCTCTCTCTGGAGCCACTGACCACCGGTAGCTTAGGCCCTATTCCCAATGCCGGTGGGCTACTATTTTTAAATGTTTATTTTTGTATTTATATTTAAAAATGTAAATTATATATTGTATGATTAAATAAATGGAATAATAATAATACACACGAAGTGTAATTAATATGAGTATTATTGTAAATGATATCAAAGTAGAATAAATTATGTTCCTTGTTAAAATAAATAAACACACACACAGACACACACAATAATTTAATACTTACAAGGAAAAGGTTCCAGCCTTAGAATACTTATGTAAAAGTAAATAAAGATATTTTGATCGTATAAAATATTACAAAAAATTATTATAATTATTATAAAGATTTTTTAAAATATTTTACGGTAAAAAAGAAATGTGCTAATGTTTTTCAAATAACGAAACTTTTAATTTCGTTATTTGAATAACACTAGCACGTGTTAGTTTATTTCCGAAAAGACAATCAATAAAAAGAAGTCATAGGTAAATTCATAAAAAAATATATAAGACAACTCCAAGGTGTCTATGTTCCGCGCCGCCAACACCGCGCGCCGCTCGCCAGCGCCATCTGTTGCAATGCATACATTACTTACCGGGGTGTGTGCGGTTTGCGGGGTGCGTGGGCTTGTTTTTAGAAATTATTGTTGAACAATTCGTCGCCTTAACTTGTATTTTTTTCGTTTGGCTAGACAAATGTTGAGCTAGTTCAGCTAATGCGTATGATGTCTTCATAATTTATACGAAAAATGTAGCTTTTTACCATTGAAACCATTTTAAAAATTGGTTCATTACTACCGGTGATTACCCCCTACATACAAAAAAAATCCTGTTGAAAAAATCCTGTTTGTCAGTGTCCGACCAAACAGGATTTTCAGCCGAAACCGAAACAAAACCTACGATGATCGTATTAACTTCTGATTAATGACCATTTTTTTTTAAGCATTCATTTATTTTTATTTATTTTATTTTATTTATTTGGCTCACCAACAATTGTTTACACCATAAAATATTAAATACATTTATCATAATACAGTGCTTGTGTAACAATCTATTATAGGTAAGCACAGCATGCATTAAACTACTGAGTTAAAGTTAAGATTATGACAAAATAATAACACATACAAATATGACCTTGTGAAAATCGAATTAAATTACATTGTACCAATTAAATTGAAAATTAAAGAATAAATTCATATAGTGCTAAAATTGAAATTAAATTATATAAAAATTTTATTGGAATTAAAATTAAATTAAATTGAAATTAAATAAAATTTTATAATATTATAAAAAATAGGTAAATCAATATTTTTTTAAAAACTAGTTCTTTTGAGTTTGCTAAGTGAGTCAGCGTATAGGTCAACCAGATCACTTAATTTACACATGCGAGGGAGTTGGCACCAAGAGTCACCATTAGAGTCTGGTCCTAGTGAAAAATAATTAGGTTGTAAACCGAAACCGTGGCCGAAACTAGATTTTTTGACTGGAACCAGCCGAAACCGAACCTTTGGTCGGTCCTAACTGTTTGTTGAGATATCAACGCACAGCCTAAACCGCTAGCCCTACAGACATGAAACTTGCTGTCTAACTTACCAAATTTAGATTTAGCAACCGATTTACTTGATTTAAGTGAGTCTACGGTAAATAAAGTAACAAAAAAAGAACATAATTCATATCAAAATTAATTAATTCCCTTTGCAAACTGTATTTTTTACTCCAATTTGTCAGATGCATGTCATTGACGTTCCTACTCCCAGTTGAAGCGAATTAAACACATAAAAGATATCTCATAGCCCAGTGATATCAGCATACAAATCACACATACACACACATCCAAAAAACAAAGACACATCTTGCCAGGGGGTAAGCACACAACGACCATTCAATTAAGACCTCAATCACGTTGGCAGACTGGCAGGTTAATTACTTGATGTAAATGTTCTGTCTGCGCTGACAGTGTTTGAATACGTTATTATAAGCCTGATTAGCTTATTTGTGTGTATGAGATGACTAATTTGTGTTACTGGTCGTCTGTTTCATCACCTTGTGATAAGTAGTGTTTTTTTTCTGGTTTTTTTTTTGTGGTAAAATTTCTCCTGTGTGTTTAGAATTATATAGATTTATTACATGTACAAGCAATTACTGGAAGGCCATACGAATGTACAACGTCTCGAGTTGACTTTTATACTAAATAGCTTCTGCCCGCGGCTTCGCTCGCGTTAGAAAGAGACAAAAAGTAGCCTATGTTACTCTCCATCCCTTCAAATATCTCCACTTAAAAAATCACGTCAATCCGTCGCTCCGTTTTGCCGTGAAAGAAAGACAAACAGACAGACAGACAGACACACTTTCCCATTTATAATATTAGTATGGATAGCTTTCACCTGCGGCTTCGCCCGCGTAAATGTCAAACTTCCATCCACCTTTCCGTTAGAATTTCCAAAAATCCTTGCTTGGTCGATACTTACTCTTCACAAAGAATACACCTTCCAAGTATCATGCTTTTAGGACCAGCGGTTTGGGCTGTGCGTTGATATATCTACAGTCAGTCAGTCAATCCGTACTTCCGTACTAATATTATAAATGCGAAAGTAATTGTCTGTCTGTCTCTTCTTCAGGCCTAAACCACTGAACCGTTTTGAATGAAATTTGGTACAGATATAGTCTGGGACCCGAGAAAGGACATAGGATAGTTTTCATCCCGGAAATCCCCCGGGATCGGGAATTATTAATCCACGCGGACGAAGTCGCTGGCAAAAGCTAGTCAGCTTATAAATTAACTTACTTAGATATACACAAATGACAGGACCCTGAGGCTGTTTACTAGTGTAAAATAAATATGGAGGCTCTTCAAAGTTTAGTCAAAAATACTCTACAATAGGTAGACCGACCCCTGATTATCACCAAATATTTTCTGTAGTATATTATTGTGAGGATATGCAACCTCTCGACACCAACCACTCTATGGTTGAGTGTCCTTTTCTAAAGAGAATACTGTGTGTTCGATTTGAATTGAATTTTTGTTATTTTGTGACAGTCAACATAATTTGTAAAACTAATTGTACTAAATTAAAACCACGTAATATTATACGCATCAAGTTCCTTTTATTTCACAATTATAATAAGATATTGCTTCATATCGCGAGTAAAGCCATAGTCACAGCTTGTCTTAACCATAATGATGCCAGGTAGCAGTGTTTTTTCATCCATTAGAAGATATTCCAAATATTGCTACCTCCTAGAATTGTTATTAAATAATAAATCATTAACGTCAGAGTGTGTTTCGTTTGAGTACCAGCAGAGTTGTCGAGTCATTGTGCCACCTACCTATATCAGAAATATAATTCTTGTTATATTATTTTCGTATCGTGTTCCGTAGTTTTGAAATATGTTTGGAAAATATTTTATAAATAAATAGCTTTTGCCCGCGACTTCGTCCGCGTGGATTAATAGTTCCCGTTCGCAGGGGATTTCCGGGATGAAAACTATCCTATGTTCTTTCTCGGGTCCCAGACTGTATCTGTACCAAATTTCATTCAAATCGGTTCAGTGGTTTAGGCGCGAAGAAGAGACAGACAGAGTTACTTTCGCATTTATAATATTAGTACGGAATTATCTTTCTTATTCAAAAGGCTAATTTTCATAATCAAGTATCATAAGAATCAAGTTTTCATTTCATTTTAGCGACAATTAATTGGGTCACTAACTACTAGACCAACAGGCCTGTCGATATAGGGTAGAATAAAGACTCATATAACCTGGTTCATTAAAGAAAGAAATCTAAAATGGCGGCGCTTATCATGTTCTCTCGCTCGCACACTAGTGCCGTCTATACTCACTCGCGCGCGTACCATCAACATAAAAAAAAATTGTCTTGATTTGCTTCCACGCTGCCTTGACGCGCTCAGTGCTCCTTTTTACAAATATCTTGTTATAGTTTTCTGTTATTTTTGCATTGTTACCTGTTTGTTATTGTGGTAAAAGTAGGCACTGTTTCCGATGAAAACAATAAAAAATCTTAATAACACTTTGATTTAAATAAAAAAAAATAAAACTTTAAATTTTATATGCAGACTGTACTATCTGTCAACGCAAGTACATGCCGCCATTTAAGAACCGGCTTATACAAACATACACAAACTACAAACTCTGAAAATATAACAAGCAATAACACTCCTTTTTGTGGGATGAGTAAAACCGATATTACCCATTGATTCATGGGTCTCTAAAAGCCCAGCGCTGGGCATCCATTTAAAAACAAACAGTGATGATTATCCGTCATTACTGGGAGAGGTGTGTCGTTAATCATTGAGTCTAGATGACGTTACGTGATCATTATCTGTAGGGTGAGCGCACCGGTTGTCGGATTCGTGTGGTTTTTGGCTGTGGGTTTGTTAGGTAGGTAGGAATTGGTTTGGTGATAACTGTCTGGTGGCGGTAGACTCCCTAATTCTGTTAGCTACTAATCTATACTAGTCTATACTAATATTATAAAGAGAAAAACTTTGTACGTTTGTTTGTTTGATTGTAATGAATAGGACCAAAAACTACTGAACCGATTTTAAAAATTCTTTCACCATTCGAAAGCTACATTATTCCTGAGTAACATAGGCTATATAATATCACGCTATGTCCCACGGGAGCGAGGCATTAACCATAAACCTAACGTAACGTAACGTTATAATATTTTTTTTTATGTGAACCAAAAAATAAATAGACTTTTTCCTATTATAATGTTGAAAGAAATGAAATAAAATGCATTTTCCAGTCATTATTTCATCTCGATTTATTGTCATGTCTTTCAAATAATAGTTTATAGGCAAAAAAACATTGATAATTCAGTTAATTATAATGTATATATATATAGTGACAAGTTAAGAGTATATGTATACTGTTAATTGAACTTTTATTGTACTTTATTTAATGCATGAAATGGCGATAGGTTATGGAATCTATTATTTGGAATGAGCAACTACATTCAACTTTCTGACACCTTAACAATCCAAAAAGGTCTTTTAATAGTTTGATACCAGCTTTTGCCCGCGACTTCTTCCACGTGGAGTAATAGTTTCCGTTCCCGGGAGATTTCCGAGATGAAAACTACCCTATGTCCTTTCTCGGGTCCAAAACTATATCTGTACCTAATTTTATTGAAATCCGTATACTGGTTTAAGCGTGAAGTAGAGACAGACAGACAGACAGTTACTTTCGCATTTATAATATTAGGACTAATAAACATATATATATATTTTTTTTCATATATTTTGATTATTCTTACTCATCTCATCACTTCATGTGTGTTAAAACAAGTTGAAAACTAGGTTTTAGTCAAGTTGATAACAATATTCACAAACCTAGTAACCGGTGCATCTACCCTACCGTGGAGTTATTTCGTGTGCCCAATTCACATGAGTCATTGAGTGTATAAATAATTTATTTTAATTCGAACACTATCTGTTTTAATATCATTAGTTATCTTTATTTGTATAATGTTTCTTATACATTTTTAATATGAGCAGGCTTTTCTGGCTTTTATTTCCCCTAAGGCTAAGTGGGGAGTTTCGACGGCTTTGTTGGTTTTCAACTAGTTATTGGGACTAAGTAATCACAGGCAATAAATATTTAGTGAAAACTGAAAGGTTTTTTATTAAGGAAAAACCATTTTCTACAATACAGCTAGACATTCGGAAGGATTTTTAGGATTTTTAGGGATTTCACCAGCCCGTCTTCACCCGTCTGACACGACACCTGGAACAGAAAAGTGATATTATATCGATTGTTTTAAAGTTTTGAATTTTCTGGTTAACCAGAATGGTCGGTTTTTGCTTCATAATATAGGACACTGTTTGGATGAATCCTGACTTAGCGTCTTACTAATAATCGCTGTATAAAGTTATGACAGGCTTATACGTCAAAAAATGTATGGTTACACGAGCTTCATTCATGACATAACTTTACACAGTGGTTATTAGTAAGGGCATTAATGTTGACATTTGATGCCTTTTTATTTTGTAAGCTTCCAGTAATTAAAGATTTTTGAAATGTTTGCTCTTAAGGAGGTAAAACAAAGGGTGAACGATTCTAATGTCCTCCAATTCCCTCATTTTCAAAATATCCACTCGAACGAAGCCGAGTGCAACAACAAGTATGACTAAAGTTATAGTTTTTAATACCGTGAACCTACCTTTTATATGCGGAAACATTTAAATGGTGCTCAGCTGTTTATATCTGTTTCTACTCTGTATTAATACACTGTATGTTTTCCCAATAAAAATAAATAAATAAAAAAAATAACAGTGATAGTTCTGTGGTTAAGGTGTCGTATATCGGAATGTTGTGGGTTACATTCCAGAAGTGTTAATGCTGTTTTGTTATTTGTATGTCATATGGTCTTGTGGGTCAGTGCCCAGTATCTTAAATTAAAGGAATGTGGTCGAATGATGTACGCACGTGCTTTGTGGACTGTGGTTAAGCGATTGGCTGTGGTGTTGTGTGTCGCGTGTTCGATTCCAGGTGGAATAAATGGCCACAGGTCTATTTAAGATCATATCTGAGTCGGTTCAGTAGTTTTAGAATCTAGTTAATTGTGTTTCTGAGTTTTTACAAAGTAAAATAGAGGTACCCAAACAGAGGAACGTATTGTGATTCTAGTACGTTAAGTACGTTTTAACTAAATGATTGCCTTACCAAATAATTGTGTTACAGTTGTCAAGGATAGGTTAATCTTAAAACATTGGCACTTAAGTCAGAGGCTTATGTAGTTAAATGCCTTATACTGCAATCTAAATTTCTTACTGGAATTAAACCATAAACCTTGGACCAAAGGAAACCTTATTACCAGTGATCGGAGTAGGTAGAGTGATTTTACGTACTTGCATCATGAATAGTCATAGAAATCATAACATGGATAATCCTTTATTCCGGGATTTCATTTTCGTATTTACGGGATTGAATCAAATATTGTGAATGAAGATTTTTAAACTAATACATTTGAAATGTATAGATTGCGATAGTTAAACGTTTAAAATTGTTTTTTTTTTCTTATTTGTCAATTAATAAAGTGAATCTTACTTTTGAGCGCCCATTCGAAACTTACATACTTATTTAGTAGTTATTTCTTGCAAGTTTATTTTCTATTGCTTGTAATTATTATATATTTATTATATTTATATTATTGAAAAAATAAATAAAAATAACTTTTAATACTCCTAATATGTATTTTTTCGCATTCCGGATCCGAGGATCCCGGAGGCATATCCATATTAATATATACGTGCCGAAGCATTGACCGCAAATCACTCTACCTACTCCGATCACTGCTTATTACAAAGCAAGTTTAACTATCTCCTAGTCTCTAGTATCAAAAATATTAAGAAAACCAACGATACACCTAGTTTAACTATGGTACTAGCTTTATTACTACTATATTTGAGGGTTTAGAGTTTAATATTAAGCCCTTTTTAACCTTTCGACGACCAAGAAAATTGAATGCAAGTAGGATATTACATCACTTTTATCTATATTTCTATACTAAGCACCTTACTAATAAACGCTGCTTAAAGTTATGACAGATTTATACGTCAAAAAATGTATGGTTACACAGGCTTTATTCATTGCATAACTTTACACAGTGATTATTAGTAAGTAAGTACATAATAATATAATAATAATATTATAAAGAGGTAAAATTTGTAAGTTTGTAAGTTTGTATGTAAGTGTAAAAATTATTTCAGTGTTAGATAGATCATTTATCGAGGAATGCTATAGGCTATATACCATCACGCTACGACCCACGGGAGCGGAGCAGTAACGAAAAATGCGGGTGAAACCGCAGGGGACAGCTAGTATGTCATATTTTGTTAAAACTAGATGGAGTCTGTATTGTGTATGCTACTGTCTTTCTATTGTGTCTCGAATCACGTGTGTTAAAAGGTTTAAATGATTTAAAGATAGCAGCTATACCTTACAGCCAACGGAATATTTTCAGCCAAGCTCTTACCATGAAAACTAACTTAACAACACTTACACAGTTCAATCTTCATACCATTACATAGTTCAATCTCTCCCCTTTCCCCCCAAATACAGCAATCCTGACACAACCTCAATATCACCTGTCAAACTCTATCGATCACCGACCTTTACTCACACAAAAAAAAACTCATTTTAAAACTCAATCGTTCAGATACGCGTTAAATAAACACTTCCAGCGTGACTTTTGATATCTTTATACATTTAAAAATATCAAATTATAATATTATGCTCATCTGGGATGGGCATTCATTATATTACGTACAATGGCACCCCGTAGAGACTTGGTTGGAGGAGGGTGTCAGCCCGGCTACCTTTCTTGACGGCCGATTATGATGTTGGTACAAAGATTAAATTGATGATAAATCTGTGTTCGTTTGTGTGTTTTTCTGGGCTGTTGTTAAGGTTGTTTGTTGTTAAGTATGTGATGTAATGGTCTATAAGTGTCTTTGAGTTGTGGAGGATTTTTAATGGGAGGATTAGTCTTGGATTTTTGAGAGGTCTAGATCTGAATTCTAAATGGTGACGGACAATTATATGCTTATCAGATGATGTGCTTACCCCATAAGAAAAATAATCCCGTAATACAATTTTATTTTATTTAAATGTAATAAAGCTGGACCGACTTATAAATAGGTCATTATGGAATATTAATTTACTATGATAATTAACTGACATTTAAATAATGAATAATTTATGATATTTTTTAAATTTGCACGCCTGTTTAAGGTAGAATATGGCCTTAAGTACTTTTTTAATGGAACAACTCATCATGTATCTCACCCATGTTCCAGCAAATAAATGATTTGATTTTAATTCTACATGGAATCATAAAGCTCCGATGATGGTTTTAGTGGTTGCTACTTCGCTTTTAATAGGATAAATACATGCTGTTTTTACTCAAGTACGAGTAATCCTTTAATTTGTACTTATATTGGTATATGGGATCATATTTCTTGGCAATACAGGATCAAGACTCCTATAAAAGCATGAAACAAGAGTAATTACTTCAGATGCTTGGACTTATATGCGCCTTAATACTCCTATAGGAACTTGTATCAGATATATAAACAGTAAGGAGCAATTACTCTTTTAATTTTTTACTCATATATAAAATCTATTTTAATGGCCATTTTCTCCTAATAAGCTAAACAATAAAAATTTCAAAAGACTGCAATACATAAACATAACATTAATACAAGCAAAGCCGAGTGTAAAGCAAGTAAACCCATTAATAATACAGTAATGTAATCTCACGTGTGTATTGCATATTTAAGTCTCCACAAGATAATCTTCATTTTACATATCATACAACCAACATATCTTTACGACTTACCTCAACCTATCACGTAGTTTTAAGGGTTATTTTTGCGTGTATTTTGCAGTTTAATAAGTTTGTTAAAGTATTTTATTTAAAGCTAGCAGTTCCACACGGTTTTCCCCAAGTCTTTGGTTACTGCTCTGCTTCCGAAGATCGTAGCGTGATGTTATATAGCCTATATTACTTGTTAATAACTTATCTTTATATTGGTGAAAGAATTTTTCAAATCGGTTCAGTAGTTTTAGAGTTTATCCATTACAAACAAACCCTTCCTCTTTATAATAGAGTACCTTTTGCCCGCGACTTCGATGTCGAACTTTTTCACTATTTTACCATTTTAAGGTTGTAATTTTTAGTGGTTTCCAACTCTTTACAAAAAACACACCCTGTAAGTTTCATGTCTCTAGGACCAGCGGTTTGGGTGTGCGTTGATATATCAACAGTCAGTCAGTCAATCAAATTATTTACCATTTTAAACATAAAGATAAGATAAATAATAAATTTAATAATATTTCGAAGTAAAGATAAATCTGAGAAGGTTTTAAGAATATTTATAGTGTAATAGCGTAATTATGAATCTTCTAAGATGGCTTCTCGTCTGTGTAAATAAACATTGCTTATTGGTGGCTGTCTGTCAGGAAATCGTAAATCCTCGCATTTAATAGGTTTACAAATGAGTGAGTTACGATTTGAATGCTGAAACAAGACGTAAAGGGCCTAAATTACAACGAATACATCCTAAACCCCAGCACTGCTCGGAAAAATCCTCCTAAAGATAAAAGGTAAATACGAGAAATAATCACCACGCTTGATCCAAATGTATGAAAAACGGAATTCTTATTGGATCATTGTGTCCGTTTATTTGTCTATGTGTCTGATGTCGTCTCCACTTTGAAACGACTGCGACAAATATGATAGAGTACAGGAAAACCTATTTTTTTTTTTTTTTTTGGTGAGTGGGAAATCATCCAATGACTGCTCCCGTCCTGGGTGCGACGGGAGGGCGTGTCAGACTCTTACTGACTAAAACCCACTCATTTTCTTCGATTGCCCTTTATGTTCCAGGGTCACGGTAACCACTATAAACATTCCGCAACCCCGGCAGGCGTTGGCCCTGTTGGGCCCCTTCCTGTGCTGACTCCTTCTCTTTGAGGCGCGCGTGGAACACTAACGCGCCGTCTACGCGGTCCTGGTCCTAGCCGGGCGGCGAGCTACCCATCGCTCGCCATCCGCAGAACCGCGCCTACGGTGGCCGGTAGTCGTCTTGCGACTCTCGACGTCTTCGCCTGGGTCTTAGTCCGGGGCGAGAGGCTCGTCGTTGCCTCTCGCGCGCCGCCGCTTCCTTCACCAGCATAACTGCTTCGCAGAAGGAGGCGACGGCATCCCATTCCGTCTCGCCCCGAAGCATGGCCTGAACCAGCGCCGGGCGCGAGAGGTCACCGCCGCCGATCGCCTCTACGAGGACACGTCGATGGTGCGCCCATGCGCGGCACACCTCCACTGTGTGCTCGACCGTGTCCTCCAGGCGACCGTTACTGCAGTGGTGACACCCAGGCGTCGCTTCCGCCCGAATCCGACACAGGAACCTCCCGAACTGACCATGTCCGGTGAGGACCTGTGTCAAGCGAAACGTGAGAGTGCCATGACGCCTCTCCAGCCACTCCTCAAAGAGGGGTCTTACCGCCGCTATAACGGCGTGCCCAGCACTAGGTTGCGACAGTCGTTGTCTCCATTCCGCCATGAGATCTCGCCGGAGCTCCGTGAGCCGTGCCGCGATAACCCGCGGCATCGGGACTTCACCCCGGCGTTGCACTTCCACGCGCCACTCGTACGTGTGTGCAAGGACTGTTGCCTCCAGATCCCACGGCGGGACGCCGGCAAGGAGGCATGCCGCCTCACAGGAGACCGTGCGGTATCCCCGCACCATGCGAATGGCCATGACCCTCTGGGACGCCCTCAGAAGTCGGGCCGGAGCCGCGGCTAGATTGGGCGCCCACACCGGAGCCCCGTAGAGGGCCATGGACCGCACGATCCCCGTGTAGAGCCTCCGGCAGGAGGCGTTTGGGCCACCGAGATTGGGCAGGAGCCGCTTGAGGGCAGCTCCGGCCTTCGCCAGTTTGGGGCCCAAACGTCGGAAGTGCTCCGTAAAGTTCCACCGGTTGTCGAGGACAAGTCCCAGGTACTTTATCGTCGACTCGACACCGATGTGAACCCCTCCCACCGTTATCTGAGACCCCGGAGGTGGCCGGTGCCGAGGGCCATGAAAACACATGGCCTCGGACTTGTGCAGGGCCACCTCGAGTCCCAGCTGCCGGATCCTGTCCACGACTGTCGCAACTCCACTTGTCATCAAGTCGGCCGCCGCCTGGAACGACCCTCCCTGCGCTAGGACTAGCGTGTCGTCAGCGTAGCACACTACGCTGACACCATCGGGAAGGTCGGCGCGCAGCACCCAGTCGTACCCGATGTCCCACAGGAGCGGCCCCAGGACCGATCCCTGTGGAACACCGCACGACATCCCTCGTCGACTCCACACTCCCTCGTGACCGGGGTAGATGACGGCCCTGTCCGTCAGATAGGCCTCGACCACACGACAGAGGTAGGCAGGCATCCGGTGATACCGGAGTGCCGCCACTATGCACCCCCAAGGCAGGGTGTTAAAGGCGTTGGCGATGTCGAGAGACACCGCCAAGACGACCCTGCCCTGTGCCACCGCATCCCCTGTCGTAAGGGCTCGCACGCGCATGATGGCGTCCACCGTGGAGCGTCCTCTACGGAAGCCGAACTGACCGTCCGCCAGATCCGGCCCCACCCGCATCAGCCGCTCGATGAGGCGGCTCGCAATCACTCTCTCCAAGAGCTTTGCCGCCTCGTCGAGCAAAACGATGGGCCGGTACGCGGACGGAGAGTCCGCAGGACGCCCCGGCTTCGGTATGAGGACCAGCTTCCCTGTCTTCCAACGAAGTGGGAACTGGCCCTCCTCCAAGCATGCGCTAAAGAGCCCCCTTAGTCGAGGCCCGAGAGCCCCTAAGGCCAGGACCCAGGCCTTCCCTGGTAGGCCGTCGGGTCCTGGGGCGGTGTTCTTGGCCCTAAGCCTTAGCACCGCCACTCCCAGTTCTACCTCGGTCACCTCTGGAACGTCGTCGTCGTCGCCGTCGCGGTCCGCATCGGACACCGCCGGTGGCGGAGCCATGAGCGGGGGAGAAAACTCCCCCCGCGAAGGGAACAGAGCGCTCACAACGCCCTCTACGACCTGGGGCCGGAGACTCTGCGTCAGCGGGGGGCCCGCGGTACGGAGCTTGCCCCGCACCGCCAAGTAGGGGCGCCCCCACGGATCTCTGTCCAGAGTCCCCAGCGTCTCTTGGCGGGCCGAAGCTTTGGCCCGCAATATCTCCAGTCGGAGGGCTTCCTTCGCCGCTCTGTACCCCTCGTACAGCTCCGCCTCAATGGCATCCGCATCCACAGGGCGGATACGGAGCCTGCGGTGTCTAGTGTACGGGCGTCGCGCAGCCACGCACGCCTCACGTAGTGACGTGATTTGCGGCGACCACCAGTACACCTGGCGCTGACCCCTTCCAGGCTGAACCCGGGGCATTGCCATGTCACAGATATCGGACATGGCCTCCTGGAACCACCCAGCCTCGGCATTGATGTCGGCAGGCCTGTCCGGTGATGACACCCAGGCCTGCACTATCGAGGCTTCCAGGAGAAGCTCCCGGTCCAGCTGCTTCAGCGCCCAACGCGGACCGCTTGGGGTCCGTCGGACCGGCGCAGCGGAGGTCTGGGCGGAGACGTCAAACCGGATGTACCGGTGGTCGGAGAACGTCTCCACCTCCTCCATTACGCGCCAGTCAACGACACGCGGTGACAGAGCGGGGCTGGCGAACGAAATGTCCACCACCGACTCACCCCGCATCCGCACACACGTGGGGACGGAACCCTGGTTCAGCACAACTAGGCCTGCCTCTAGGGCCCAGTTTTCCACCATTCTCCCCCGTGCATCAGTATATCGGGAGCCCCAAGCCAGATTCTTGGCATTGAAGTCCCCGAGAACGAGCACGGGGAGGGTTCGGAACCCGGCAACGACGACGCTCAGCTCCATAAGGGAGTTGTGGAGTTCGACGAGGGATCGGCTCGGGGAGAGATAGACGCCTACCACGGCGATCTCCCCGAACCGTGCCGCAACGCACCCCTGTGCCCTCTTGACGCCTTCGAGGGTTGGGGTACCGGCGGCGGCCGACGAGATGATGGTCACCGAGCCGCTCAGGTCCTCCACCCAAGAATCCCTGGGCGGGACAAAGTGCGGCTCGGAGACCACGGCGATGTTGATCGACCACTGCGCCATGCTCTGGAGCAACAGATCCTGAGCGGCGGCGCAGTGGTTGATGTTCGCCTGTACGAGGCGCAATGGAGCCATTATTGGCACTCCATTGCAGCCTCGGTGGTCGCGGCGGCAGCGACGGGCGCGGCAGCGGCGGGAACGGCGGGAGCGGCGGCAGCAGCAGCAGCGGGAGCGGCGGCAGCGGCAGCGGCGGCAGAGGGCCCTCTGCTCTTTCCTCTTGTTTTGGCAGGTGGGGCGCAAGCCTTGCCCCCAGCCCGGTGATCAGCCGGCTTGCCAGCTGCCGCACATACAAAGCAGTGCGGCGCGGCATTGCACGAGCCGGCCTTGTGACCGGGCTGACCGCAGCGGAAGCAATCCCCGCTACGGTCGACCTCCGCGGTGCAGCGGACACCGACATGGTGCCCCACCTGGCACCTGTAGCACCGCAGAGGCCTGGGCTCCAGCAACTTGATTTGCGCCGAGGTCCATCCTACCTTCAGCCTGTGGCCCTCCTCCGAGATCGCCTTCGCCACCGACGCGGGACAGCTCACCGTGACCGCTCCCAACCTGGAGCGGTCAAGGCGGATGGTGCCCACCCGCAGATCGTCGGTGGGGCATCCCCCCGCCTTAGCAACGGCGGCCGCCACCTCCTCCGCCCTGATGGAGTCGTCCAGGCCCGAGATGCGCACATCTATGCGCATGGTGGGTCTGGACACTCGAACCTCCTCCGCCGGCAGCGATGCCCGGAGCTTCTCGGCCAGGACGTCGGCGATGGGGCCGCTGGTGGCTCCCGGGACCTCCAGCATGCGGGCTCCAGTCGCCGTGACCCGGAGCCGCAGACCTTCGGTGACGCCGATCTCGGCCAAGTCCACCGCCGCTTTCGCCTTTGTAAGGACGGACCCGTAGGTCACGCCCTTCTTCTCCGCCTCCGGCTGCAGGGTGATTACCACCGCTGCAGTCTTTGGAGTGCGGAGTCTGGCCGCAAGGCTCCTTGCCTTGCGACGCTCCCGCTGCCGCTGCCGCTTTTTTGCGGCCCTGGCCGCCTTAGCCGCCTTTTTCTTCTCCCCTGCGACTTGCCAGCCGGGCTCAGCCGGACTTTCGGCAGTCGGGGGAGAAGGGGGGGGAAAAGAGTGAGACGGTGGGGGGCGTTGTGCAGGCGCACTCGCTGCGGGTGCCCCCACCGTTTTGGGCTTCGCCGCCTTGCCCTTGTTGGGCGGTGCGGCCTTCCCCTTCGCCTGTTGCGGCGCGGTGGCACGCCTTGACGTGCCGGCCGCAGGAGTCGCGGCCACAGCGGCAAATGATGCCGCTGGCCGTGCCGTCGACGCCGCCGGGACCGCACTATTGGCCGCGAGCGGGGGCCGGAGGACAATGCCTTCCAGCACCGAAAACCGGCGCTGGAAGTCCGCCATGCCCTGCACCACAGCTTTGAGCAGGTCCCGCTCCGACTCCTCCTTGGGCTCCTCTGTGAGGGGCGCATCCCCCCGGAGCCTGGCCAGCTCCGCGTTAAGCTTCTTGTTTTCTTCCTTCAGCTCTTCAATGGCGGCCCGCATAGCGGCCAGCTCCGTGCCCGCCGTATTCTCAGCATTCGCCGCCGCCAAAATCTCGGCAGTGGCATCGGCGATGGCCCTGTCCTTCGAGCCCTTCTTCTTTTTGAGGGCCACAGACACCAACGCCGAGGTCACTACCTCCGCCAGGCTAACCGCGCGCTCCGGTTTGGAGCTCCCCGCGGTGGCGGATGCACCGTCAACCTGCGCGGAAGCCGCTCCAGGGTGTCGCCCCTCCAGGGCGAGCCTTTCTGCTCGCCGAGCCGCCTCCTGCGCGGGGAGCTTGCGCCCCCCTCCTCCAACACGGCCCGCACCCCGCCTGCTGGTGGGGATTTTGGGGGCCGGTGCCGCCGCTTCGCTGTCGGAGGACGACGAGGCGCCCTCCGACATTGTCCGCTTTCTGCTGCGGCTTCTCCTCCTTTCTCGCCCTGAGCTACCCGAGCTCGAGCCGTTCGAGCTCGAGCTTCTAGAGCTCGAGCCCATCACTGCGTCAGCCTCAATAGACCGCGCCTCTCCCTTTCTTCCGGTGTTTTTTAAATATTGTTTTGTATCATTCATAGTCAAGTCCCACGAGTATGGGGGATTTAAGACGTACACCCAGGATAACCCCCTGTACCTGGGCAAGTGTACATTTGTAACCCAACCAGAGGGTCCACCGGTTCCCTGGCTGGGGGTGCGCTAGAGACTGATGCGCCGTCCACAAATAGACGACACTACTCCTCAGCCATTCGTACCTTCGCCACGCACCAGAACTTGGTATTAGAGGTGATTTTTTATTATAGAGGTTGTCTACCTCGCGGCCCGGGCGGTTAAGCCAAGGCCCTCGACCCCCGTCGAAAGTCAGAGACATGACCGTAACAGACTACGGGGCTACGAGATCAACGGGGGCAGCTAGGGATGACGACCCCCAGCTGCCTGCTCTGCGGCAGGGTGAGTGCACGCAGAGCCCGTTCCCCGACTCCAACACACACTGCCCTCTGCTACTCAGAGGGACAGGTGGTGGAGTCCTCCGCGACAGAATATTCGAAAGTGTGCAACGAGACCCCACAGGCACAACGTACCGTGACGAGTCGTTGCACACCTCCCGGGGTGCACCGTCCCTCGGACTGGCCTTCGCCCCGGACGGATCCATAAGCGAACTCCAGCCCTCGGGCACACGAGGAGGTTTTCTGTCCATGCACCCCACTGGAAAACCTATAACAGCAAAACTCTGCACCTTGCTGGTTTTCTCTGCAACCAACATTACATATAAATATCTTGGGCCAACTAATAAAGGGCCATCTGATCCCAAACTAAGCAGAGCTTGTACTATGGCAACCAGACAACTGAATAAATATACTTATATATTTTTTGAATACATACATAATAAAGATAAACCAAAGGCAAAGTCACGAGTCAAAACTAGTCCTATTTTTAATACAAAACAGATCACAAACACCATCTTTCAGAGTTACCTTCGGGGTCAAACCACGATTACTTTAAACCGATTCCAATACTCTATCCATTAGTTTGGAAGTAGTAATACCCAATATGAAGTTTGACAGTTAAAAAACGCTACCGTGGCTCGGAGGATCTTTGTAACAACATCATTAGCGCTCCTGACTCTCTATAAAAGAGCAAATAGCCGGTAAGCTTATGCCTTATTATTGTGGGGTGGCTATGGGTTGTGTGGTAGTGGGATACAGAAAGCTGTTAATAAATGAATAAAGAAATAAATAATTGCTAACTAGGCTGAGTCTGTATAACCAGCCCCCCTAGACAAGTGGCATTGTAGAATAGATAGCGAAACAAAAACGATTGATTGTATGGAGATGTCAAATTGTTTAGCGAAAGCTTATGTCAATTCCATACATTTGACAATCTATTCGTTTTCTATTCTACAATGCCACTTGGGTAGGCCCTCAGAAATACTTAAATATAATTTCAATAAATTATACCCAGACACAGAATGGTAGAACAAAATCATGTTCTTTACATAAATATTTGTTCTGGATGGGAATAGAAACCACATTCGGATTGAATGTTCATTTTGGTACTTCTTGTTCTTCTTCTAGATCATTGATGCTCCTGATATTTTTTTTTGGGATTGCACCAATTGCTGTTGGTTCTGGTTGTCACTCGTAGGTCTTTTACAGTCATTACGCGTAGTCAGAAGCCATAAGATACCGTATTAAGAGGTACCGCTCACCCAGTATCTGGGTTGAAAAGGTCTGGTGGGCGTTCACTCTATATAAAACAATGGTATTCAACTGGATCCTGTTGATAATGTGTTAGCATAATAATTGGTAGTTACAAAACTTTATGGCATTCGTCGCCTATGTAGTTATTTGTGTATGTAACTTTGTATTTCTGTAATTAAACTCATGGTACAGGAGATATTCCTAGAGATTTGTAAAGAATAAACATGTGATTTTCCTTAATTTAATTTTTAAAACGTCCTGCAACAAGTACGCCTCGTGGTCACCCGAACATAACTGCTTAAATAAACATCGTTAACAGTGATAGATATGGGTAGTTATGAAAATAAACCAAAAGACGGTAACTTAACGAGCTGGAGCACCACTGACGGTGCGGAAACGAGTTTTTATGATATGTTTCTTATACATTGGTGGGTTTGCATAAAGATATTGTTAAGTGGGGAAATTTTAAAACTTTTATATTTAAAGTAATGGAGATAAATAGTATTGCTCGAATAATTGACAATAATTATTTTTTTTGCCTTGGCCAGTCTAACCAAGGGGTACCGTGTCGGGTTGTGGAGGACTGATAGACAGTAGCTTCACGTAAAATAAAGTACTGGTATATAAGCTAAGAGCCAACCTAAACATAGTTGGGAAAAGGCCATTGCAAGTTAAATAAAAGCTTGTAAAATGAGACTCAATTACAAATTCAAAACCTAAACCTACAGACAAAAATTAACCAGCAATGTACACCAACAACACGATCAAACCCACTCTACAATCCACTGACCGTTTATCGAATACAAGTACGGGAAGATTCCCCGCTGTGACGTAGCTAAGTTTATCTCTTTCACATCAATTGAAAATATATTATATTTGTCCTTTTTCCACGCAGTCAAACAGTTTAGTGGCGTGATTGCTTCTTGGCTTATGAATATTTAGATTTGTCTTTAGATTAATCTTGTTTGATAGGCTATAAGTTGTGGTAATGCTTTTGTGGATAGTTTGATTGGAGAAGTATTAGTGTGTCAGTTGGGATTGGAACCAGGAACCGATTTGCAGGTCTGGTAGTTGAGTTTTTGTGTTAGGAATTTGAATAAACACCCTGAAGTTTGAGATTGTACTGTTCTTAATATTTATTCTTAAGGAAAATACAACGAGTTTGTGTTTGATCACATACTTATGTATGATATCTTTTGAATACTTGATATCCATTGAAGATTGACTTCTGTCACTTTAATTTAATCGAGGAAAAATGATCAGCACGACGTGAACCTATTGTTATAACTTAATAAGCTTATTAGTTTTTGAATGCAGGATCAAGACCTCTTCTTACGCAGATACGAGCATTGATCACTAGAGTCCACATCGTGGCTTAATCACATTATATTTTTAGTTGCATTTAGCTCAAATCATAAACTTATTTCGCCAAAAAAACTTTTCTAGCCAGAAAACCATTAAGAAACCCCTGTCTAAATCTTCCCAACTCTATAAATGTTATGATCACTTCGTGTCTGCTGCGTGTGAAGTACAAAACGTATGAATTAATTACACGCAAGCCATTCCTTAGTACGATTGCCTGTTTGTCTGTATGTCTGCGTTCGTATGTCCGTGCGTTTGTGTGCAGTGGTGATAACTGATGGGCAGATAGCGATGTTGTTTAACTTAAAGTGTGTTAGAGATTGGATATTAAATGTGTATATCTTTTACTGGTTAATGTTTTGCTGGGTATGTTTGAGTTAAATTGACTTTGAGTATAGTGTTTGCAAGTGAGATGGGTAATAATGGTTTTAGGCTTAATGCGTTTTTAGTTGAACTTAATGATTTTTTTAAAATGCTTGCACTGTTTGGACAAGTTCACTCAAATCTGTGTGTCTCTTCAAGAGATCACATCAGATATCAACCTTCATGGTCCTCGCATGATTCGACCAATACGACTTATGGACGTATGGAGTTCAAAACACCGGCCCCGTAGTTCGCGTAAAATAAGAAAAGCAAGAATGACGTGTAAAATTAGTATTGTAGAGCTACAGGAATCTGAGTTCGATCACTAGACCAGAAAATGTGTTCGGAGTTTTTTTATTAATAATTTCGAATTATATTATATACTAGCTTTCGCCCACGAAACTTACATTCCCTGTTTTACCCCTTTGGAATATCTAAAAATCTTTTCTTAGTGACTCATTACAAAGAACACACCCTGCAAGTTTCAAGTCTTTGAGATCGGCGATTTGGGTTGTGCGTTGATATATCAACAGTCAATTAATCAGTCAGGCACTCAGTTTACCATTAAGTATAAGATAAGATAAAGGAAAGATAAGCTTATTTATGAATTTACATAAAGAATTCTTAAATTAGCATAATAATAATAAATAGTGCCTTAGGCTTCAAATAGAATATAATCATCATATACCTATGTATGCAGATAATTTTAAAAGACAATGCGCAAATTCAGCTAGCGTACTCACACATATTGTTTTAGGTCGTTAACCCTTCAATTGCGCACCTATAACCAATCACTCGTTCTTACATAAAATTTATAGCTAATGGATCGCCGGAAACAGATAATTGAAAATAGAGAATCTGAACAAGAAAATGAAACGTATTTTTATAAAATATCTATAGCTATAGACAGTGACTATTGTCTATTCTCGGAGTCGGCTTTCAGTCAACCTTTGCAAAACTGAAAACAGTTACTGGATAACCTTTTAGACTGATTGTCAGACTTTTGATATATTACTACCCACAATGACCCTTAAAGAAAAAAAAAATCTTTAACAAGACTTTTTATTTATTTACATATATTGTGATGATTTTACTCTTCTAGGTAGTAGTGTGACGCTTTCTAACAGAAAAAGATTTTGGCAACTTCAACCAGTAGTTCTTTGAAATTAGCGCGTTCGAGCACAAACATACTCTTCAGATTTATATTAGTATAAACCTTATTAATTGCCATTCTGTACAGTAAAGAGGATCTACTCTCTATATTTTAGTATACTGGAATGAAAGTCAGTCACTACAGCTTCTGCAAATATATTACAGGCGGTTTAGAAGCAGGCTAAACCCAGCAACCTACAGAAACCACCATGAAGTGCACAGGCTCTATAATAAAACCCGGATGTCACATAAAACCTCATTAAACTTAATAGTAATCCAATTGGATACTGGTTAACACATAAAACGAGATTACCATTAAATTCCTACCACTTACTCTTATCAGATACACCATTCAAATTAACGGAATACAAATTACATTCACTCAAAGCTGAATGGAACCTTAATGCGAGTCATTCGTTCTTCGTTCTTGACAAATTAATTCGTTCATTCTTACGAAGCTTGCATGTTAATTGGAATTAAAATAATGAGATTCAAGTAAATGAGGTATTTTGAATGTGTGTAAGTTCTTTTTTGGTGTTTGAAGTACCAATTGGTGCGGTTATTGGTCGATTTTTTTGAAGTTTGGGCTTTAATTTGCTGTGTGAGGAATTTAAATTAGGTGTAATTGTTTTCGCGGGTGCCAGAATTTTAGTATTTACAAGTCTTTTGGGCAAATACTAATTTATGACTTTTTTTTTATTCCAATTACTGGTGATTGATGTTCCAAATAGGCTTTGATGGTCAATTGAAATAATTATTTCGGCTATATTTTTTTATACTTTGTTAATAAAGATACAAAGGCGGACTTATGCCTAAGGCTTTCTCTTTTCGTCTAGCCGCAATAGTTCAAGAAACTACAATAACTCATTTCTCTTACCTATCCTGTTGAAGGTTTTCACTCAGTACTTTTAGACGAGATAAAAAACATTGAGTTATAATGTACTTCGTACTAGAGGAGTCACCTCAACTAAATTTTTTGTAACACGAGTTAGAGTGCATGCACCCTAACTCACTTAGTCTATGCCGAGCGCTTGCAGCAGCTAGACTATTTCGAGTGCAAAGTTTTGTGCAAAAAATATGCCTTCGTGTGCATTGAGATACTGTTCAAACAGCTTGAGAAATATAAATAAAATTTAAGGAGTAATTTTTTACCAGTAAGTTCAAAATATTATCTTTAAAACATGCCTAATTTTATTATTTGTAATTATGTATGACGAGTCACCTCGACGGCGGCCATGTTGATGTTAATATCAAAGAGTAAAATATTTGTTGCATGCGCAGAATGGACACTAACGTCGCGTAACGTTAAACAATTACGAACAAAAAAATGTTATTAATAATCATGAGAAAAAAAATATTAAGTAATATTAATATTTTTTATTTATTAAATATATATATTTTTTTAAGGTTTCGTCTGCCGTGTCCTAGTACTAGAGAATTTTGGATTAAATTTATTCAGAAGAATCGCAGCAAAGTCACGTGATTGCCAATAGAATATTCACGGATATCTTCCGTTCATTTCAAGGAAAACGAGAAATACACCACAAAGTTAAGAAGAGTACTTATATTATTTCATGGGAATTAAATTTTTTACAGTTTAAATTCGTTTCATTTATATAATATCATACAAGATATTGTGAGGCAACTGAAAATATTATTTATCTTCTAATAATTCACGACTTCCCGACTAATTTTGCCTCTGCTAAGTTCCACGTATACACTGACCGACACTTTGATACTCTATCTCACATAATCGACACTACACTTCCTCACTACACACCCTTTCAATAATTTTATATTTTATTTTGTTATATTATTATTTTCCACATAATTTTATGTGATACATTTCTTATTTTAAATATAACTATTTTTATAACGATACCCATAATGCACATAATTAAAGAAGTCTATTAGAAGTCAACTTCAAAAATATGTCGCATCTGCGCGCATTGGTGTTATCTATGGCACCCGCTTGCACTGCGCATGCTCCGCTGTCACCGAATTACGCGCCATATTTTGTTTGAAATAGCTCCTCTAGTACGTAGTACATTATAACTCAATGATAAAAAACAAGAAAATTCATAGTAATGATTGTGCTACTATCACAATCATTCGAAATTAGTGTCCGGTCAAATTAAGACATGGCCACTCAAAATGCGTCGCTTGACTTCAAAAACTGTCTCACTTGACAGGACTAAACTAATATACATCTTCTGTCATTTTCTTAAAGAAATGGAAAGAAAAAGATGCATCGAATTAAAATATAGTTTAGTGTGTGAATAAGGGTTTTGGGATCATTGTTGCTGTTTTATTATTACAAAAGTACCTTTGTGCATAAAGGAAAAAAAAAACCTGTAAATAAATATAATTATATTCATTGAAAATAATAAAATAAATCTAACTCCCTATTATAATACCTAGCATAAATAATTGATAAAAAAAAAATAACCATGTCAAATAATACCAGGCAATTAAATAAATATATTCAATATGTCAAGCTAGGCCTAATTTGAAAATGGGCCTACAACTAAAACCAGTAGTACTAACGAGAGAGACGACTACACTCACCAATTTTCCAATCATAGCAAAGAAAGGGACAGACAGACCTGTCATCCACATGAGCAAGCAAGACGGCACGACAAAGACAATAGTGCTCAACCGTGCAGCGCTCCCATTGGTCGGCTGGTTAGTTCCAATTATTTGTAAATGCGCAAGAGTACTTGTAACTTAATTCTTTTTATTTTGAACTTGGAATTAAGTGAATTGTACTTTATATTTTGGACGGTAGAGTCGGGTTTTTATTGTGGTGCTTTAATATATGGAGTTATAAGTCAGTGTATGGATTATCGGATTATCACTTGGTATGTTAAGTATGACTCTAAATTATGTTTTGAAGTGTGATAAACGATAATGAAGGATGACTATTTTGAAAGGGCTTTGTAAATAAATAACTGTCAGCGAAGCGCTTCGGGGTGACTTTTTGAATAGGATCGTAAAATGTACAATGACATCTTTATTTCGTTTTTAATAGAAAATTAGTCTTCTTATTTGTTTCTTGAGTCCACTTGCGCCAAAAGTTAACTTAGAGTTAGCTGTTTATTTAACAAAGGTTTAATTATTCGATTTTTCACGTGACTTTATTCACGTGGAAATTAAGCTAGTGTCATTAAACACAACTAGTATTCGGCAATAGTGTAGTCTTTTATCAGTGTTTTCACGTACAAACAAAAATCAATACATTATCTTGTTTGATGCAAAATTTATATTCTTTATCACTAGTTTTCTCCCGGCTTCGCCCGCGTGAATGTCGTAACTTCCAACCTCTATTTTACACCCCTATAGATATTTAAAAATTTTTAACTTAATAGCTACTTACTCTACACAAAGAACACACCCACTAAGTTTCATGTCTCTGGGACTAGAGGATTGGGCTGTGCGTGGATATATCAACAATCAGCTAGTCAGTTTACCATTTAAATAACAGCTAAGGTCATTGCTTAGAGGTGTGCATTCGTTATTGAACCAGGGAAGCACAGTCTACCTATCTGTTGGCGTCAATAGCCTTTTTCCAGTTATAAAAATTGGTTGAAACCCATTTACGAAAACCCATTTACATAAAAGAGGGCCTAGACAAGTGGCATTGTAGAATAGATAGCGAAAACGAATAGATTGACAAATGTATGGAATTGACATAAGCTTTCGCTAAACCATTTGACATCTCCATACATTTGACAATCTATTCGTTTTCGCTATCTATTCTACAATGCCACTTGTCTAGGGGGGAAGGTCGATTGTCGCTCAGATGTGACTGAAACAAAATTTGTAACGTTTTAATGTACTAGAAATGATACTCTGAGTCAGAGGACCTTATTACTCACTATGTTTTCCCTACTATATTTGTTAGAATCTAGCCTCTTTAGGCTTCTATACTAATCGAATGCAGTAGAAAGCACTAGTATTTCGCATAGAGCATCTGCTTATCACGCGTTTACAACCACAACCTAAGTTACTGGGTAACATGATACTTCTTGGTAAGGCCGATTAACCTTTCAACGACCAAGCGACAGCCGGCTGCCCACTGCTGTTGTTTTTCTTTTGTGTTTGAATCACGTATGTTCGAAGGTTTAATAGACTTTCTAGAGACTACACGTGGTTAACGACTGTCAAAGGTTCCAGGACATCCTGAAATCAAAAAGTACTGTCAAAGGTACTTTTTGATTTCAGGATGTCATACCAACGAATTCCAAAATCCGGGCTGCTTTTTGAAGTATAAATATATAAATTACCTGCAGAAACTTTAATTAAAAAAATATATATCTTAGGTCAACTCACACACGGCCATCTAATCCTAAAGTAAGAAGAGTGTATACTATAGTACCCCACAACTGATAAGCATACTTGTATAAAACCATATATCTATATATATAAAAGAAAGTCGTGTTAGTTACACATTTTATAACTCAAGAACGGCAAAACCGATTTGGCTGAAAATTGGTGAGGAGGTAGCTTAGGACCAGGGGACGGGACAAAATACTTTTTATCTTCTTTTTTTAGTAACCAAAATTCTGATATAACGCATGTGAAATCGTGGGGGACAGCTATAGATAAATTTCACCCAGACAGAACAAACTAATCGTGCTCATCACATATAGCTTGTTCTGGGTGGGAATCGAACCCATTTCCGGCATAGCATTTCGAGTCACTAACCACTAGACCAATAGGCCCGTCAAACAATATTTATTCATTATACTTGCTTAACCTTTCAACGACCAACCGACAGCCGGCTGTCGGGCTGCTATTGTCTTTCTATTATGCGTCAAATCATATGTGTTCGAAGGTGTAATACGAGTAAATTAATTTATCGATTCACGAATGTTAATGCCCATTAACGATCAGAGATGGCGTTAGTTGTTCATCTTCTTTATAAGATCGAGCAATAACGCTGATAAATTCACATTTTTTGTAAGGAAACACCATTGGTTTTTTAAATTCAATTATGTGTTTATTAGTTATTTCTACAGTAGCGATTTATAAAATACAGCTGCAACATTTAGTACAATACTTATTACTTCACACGACCACGTATTGACATTTTCATCTCAATATGAGTAATGGATAGGCCATTGATTACAGATTAACCCTCTCAGCACTGCCATTTCAAAAAAACCATACCTAGCATTTAACTACCCATTATTAACGTTAAACGGTTAATCATTTAAAAATTATACTTTAAACCAACATAACGGTTCACAAAAGGTTAAAAGCGCGTTGATGTCTTTATAATGACTGTAAACTTGCCCCATTTTTGTAATGCGTAATTTTATAAAATTATACGATTTAAATAATTTATTGTTTCATAATATTCCCGTTTTGTAGTCTATAGGTTGCCTTTAATGGTTTTTTGAAACATCTGCCCTGGTCAGGGTTTTTTTTGTTACTTAGTAGGTGAAGAAATGTTTCTTAAGGCGAGATGAATAAACAATTGCTTAGCAAATGTTTCAACTAAGCAATACTGTCTCGGTCTAAGTGTCAATTGGTACGTTTACTGCGAAAACAATAGCTTAGTAATTTAATATACTCAAAATTTTGCTTAATATTAGGTTAATTACATTACTGTTATATCACTAAAAATTGATAACAAACTTTCTCGATGTTTATATGCGGAAACATTTAAATGGTGCTCAGTTTTTCATATCTGTTTCTACTCTGTATGTTTTCCTAATAAAATAAAATAAATAAACGGTAATAGAATAATGATAGAAGTGTGGCCCTTCTACTTCTTCCAATGTCTAACCTAATTAACTCAATACCCAATTCTTTATTGCTTGCGCGGTTTCGTCTGAGTAAATGTTGATAGTAGTGGATGCAGTCGAAGTCATGGACTGCCTTTTTACAAGTTTTAACTTGCAATGTATGTTTGTCCAGGTGGAATCTTACAATTAAATTTTAAGGCACTTGCCCTCAACCGATTGAGCTGATATTTGGTATGCACGTTCAGTTCGGATGACAATGCACGAAAAAAGGTTTTTTACCTTAATTTTATAAATTCTTCTTAAGACCAATCTGTTTAGATATTTTTTAAATATTTGTTTACCTTTCAACACTTAAGAAATAAACAGACTTTTCGCAATTATGTTGTTACTATGCATTTGATCTTGGACTTCATTAATTTCGGTGAAGCAAAACAATGTGATAAAATCTGGACTTGTAATGAATAACTACTTAAGGCCGAAATGGCAAATCCACCAACCACCAATCCACCGCAAGAGTGTGAGAATGCTTATGCCTTCTCTTTATAAAAAAGGCCTTTTACCTACGGACAGTAATAGCCTGGTATTATACAGAAAAGTTCTAGATTTTTCAACATGTCTACAGCAAGGACGGGTGGTTTGTAGGCTTGTATAATTTATAACGTCAAACAGCTGTCATATCTCGTGGGAAAATGGCGGTTTCCCAACAATGTAACATTTTTCCTCTCTGGCCAAAGTTTGATGGAAATGAGTAGAATTGAATATTTGAATGTAATATGAGCCGTGTTAGGTTGTGTATCAGTCGTTTTAAAAACTGTGTGTTTTGTAGGTAATATTGTTTTTAAAAGATACGGTGCTTTATAAAAGTATTTGTAGGGCGTTTCGTACTAAACACGATTAATCTTTCAAACACACGTGATTTAAGACACAATAGAAAGACAATAGAAGCCCGACAGCCGGCTGTTGGTTGGTCGTCAAGAGGTTAAATAAAAATTATGGAATCACAAAGTTTACTGTAGTGCATCGTTTTAAATTTTATTTTATGTTTATTATTTGTTGTTATAGCCTCTGACGGACAGACGGACAAATGTACAGAAAAACTCTCAAACTCAAAACTATTTTATTCAAATAAACCATTTACAGGTACTTTTGAATTGTCAAGGTGTCAGTCTGTTAGAAGAATGAAGCTAGCTCTAAATCTAAAAATGAATTGCGGCTTAATTTTGACTACTAGTACAGTACAAGTTGTGTATTCTTCTCTCACATTCTAGCGACCTGCCCTTGCTTTTTAGTGATTTTTTTAAGATACATCTAAGCCTTTGCCGTTTTTAACTAAATACAAAGACTCTTTACCGTTTACACCCAAAAACATAGACAAAAACAGCATGTAAATCCGTTCAGTAGTTTTCAAGTTTCTTACTAACAAATAGACAGACAGACGTATATCATACAGACTAATTTCCATACCACCGTCAACCCATTTGTCCGACAGCATCCAACATCCGAACGCAATTAGAAAGATGTTCAAAGACGATGATCATAACTTCACCTAGCTTGTTCAAACTAAGCTTTATATCTCGAATCTAAACTAATGAAAGCTTATGGGTGCGTGTTTATGGTCGAGGAAAGTGGCAAGTGTGAGCGGTATTATTTAACGATGCGGGTATAAATTACGGAGAGAATGAGAGCCACGCCCCGCGACCAGCCGCCGCCGGCTGTGTGGGGTGGGAAGTGTCGATAGATAGGTTATCGATAAATTTGACGTATCGATGAGTTGTGACGGTCTCGTTGTGCCTGTTGGTTGGTCTGTTCTGCCTGTCTGCTTTGTTTGGAGGGTATTACGGTCAAGCACAAAAATATGACTTTTGTTCCTTTTTGTCTTCTTTTTTTACTTTAAAGCCACCAAGGGTTTAAGTTCAGCTAAACAATAACTAACAAATGCTTGCACTACCTGAATAGTGGATCTATTCAATTACGGAATCCACTCAATCTACAATTAATCTGACCTGCACTGTTAGAAATATAATATTTAGTTTTGTTGAATGTTATCAAATTGTTTCCAAATTTTGAAGTTCATGATTTTACGACTAAAGTGAACTTTCATACTAAATCCATGTCACAAATGTGTGTTTCCACTAATTTAAGAGGTTTATTTATAAGATAGATACCTTAAAAAGTATGAAAAATGGTGACGAATTAGGAACTTGGATAGGTTCAAAAATCATTCCAGCTGTTACATTTTTTTATAAACTGTCTGCAAGTTTTGACATGCAGATTTATCACGACGTTATTTTGAATACTTACTATAATAATTTATAACCGGTCGCTCTCCATGCTTGATTATATCCGATTAAAAGAGGCTATTAGTTATTTCCATTTTTGTATTTATTTGGAACAATATACGAAATTGGTTTTCTCTAATAAAATGAGAAGACCAATGTCTTCTAAAATAAAATTATGTTTTATCGATACTAATATTTCATCAGCATGTTACATCACTTTAGCTCTCAGTAACAAGGCAGCATTGAACGATGCATTCTGGTGATTAACCATTATTATATAAAGTAAATTCAATAATGGCCCGGTGCTAACCCGATGTTTACTGATGGCCAGCAATCTTTGCGAAACAAATTTCAACCTTACCTCAGTTAAAACTAGGTTTAAATTTATTTAGCAAGATCTCATCGAAATTTGACTTCGACAAAATTAATTTTGCAGTCAGAAAAGTATTTAAGCTGCAGATTTTTAGTGGAATTTTTGTTTTTGATCTGTAAGTGGAGATGTGCGACCGTTATGGGGTAATACCGGCCAGTGTTGCCAGTATATCGCAAATTACCCACATAAAGGGTAATTGAGCAAAATTTTAGGGGTTTGTCTTGAGAAGTGTTCGAGAGTTAATGGCTATAAGTGCAGACATTTTGATGTAAAGTTTGGTGTATGAGCGTGTGTTTACTTATGTGCATTTTTCACGCCATTTTCTTTTTTGAGTAGGATTTTTAATACTTCGGCACTTTGTTGATGTTGGTTTTAGAGTAAATCGTTGTTTATTTTTTACAGTTTTTCTTTGCCTAATCCATACTAATATTATAAATGGGAAAGTGTGTCTGTCTGTCTGTCTGTCTGTCTGTATGTTTGTCTTTCTTTCACGGCAAAACGGAGCGACGAATTGACGTGATTTTTTAGATGGAGATAGTTGAAGGGATGGAGATTAACATAGGCTACTTTTTGTCTTTTATTACCGCGAGCGAAGCCGCGGGCGAAAGCTAGTCATGTTATATTACTGTATTAATAATAATATTACAGATAAGTAAAATAGTTTCTTATGGGTTGATAATGTCTGAAAGTATTAAAACTCTTATTTTGCGCTACGGCTCAAAGGATACTTAACTATTGTCGACGTGACTTCTACCAGGACGAATTTACATACTAATCCTTAGCTAAGATATTTAAAACTCTTTGGCTTTTATCATCAAAAAGACTTGAAGAAAAATACAGAATTTATAGACCAACAAAATCCATCAGATTCAATAGCATCAAGATACTTAAGACTAAGTTCAACTTGATCTGAACTTTAAATAAATAAACACAACACTATAATTTCATATAAAAAACGTTAAAAAAATGAACCCATAATGATTCTTAATCCACACCATACCTGTCATGGCGGAAAGACCATAAACTGCCCGTTAACAGAATTCATTAAAAAACTGATAATTATAAATAAAGCAAACGAAGTCACTATTAATATCACAGCCAACCTCGGGACAAAATATATAATTTAAAATATTAATATTAACTAATTATACGTTTAAAAGAAATATTTTATGCATAATGATATGATATAAATCTCGTTACGGTTTAGGGCTGGGAAAGTGTCGATAGTTACGTATCGATGTTTTTTTGTTTGTGTAATGAAATAAATACTGTTACGTTACAAAAATATTGTGCGTTTTCCTCTATTAAGATCTTCTTTTTACATTACTAATAAATAAAGACTGTTGATATAAATTATCTGGTTCTGAATCAAGCTTTAGTTTTAATGAAATTTCGTTCAGCTTGGAAAACTATAAAAATAATACATACTGACTAGTCCTACATTTATTGTGTAGTCTAGCAAAAATTCTTAATTAAAGTTAACACATATGACAACTATTCCTCTAAAATTATAAATGTCATTTATCCACCCCTGCAATATAACAACACGAGGCTATCAAAGCCTTCACGAATACCTTAAAACCCTCTCAACACAACGCCACACGAGCCCAACATCGCCAATTTTTACTTATTCTATCGACGTTCGCATTCAATAAAACACAGTACAACGCCCATGGACGCAATCAATGCACATAATAAACATCTGACCGTTCACGGGCGTAACTTTAAAACAAATAGTTCTGAGAAACGAAAAGTTTCATAACTTCACCAAATTGACACCTTGTTGAGACGAAGCAATTCTTGGCGATTTGCGCTGGCCGTAAGTGGCCCATTATAAAAATACCAACTTACTTTCAACACCCAAACAATTAAAACTAACCCTTATGTTTATGATACTAAAGTTGGGTGAGCCTGTAAATATAATTTTGTAGAATCGTTCTCAGAATATCGGGCCAGAACACATCTCATCGACAACTTGTTTTGTGTTTTTTTCCCATCACGGAATATCAATGAAATTTGTTCGAGCCCCAATTATGTGGGCATGCCTTTATTTTCGTATTGGAAAGGGTTCCGTAACGATTTTTTAGTTAACGCGTTTATTATTGGTCGTTTATATCGTATTGGTGATTAATCAACGTTTTTTTGGGGTGGCGCGGTGATTAAATGGTGGTAAGGTGCAAATGTGGTTCTTAGAATTATTTGGGTTTTTCGTTTAAATTGATACTTTATTGTTGTGTTTAGTTTATCATCTTATTATTGAGTGAGATGAATTTTAAGCAGACTCTTATACAATGTAATATGAGATTTGTTTAACCCTATACCGCCTTATCACAAAACAAGGTTTTTCTCTAAACCAGGTTTAAACCATTGAGCTAGGTTTTGTATTTCGAATCTTTATCGTATTAGAATACGATTTAAATTACAAAACCTGGCTCAATAGTTTAAACCTGGTTTAGAGAAAAACTTTGTTTTGTAATAAGGCGGATAAAGTTTAAATTACGAATTAATAACATTACAAAGATGCATTGTCAAAAATTAAAAAAGAACAATAAGCCATTCTAATTTCAAAATTGCTTCCAAATTCAAACAGTACAGTCAGCACGCATTTGCTGAAAAAAAAATAAAAAAGCTTCCATTTTTAAACGCATTACGTCACAAGGGGCTGCGCGCGCACGTTTTTTGCTCGTGTATAATATGTTTAAATATTTGTTAATGCTGTGGAGCGGTAATAGCCTGCGAGTTATATGTGGACACGCCCCGTATCGATAGCAGCACAACACTAATCTGTATGAATATAATTTTAACTTATTGCGCCCGCGGTTTCGGAATAACGTCTGGACCTGGTTTCAAAGACCATGACAAACAAACATTTCCACACCATAGACGGGCCTGTTAGTCTCGTGGTTAGTGACCTTGACTGCTAAGCCAGAGGTCGTGGGTTCGATTCCCACCCAAGACAAACATTATGTGATACTGATAAATAAGCATGATTGTTTGTTCTGTGGCGGGATGTGATTTATCTGTAATATGTATGTATTTATAATTATTAACTAGCTTTTGCCCGCGACTTCGTCCGCGTGAAATAATGGTTTCCGTTCCCCTTAGATTATCCCGAAAATTATCCTATGTTCTTTCTCAGGTCCCAGACTATATCTGTCTGTACCCATTTTCATTCAAATGGATTTACGTATGTTTATTAGTTGTCTAGTTACCATAGTACAAGCTCTGCTTAGTTTGGGATCAGATGGCCGTGTGTGAGTTATCCCAGGATGTTTACTTATGTATTTATAGACATTATTGACAGCCGACTGAGCAGAGCTTGCGTGGCAGCCGAGGAAATAGTCATGATGGTATTCTAAAATCAGAAAAAAGTTCCTGGACTACCAAGAGTCTTTTGGCTGGAGTAGCGGCCGCCGGCATACGTGCCATGATCCGATCTCAAGGACTAAGTGCGCAAACCGAATCATATCCATAGGAAGTGGGCACTCGAAGAAGAAGTATGATTGTTGACAATACAGATATAATACCAATTGCATTTAGATTGGTAATATATTGGTACAGACACGTTTAGTCAATCGGATTGGCGATTTCGGGCTTGGTTTCATTATGAGTCCGGGCTTCCTGGCAATGGATTCTTTCCCTAATGTTTTAATGTCCAAAGTATATGCAAAACAAAAATAAAATAAAAAAAACAACTATAATAATACAAACAATAACTTGTAACATAATATATAAAAATGTTACAAGTTTATTTTATGTATAGATAATACGTAACATTATTGACCTTTAAATACTGACAAAAACTAAGTGAGCTTGTGATTTTTGGTGCAGTTGCATGCATAATAAATGTATGTCGTTTGTAAATGAAGCAGGAAATATTGCACTAATCGTTGCATTATCATAATATATAGTTCAGTAAATATGCATAATTTGAAGGTTATCTAATTGTCCTATCTCTTCCTGACATTCCTATATAACGGTGATTTAAAAACTAGATTTGTGTCTCAAGTGACGCACGAGAAATGTCAAAATCTAAATAGGCTGCCAATTTGTTGGGAATGTGAAGAAACAATTTGTTTCTAAGTCGAAGTTTATTCAAAGGAGTCATTTTCAATTCACTATTTCACAATTCACAATTTTCGAATGTACAGTTAGTAACCTTGCTGGCTACTGTTTTAAACTGTTTGCCGTTGAAACCTTCGGGAGTGACGAGACGTGTAGTCCGACTGCCAATCTTCTCATTAAGTAGCCACCAAAAAAGTTGCCAGAGTTTTCCCGAGACCCCAAGGCTGGCTTTTACCTTAACCGCTCTGGTTAAGGTAAAATAAAGTCAAAAGTCAAAACGTTTAAAAAAAATGTTTTACAATTATTTAGTATACATGATTACAATGTGTAAAAAAACTTTTTACAAAAAAAAATAACCGACTTCAAAAAGTAAAAACTTTAAAATAACTTAAATTTCGGAAGTCGGTGTCTTTTCTTCTGCCAGACAATTTGTGTTGCCACCGACTTCCGAAATTTAAGTTATTTTAAAGTTTTTACTTTTTGAAGTCGGTTATTTTTTTTTGTAAAAAGTTTTTTATTTTTTACTTTTTAGTGTCGAGTTAATGTTAGTCCTGTTTAAAATGAGCCCAAACACGACTACTGTGCTATAATTTCAAGGTTTGTACTTTTTCTGATGCTCCTGGCTTCAGCATCAGGTCTCTATGTACTTCGGTGTTCCTCATTAACAGTACGTTTATCCACACATCGAGCCCTTTTCAATGAGCCTAAACACGATATATCTGCTGTTATTTGCCGAGGAGTTAGGTACTCTGCAGACTATCCTGACTGCAGCATCAGGTCATGACTTGATGATCATGAGCCCAAATGTGGCAAATGCCCTATCAAACATCAAAACAATTTACTAAAACAGTCCTTGCCTGTTCGAGTAACTTCTTACTGTTAAGGAGTTGTACCTTCCATCATCAGCTCAGCTGACTGAGATGGTGACAACCATACGCAAATACACAAGATACTTCATAAAATATGCGAAAAACAATAAGTGAGCCTATAAAATTTGAGGGTTGCCTTCGATTTCTCTAAGATCCCATCATCAGATCCTAACTTGGTGACAATGGGACCACCTCAGAACTATCTGCTTTCGAACAAAAAAAGAATTTTGAAAATCCGTTGACAATTGACGGAGTAATCGATGAACAAACATACAAAAAAAAAAAAAAAAAAAAAACATACAAACAGCCGAACATAGTACCTCCTCCTTTTTGTGAAGTCGGTAATTAAGATGAATACAATGTCAAATTTGTACGTTAAAAAACATTAATACAATATGTAAACTACTGTGAATACAATGACAAATCTGTCAAAAATGTACGTTAAAATATAAGTATGTAACAAAAAAAAAATTAGGTATAAGTTTAGAAATGAAAGCTATGTCACGTTTACGAGGTACATAGTGTAGACAAATTACAAAATTTGAGATGATAAACGACCACTTTCAACAAAGTACAGAATTAGTGTGCGAGCCAAATCCAGCACTAACTGGACATAGCCTGTTAGAAATCTTAACCATCACCGGCATCGCAAAAACCGCCAGTCAGTAAGTGTTCCAAATATAACACAACATCATGCTAAGACCTACGGGAGTGCGGCAGTACCCACATATCTAACTACCACGTTTCGAACCAAGTGCTACAGTTTGTATTTATCTATCTACAACATGAACAACAAATAACAATCAATTTTCACGCCTTTACTACTAATACTTTTCCCCAAAATCATTTTTTACCATCAGATCCCTTTCTTCTGCTGTCCCTACAAGACCTGCGCTCACAGCACGATGTTCAGCAATACAGAGCGCTAATTACTGTCTGTAGACGTATCATTTTATTTTTCTTAGTAAAATTCCAGCCTACTTGTCTCTGGTTTGTCTGAAAAAGTTTATGTTACGATTAATACTAGCATCTGTCTGCAAATCCGTCCGTAAATTGCTTGGCTGTGTGAATTTTGTAAAAGCAAAGTAATTTTGAAGCATTTTTGTAAACTTGTAAAAATAAAAGTCAAAACAAAATCATTTATTTCTAAAATACAATTAACCTTTTGACGACCAAGCGACAGCCGGCTGTCGGGCTGCTATTACGTGTTTTTGAAGGTTTAAAGAAGGCACTTTAGAACGTCACAAAACAAAATTTAAAAATAAAAATCTAATAGCCCATAATTATATGTTCTCACCAACTTCGAAACTATGAAAGCTTACTTATAATTTTATTATTGTACTCTTTATGAGGCGTCAAAAGATAACTATTGCCATAGAAAAAATCTTACAGACATTTTGCTATGGCAATAGTTATCTATTCCAATGCCAACAGCGACGTCACTTATGTTCTATTTTAACTTTCAAGCAATTGAAATGTATATTAACAACTAATTGTTATATTAACCAGGCTTTTCGTTCTCGAACAAATAATGTTTCAGTAATATTAGATAGGAATATCAGCCTAGTCTGTCTTGAAAAGCAAAGGCCTCGACGCTTTATCTCCACGCTTGCAAAAGCACACAAACGTGTTAGACATTTTAAACTAATAATAAAATTAGTCCAGGACTCAAAATATTTTCCTTCACCAATGACAGTGATGTCTAAGATAAACTTATAAAGTACGTATGAATTGAAATAATCACATTATTACTTCTTTCTTAACCTCAAATTCGACTCTAAACCACAGATCCTTCACAACAATTACTTATTACATATGTTCGTTTCAGAACAAAGCTTTTCATTACGACTTCTAAATACATTTAATGCTATATCTTTCGCCCCTGTCTCACGCCCAGCCGAGGCTAGTTTTAAAATGCGCAAGAGCCTACCCGATACAAATCATCGACATTCCAAGAAGGTCCATAATTGGCCTGATATTGGCCCAAATAATAGGCTTTAATGCCCAAATTTGAGGCCCATAAAATAATGATCTAATGAATTTTCCCTGGGGCGTGTAACATGAGTTATTTTCGGCTTGTTAACAAATTTGGACCTCAAGAGCGATCAGCAGGATTCTAAGGAGTCTGAGAGTAATAACTTTTAAAGGGTTCAATATTTTGCTTGGAAAGTTTAATTAAATTGTGTTGGTTGAATGTGAAAAAATGGTTTTTAGCCCCTTCATTTATTATCTTTTCTTCTTATCATGTATTTGTTTCATTACTATGCAATGCAACCACATAATGTAAAAAAGTGTTTATTGATATTTTTATTACAGAAAAACAGATTTTTTCAGGGCCATAACAGCCGTCTTCACTTTGTCTTCAGATGGTCCTAAAGACATGAAAGTTAGAGGGTGTGTTCGTTTTTCAAAACTGTTTTTTAGTGGATACCTACTCTTCCCAAAAAACACACCCTCCAATTTTCATCTTAGATCCGAACCGATGTTGTGATGAACTGATAAACTCAAAGTTAAAACCAAATTAGTTATTTAAAATGCACTTTTGAACACTGACAGAACGAATAAAGAATTGACTTTAGTAGCGCGTTTCAAAAGGCAATTTCATCTAGAGAAAAATAGTCAAGAACCTCCATAACACTCTTTTAAAAAAACACTTCTGTAACCCACAACACACAACTCAAACCTAAGCTATTATTTTCCTGAACAAAAGCTCAATAATTCACTTTAGCGAACAAATTAAACCAACACAAAACAAAGTTATGGTCGCTGGCCATATTTATTGAAATTATTGACAGGCGCCCGCGCATATTTATCCTATATCTTTATTTTTAACGTCAGTTAACCAACTTGTCCGACAGGTTGGGGTTGTGTATTTGTGTATTCTTGAGTACTGGTGGCAAGAAAGGTGAATGGTAATTTATAATAATTAAAATGTGGGTGTGAGTGTGAGGGTGTGTTTGTGTTAGGGTGTGTGTTTTGGGTGTGAGGTGTGAGTATAAATTTTACAGAAATATAATTTAAATTTTTTAGATATTTGAGAAAAAGAGTTTTCGATTTTTGATGATGAAATGGAAATAGTAATGCTTTTTGTATTTATTGATTTTAAGTTAAGTTTAATTTGAGGTTTTAAATACCTGCAAAATTTCAGCTCAACCGAAAATCTTAAAGGGGTTATCCAATTCATTTTGATTACATGATAAATGCATACATCATTCGATAAAGTTGCAACTTAAATGAAAAAACTTTTCCTCATGATAAAAAGCCCTTTTATTTTTTTTAAAGTTCATTTACATTGAAAAAGAATCAGTTATCAAAAACCTTTACCCATTTATAACTTATTAAAATAACTCCATATTATTACACTAATTCAATGACATTACAAAAGTAAATGATTTTGAACTAAGTATCGAGTGTAAACAGGAAAACGCACACATAGACACTGGCGAGGGTGTGTAAGTGTGTGGGTGTTTGTGTGTGTATGGTGTTGAACTCAAATTGGCTCCCACTTCGCCTCTGAGCATGAGTTGAGGAACTAATAGGCGGGGCTATGGCCAGGGCTGTCAGGATAAAGCTTTTTGGCCTTAGTCAATATTTTATTAAAATTAAGAGATTTGAGACACAATAGAAAGACAATAGCAGCGTGATAGCTGGCTGTCGGTTGGTCGTTGAAAGGTGAACAATTTGTTTTTAAATGCCTTACGCTCTCGTAGTCAACAAGGCAGGCCTGTAGATTCACCATGTCCGCCTGTCTGTAGCATAGCTCTGGTCATCAGTGGCTTCAGCATTTCCGCCTACACGCACCCAGTTATTGCTAGCCGCCCTAATTGTCATTTCATGGCGCTTACAGATTCATTTATTTAGCTTTCGATGACCAAGCAACAGCCGGCTGTAGGGCTGTTATTGTCTTTCTATTGTGGCAACGATGTAATATCATTTTTTTGGTCTTAAATGACATTCAAGAGTGCCTTTTTAAAGGTCTTATGGTAATAAACGATTGAGCTTGACGTGATCAATTTACTGCCAGTTCGGTTGATTCGAATACCCCAATGTTTTGCACTAACCCAAAGAGATCAAATCTCAGATCCTTTTTACGTAATTCTCAGCTAACTATCGTAGTTGATCATGTTACTTATAATTGATGATATAATATGCTAGTTATCTGTCAGCCTTATCAGAAATGGCAGCCATTTTAGCGCGTGCGTAATGATTAAATCTTGTTTTAACTATGATGGAACTGCTACCAATTAGTGTAAAGTAAGGATAAAATATACTTGACGGCGCATTGCTAGCGCCTCCTTTCAAGTAATACTTCGGAACGAGATTTGACAACTGTCAGTCTGGCGGAGCGTCGTGTCGCTGGTCAGCGCAGCCATGTGGAACTTGACTTTTGGATTTGAACGTCAACGGCGGCGCACCACGTTTGCGACGAATCGCTATTGTTCCAAGTAATCTTGTGTCTTGTTGATTCAAAACTAATTTTAAATGATTAACTAAGTGTTTTCCTTATTTCCGGTGAATAGATTTTGTTGACTTTCAGTACTGAAGATATTTTGTGACATTAAATAATTTCGATTGTGACATTTGCGACTCTTTGTTGGTTCTCGCCCACATTGCAATTTTAGATGGCTGATTCTGATGATGAATGGCATGCGCCTAGATCAGAAGTGGGATTCCATGCGCTACAGACCGAGGAAAAACAACCACCTGACGAAAATAGCGCTTCGAAGTTGTTGAGTAATATGGAAGTCTTACTTACTCGTATGTTAGCAACGACACAACCACCGGTGGCAACTGCTATCGCCCAGTCTAGTGCAGCGAAACTCGTAGAGTTTAATCCGGAACATGCCGATGCGGATATAGAAGGTTGGTGTAAGATAACAGAGCTCATAGTATTATTGACTAAACATTTAAAAGGTGCAGATTTACTTGTTGCTCTTACCGGTGCACTAAAAGGGCGCGCCGCCTCTTGCTTGACCAAAATTAATTTGAATGAGCTGACATGGGAGACTGTAAAACAAAGTTTAAAGGCCAGGTTTTGTTAACCAAAATCATTTCAAGACTACTTTGATGAAATATTGTGTTTTCAAATTGGAACAAAAGAAACTGCACCTAAGCCTGAAGCCTGCGCTTATGGAATATGATCAAAGCTTTACCTAAAACCCGAATGTCAGAAGATGTTATAACTGGATTCGTCATATTGGTTTAATGCCAGAAGGATGGTTTGATACGCCGTGAGGTATACGCACATGCTGTCGCTACCTAAACTTAGCTGTTTAGAATCTTAAGAGGCATTTCCCTAAAGCGAAGATTGGAGGTTACTGAAATCCAAGTGCCTGATTCCAAGCAACCTACAACTGCGGACGAAAGCTTTCCTAGCAAATGTCATTGGTGTGGAATTCCTGGACACCGGCAAGCCGATTGTAAAAAGCGTCTTCGAGAAGATTCTTCTGGGTTGACTATACAGCAAGATTCCTCAACTGCAACACGCAACATCAACTGTACGACTGCCGGCACTGCACCGGGCACACAGCGGCACATGGACATACCAACTGCAACGCGTGCCTCCGAGAAAACGTCTACCGTAACCTGCTACATCTGCGGTCAACCAGGACACATTGCAACGATTTGCACAGAAAAGGGAAAAGGCGGTGGAGCTACTAACGTTGCAAGGAAAGAGGTCAATGTCTGCGAACAACGGTAGTCGAGGGGTACCTTGAGGACGTCATCCGGTGAGTCAGTCTCTTATTTGTTTGATAGTGGATCGTCCTAGTCGTTGATAAAAGAGAGCTAATCTAGTAAGTTCTCAGGTACTGTGCGCAATAATCTTGTGTATCTTACGGGCATAGGCGGTGATGAAATAAAATAGACGTTACAGATTTCGAGTGAGTTTAATCTTGAAAATTTTATAAAAGTCTTGACATTTCAATTAGTACCAGACTCTTGTCTTACATTTTAGAGAACGGTGTGAGCGTTAAAGATAATGCTAATTTGATGTTTCATTTGGAGGAACAAGTTAATGTTTGCGAGTTGTTTGCTACCCAGCCAGACTTTACTCGGATAGATACGGATTTGACAGCTGATGATAAAGATGCCCTTATCAGACTATTAAACAAATATGCTAGCAGTTTCGTCAAAGATTTTCTCCGTAGACGCGTGAACACAGGAGAGTTAGAAATTGATTTAGAGAGCCACATAAAGCAGTTCAGCGGCACCCATATAGATTAGCACTGAAAAGCAAATAATTAGAGAAAAGGTTCAAGAACTCATGTTCGGGATCCGTTTCCAATTTCTAGGTATATCGAGAATTAGGTCTTCAAGTCCAGATTTAAAATAAGAACAGCGAATTGACGTAGAGTCAGCTAGGCAAGTAGCTGCTCAAAGCAACAAAAGGCAGCTGCATCCGATACTTTGCGATTTAGCCAAGGTCGAGCTACTAATAAGCCATTTTCTAAAGGCGATTTCGTATTCTTCAAAAGTAGCAAACGCAATCTAACCAAATTAGACAGGAAGTTTAGGGGTCCTTAAAGTCCTTATGTAATAATCGCAGTATTAGATACCGATCGTCCTAAGTTGAAAAGCATAACCTGTTAACATCTCACTTTTAAATACGCGCATGAGAACTTGCGTCCAGTACCTCGGGGTCATGACGGGTTAGTAGAAACATGTGACCTACTAGTTTGATGACTGATGAAGTGGCCATGACGGCGCCGAAAGACGTTGAACTTGATAATAGTTGCCTCGACAGACTTTAAAGTCTACTGAACTGTGTTGGCACGTTGAGTGAGAAGAGTCATCGAGTAATGTGGTGTGTGGAAGTTGGTCGAAGGGATAATGTCGTCCGGGCCATGCAACTGATAGCGGCTGGTCGAAGGGACACATTCATCCGGTCCAACCTTAAGTGTTCATTGGTCGAAGGGACAGTGTCGTCCGGGCCATGCACGTGTGGCTGGTCGAAAGGACACACCCGTCCGGTCCAATTTGTTGTTGTGTGGAAAATTGGTTGTAACACCAAAGTACCGTTCGGGTCGTCCTATGGATAGGACGACATGCTGGTAAAGAGTGCAGTGCATTGTTTGTTGAGTGGTTAGAGAAAGGTGCCGTCCGGTCCATGAGTGGTCGAAAGGACACACGCTTTCTCTATTCTGAGACAGTTACAGTTGTCTGACAGTTACATGACGTCTACTAGACATAGTTTGTCAGGTTGGGCGAGCGGGTAGATAAACAGACACCCGTTCGATTGATTGTGTCATTGTTACAGGACTGCAATCTGATACGCCCGAGGACGGTCGAAAGTCAGTCCGGCCGTGACGGCGCATTGCTAGCGCCTCCTTTCAAGTAATACTTCGGAACGAGATTTGACAACTGTCAGTCTGGCGGAGCGTCGTGTCGCTGGTCAGCGCAGCCATGTGGAACTTGACTTTTGGATTTGAACGTCAACGGCGGCGCACCACGTTTGCGACGAATCGCTATTGTTCCAAGTAATCTTGTGTCTTGTTGATTCAAAACTAATTTTAAATGATTAACTAAGTGTTTTCCTTATTTCCGGTGAATAGATTTTGTTGACTTTCAGTACTGAAGATATTTTGTGACATTAAATAATTTCGATTGTGACATTTGCGACTCTTTGTTGGTTCTCGCCCACATTGCAATTTTAGATGGCTGATTCTGATGATGAATGGCATGCGCCTAGATACTCGTATTTATTATTTATAGCTTTATGTTATTCGTTGGGCTTGCGGTCGCAAACGCGGCTGCTAAGCGTGAGATTCTGGGTTTTGATTCCCAGGTAGGGCACGGTATTTTGGCCAGCTTCATTTACTTAAAGAAAATATGACGTTTATAAGCGATTTAATATCCTACTTGCATAATAAACCATTTCATTTATAGGTTATTCTTTAAGAAATTTATCAGTTTGAAAGATTGTAGTGTGACTACCTTGTATCTCGGAAAGTATAAAAAGCCGCTGGTACTAACTAAGCATGCGCAATTCATAACTACTCAGTGGTCTTTGACAGCAATGCAGTGTGGGACCTATTGCTAGAAAAGGAATCTTATACGAAGACTCTTAACATTAAAAAAAAAACTACACGATTGCTTCCCTAAAACTACCAAATTATTAGGTAACAGGATACCCCATGGTTAGACTGATTGTCAGCTACTCGACTGTCAAACATTTAAGAATGACAACCGGAGCCATGGCTTTGAAGGTGGCCATTGACGGTCATTGGTGCCGATTCTCTTGTGCACAAACTATCGTAAATTTAAGTTAAATGCATCTTTCTCTTTCCGTTTAATTAAGAAAAGGACAGAAGATCAAATATTAGTTAAGTCCTGTCAAATTTAGACACTCCATAGATAATTTAGACGCAATTTAAAAACATGGCGTCTAAATATACGTCAATTGTCATGAGGCGCTGTCTAATTTGACAGGATTAAACTAAAATGTATCTTCTGTCCTTTTCTTTAAGAAATGGAAAGAGAAAGATGCACCTAACTTAAATTTACGTTAAGTTGTGCACAAGAGAATCGGCACCACTATAGCGCGTCAGTTGAACTGACGTAAGTACTTACGTACAGTGGGCAAAGCAGATAAGTATCCAGGGCCGTCATATACAATTGAGGTTTTCTTGAAAACCAATGAATGTATTCAAATGAAATTTAACCTAATTGAAGAACTAGACAGTTTATACTATAGTTTAATTTTTTATTAGAAAATATCCGTGGGTTTTTGAGAAAACTTAAACTGTATCTGACGGCCCTGGATACTTATCTGCTTTGCCCACAGTACAAAGATCGTGAGTGTCGAATCGAATCGAATCGAAAAAAAATCGAAACCATTTGGAGTGACGCCACAGTTTTACAAGTAGACAGACGCGAAAAATAACCGTCAATGGCCACCTTTAGTGCTTTCAAGAGACGAGATGTCAGTGATGTCCGAGATAAACATAGGAAGTATATGAATTGAAATAGTCAAATTGAGAGGTGGAGTCTTGACTCCTATGGGCTATACTGTAAGGTCAAAAATAAAAATAAAAAACGTAACTTGAGAAAAAGTTATATGCGTCCATCTTGTCCGTACCAACCCTGACCACGAAGCCGCGGGGCCATCAATATAACAATTTAAGAGGGACGTTTCAACAGCAATAAATTAAATGAGTTAACAGCCTGCAATACTCGCGGTTGCCCGCAACCTGCAACCAGCAACTGCAACGTTACACTAACAAGATTACGGTTTAAAGAAAAAAGTTTAATTATCGTCTCAAATAATTAAGTTTTTATAAGAATTTCTTTATGTAAAGATGATTTCCCACGCACCAAAAAAATACGCAACTCTTTTAATTATATTTAACTAGCTTTTGCCCGAGACTTCGTCCGCGTGGAATAATAGTTTCAGTTCCCGGAGAATTTCCGGAATGAAAAGTACCCTATGTCCTTTCCCGGGCCCTAGACCATATCTGTACCAAATTTCAGTCAAATCGGTTCAGTGGTTTAGGCGTGAAGAAGAGACAAACAGACAGACAGACAGAGTTACTTTCGCATTTATAATATTAGTACGGATAATTATTTTATTACTATAAGTCCCCCGCAGTTTCTGCCGCGTTTCGTTACGTTTTGATTACTGCTTAGCTCCCGTACAGTAAGTCACAGAGGGATGTTATGTAGCCCATATATTATTCTGATTTATAAGCTATATAACTGTAGTTTCATTAAAATCTGTTTAGTCGTTTTTGCGCCAAAGAGCAATAAACATCCACACATACTAACACCTAATCGGTATACACACTAAACTGCTATCAAATATTTCCATTAGAATGTTTTCAATTCTTAAATTCTTTCTTAGTTTATGACTAGAAAGAATTTAAGAATTGTCCTTCGCTTTGCCTCACGTTTTTGGTTACTGTTCGGATCCCATGGGTCGTAGCTTGATGTTGTATAACCTATAGCCTTCCTCGATAAATAAGCTATCAAACACTAAAATAATTTTTACAATTCGAACTAGCAGTTCCTGAGATGGATGCGTTCAAACACAAACTCATCAGCTTTTTAATGTTAGTATAGACCAGATGGGATACACTCGACTAAAATCGGTAAAGCAAAACATTGTTCAAGATAATAAATTACCAAAATGCTTTGTTTGTGAGGCAATGTTTTTTAATCAATGAACGCCGAGGCTGGGAAAAATTATCAGTTTCTCTCTCAAAACCGTTCCAATACTTCACTAATGTCCACAAAAGAGGTTTGTGTTTGTTTTAAACAACGCTCATCGCTTCCTGTCTGTCCGTCTGTTTGTCACATCGTGTTTTCATCACAAATATTGAGTTTCCGTGCTGATTTAGTAGAGCGAAAGAAAAATAGGCCGTTTAAGGAGTTTGTGTTTTTAACAGGCCTCTTTATTTGCTTATTATTAAGAGATATTAAAAACGATGTTATGTAAATTAATTATATTTTTTTACTTATGTATGTAGTTTCAGCAATGAATTGGTGCCGGTGGTTATTCATAGAACTTTGACAGTCGTTACGGGCAGACCGGTAAGTCACAAAGCCAGAAAGTCAGACCAGTTTAACCAAGGGATACCGTATCGCCCAGTAACTGGGTTGTGGAGGTCTGATAGGCAGTCGCTTTACGTGTAACACTAATCCAGCTGAATCCGGTTAGGCTGGAAGCCGACCCTAACGTACCTAGTTAGAAAATTGCTAGGGTGATGATGAATTTCTTAGTGGGATCCAATACAATTTTATAGATAACGTTATGAACTCATTTAGCTTTATTGTTTTTTTCTAGTGTCATCCGTTGATTCAGAATTTTCTGCTTGCAGTTATTGTAAATAGTTTAGCATTCATTTGCCACTGAATAAAAACTAACTGTACACACTATAAAAATTTAACTACGTAATTTATTGCCCTTCTTCACGTAACAGAACGAGAGGTACAAACAACTTAACTCTCTGCTTACCCCGCATGACACAGCCCGTTAATATGTTGACACAAACACACACATCCGTTTCCGTCTGCTATTGACTTTACACTTTGGCCACCTACCTGATTTGGTACTGTCGACGAAAGAGGCTAGTGTGAAGGTATGAATTTCTCAGGATGCAATGTCTGCACTGTTAAAATGAATAAATTTTCAGATTTTTAAGATTCCGTTTGATTATAAAACAATCCATGTAGTTGATTTTTTTTTAGTTCGTATATCCTAAACCAAGTAAATATTTTAAACAAATTTTGATACAAGAAGTCTCTTTTCGGGGGTTATCTTAGAAAAAAAAAGTTTTAGCAACTGTAAGCTTAAAATTATTATAGGTATTCCACACAATTCTTAGTTCATGTGAGACAGGTTTCTTGATAATAATATTCAGAGGATCGGAGTCAACGATTTCACATTCCTCTTACGATGCGAAAGTGGAATAAGCCAATATTTCGGCCAAGCCGGCTTGGCGAATGGGTTAAAGAAATAAGCAGCTCCATGCACACAAATTTCTTTTGTGTTTTGTACATCCTGAGTGTTGATGTAGCGTCCTACATTCCGATTTTAAGATAAACATATTAATAAATGGTAGTTTTCTTCCATTAGATACGAAAATATTGAATATGTCATTCAGAAAAGTAAAGGGGTGGTTTTAGTTTGAGCTCAGAAAAAGATTTTAAGCTTGTGTTTACAAGGTATTGTGGTTATTTAATTATAGACCGTAAAGTTTAAATTGGCTTTCATTTTCGCTAGTTGGAATAAGACTATGTTGCAATGACATGATGCCTTCGTAATTTGTTAAAAATATGTGCTTTTGATGCAAATTAGATAATCAAAATAAAGTACTTTTTAAACAAAAGTTTTTTTTAACATAATATATCATTACATACCTAGCGGGTATAGTTAGTTAAGTAGTTAGTAATTATTTTTAACACGATTGTTTCTATGACTCCCCAAATTCTTAAAATATACGCCGTTGCAATTTCTTCATTTAAATAACAAATTGCAGTGGCTATTAATTTATAAGGGTATAGATATTTGGGCACGCCGTAATATCGGCGGTAAGACCCCTCTTTGAGGAGTGGCTGGAGAGGTGCCACGGCGCTCTCACGTTTCGCTTGATACAGGTCCTCACCGGACATGGACAGTTCGGGAGGTTCCTGTGTCGGGTTCGGGCGGAAGCGACGCCTGGGTGTCACCACTGCAGCAACGGTCGCCTGGAGGACACCGTCGAGCACACGGTGGAGGTGTGCCGCGCATGGGCGGACCATCGACGTGTCCTCGTAGACGCGATCGGCGGCGGTGACCTCTCGCGCCCGGCGCTGGTTCAGGCCATGCTTCGGGGCGAGACGGAATGGGATGCCGTCGCCTCCTTCTGCGAAGCAGTTGTGCAAGTAAAGGAAGCGGTGGCGCGCGAGAGGCAACGACGAGCCTCTCGCACCGGACTAAGACCCAGGCGAAGACGTCTAGAGTCGCAAGACGACTACCGGCCTCCGTAGGCGCGGTTCTGCGGATGGCGAGCGATGGGTAGCTCACCGCCCGGCTAGGACCAGGACCGCGTCGACGGCGCGTTAGTGTTTCACGCGCGCCTCAAAGAGAAGAAGTCAGCACAGGAAGGGGCCCAACAGGGCCAACGCCTGCCGGGGTTGCGGAATGTTTATAATAGTTACCGTGACCCTGGAACATAAAGGGCAATCAAAGGAACATGAGTGGGTTTTAGTCAGTAAAAGTCTGACACGCCCTCCCGCCGCACCCAGGACGGGAGCAGTCATTTGATGATATCCCACTCACCAAAAAAAAAAGCTATATAATATTGCCACACACATATTATTATTTGACTTTGTATACATTTTTTCTTCTACTTCAACTTTTATTAAAATTAATTTTAGGACAATGTAGTGTAAATTTTAAGATGAGTTTTTTTTTTGTATAACATCATCATCATCATGGACCTCCCTCTGGGAGGTTTGGTTTCCGCACTTAGTCCTCTTAGGTAGGACCATTGTACGTACGCATTGTATAACAAAGCATGTAACTGTTTTTTGTCCTAAATAAATAAAATGACAATGTTTCCTCGTAAACTTATAACTACATCACAGAATAATTCAACACCTCAACAATTAGCTGTAATACTCACCAATAAAATATAACAGCGCTTTAAACAGCCAGAAAGCGCTGTGTAATGCAACTTTAAAGCGCTAAAGCGAACCAACGCTGAGGCGCGGAAACACAATACTTTATATTGATTGTCTAGATAATCTGGTAACAAGTGGTATGGTTCCAACTAGGTAGAATTTTATTAGGGACTCTATGTTTACAGGTGCAACTTTACTTGTCAAATTTTTTAAGAAATTATACTCTAGTGTTATTAGAAGAAGGTTGATATTGCATTGCGTCGAATACGCAAATATTCTGCCCATTTTAAGCTGTGAAGTTGCACCATAACTGACCACCGTTACGGCAGAAAGGTTCTCTAAAGGTTTAAATGCTATTCTTGTAGTCTTTAATATAGTTTTTAATATAAACTAAGCCACATCTGCACGTTGAAGAAACTTCTTTAGTTACATCAATTAGGTCACAGATATTGAATTAGTTTTTAGACGGACGCGACGGATTTAGAACAGTGCTCTGAAATAGTATTGTCTGCCTAATCTGACTGCGTCTTTTACCTTTCTGGAGTCTTCCAAGCTTCATTTCATTTCATTAGCTGTATTTGAGTTCCAACAAGACTAACATTTTTATTTATATAGACTACATTAGACATATAGAATATTCTTAATTGTACATCTATATGACAAAAACAGTAAAGGACAATGCAAACAAATATGCAAGAGTACAATTAAATAGGCGGCCTTATCGCTAAAAAGCAATTTCTTCCAGACAACATTTGGATGGAATCTAATTATTTAAAAATGGTTACATTCCTATTTTCTAATAAAAATTTGTTCAGTAATACGTACAAAATCCTTTATGAATCCGAGTCGTATTTGCCCAGAGTTATTAGCTAGTAATTTAAGCCTACCCAACTAAAAAGTCCGAACTCGTCCCGACCTTACGGCGGGGGCGTGCCGCCATTATATATTGCTTTTAATTAGTTATCAGACGCCACCATTTTGTTAGGCGCCTACCCGATCGTAAGTCAGTGATCACTGACTTTAATTATTAACTCAGTGAAATAAGACTTGTTTGTTCGTAAACGATGTGTGGAGGAAAGTGATTTCTAGTGAAAGCTGGGGAATTAAAAGATTACGATTTGTGAATTGGTTAGCTTTATATATTCTTCACTAGCTGTACACTGCGGTTTCGCGTTTTAATTATTGATCCTACTATCCTACTTCCTACTAATATTATAAATGTGAAAGTTTGTGTGTGTGTGTGTGTTGATGTTTGTTACTCGTTCACGCAAAGACTACTGAACGGAATTTAATTAAACTTTAACCGACCGACTCTTTGACAATTTATAAGTACCTGTAAATGGTCTAAGTGAAATAAATACCTTGAATTTTGAATTTTGGATTTTATATTTTTATAAAATAGGATATAGGCTACATAACATCACCCTATGACCCACAGGAATGACGCAGTTTCCAACAGTAACCCGTAGGTAGTGAATCTGTTGATAATATTAAAATTTTTAACCAATGTTCGAATATTTCGTAAAAAAGTTGTGTTTAAAACATAAAATGGTTAGGTTAGGTTAGAACATTTAATGAAATGATCAATTTTAGAATCTGACCACGGCATATAGACTACTTCAATTGCTATTCAATCCTGTCCTCGTTTTTCTTTGTTTTATTTCATTTTTACTACCTTCGTGCTTCGTTAAGAGCGTGTCAAAAACAACAGTGTCCATATCCTGGTCAGTATTAATATTAAAATGAATGATAAATGTCGAGTGCAACACAAAAAACAAATGAGTGCAGTGGCAGTGTTAATCAATGCAAATTAAAAAACTTTGTCTCACTTTGTCCTTAAAGGTTTGGTTTAAGTTATAAGATTGTAGAGGTGGATAGAATGTCTTTTGTGTAGACCAACAAGCTTTAGCTTTGCTGTTGTTTTGTTGCAAAATAAAGAAATAGGACAATAATGTAAGTGCATGTAAGTGTTTTAGTTTTTAAGCACGAATCTACTGCTTATTTTATATGCTAATTGTATTTTTGCTTGAATTAGAGTAATTGCAATAAACACAAGAGATAATCTATTCTGTTTTAATGCAGAATATGCAACAACTTACACTATCGATTTTTCTTTTCGTTTTTATACTTACGTTCCCTATTCACTAACATAATCAATACAAATTCTCCACTTCAATGCTGCCGAGCCTTAAATCGCTCACCGTCTCAACTTAACCCAAACAATTCGTTCCAGCGATTAATTCGGCGAGAAGTGTAATCGATTTTTCGTTCAACTGCCTCCGATACAAATAATGAAAACGACGTCCGATGATAACTGTGCCAATAAGTGAATAACATGTACGAATTAATTAATCAACGCTTTTTATTAACTTGGTACTTGCAAATTAATTAATCGCAACTCCAAGAATTTAAATCGCCTGTTTGGATTTACTTAAAATTACTTTTGACTGTGAGTTTGTTTGTGTGAAGTTTGAAGGACGATTGTGGATTGAAAATAAGTCGTTTGATTAAAGCTTACTTTATCATAATCAGTGGTTTAGGCGTAAAAGCGTAAATCATCATTCTTTTTTTTTGTTGGAAATAGATTGACATTATATTCTTTCTAATTCACACACAACCATATACAAATAATAATGTAACACCATTTATTTTAAAAGAGCAAACTGTATGTTGTTTCTTGCCCATTCTTCTCCATACTGACAACATTTGGATTAATGTTTTTTTTGTAAATGGGTTCTCAGTGTCTTTAAAATGGTAAAATAAATCATTTGAGTATGAGTTTGAATGAAAGAAGTACTTTTGTGTTTGTAATATTAATATGGACTATAAGCTTCTGCCCACAACTTCTTGGTTATTATGGTCACAGATGATGTCGCCTAGGTTGAAAATTAGCTTTTATAAATTATTTCTTTTACTTCAATCTTACTCCGTAATGAACCTTACAAAAAATTGAACGGACCTCAAAACTTAAAAATACACACTTTGCCTCATTATTCAACACACAAGCAAAACGACCAAATCGCAGCAAGTTCAGTGGCCAATAAATAAATATAATTAATTTTTCGCACCGTCTGTCTGTCTGTCCGCTTCGGCGCGTGCGTGACGTACGGCACTACATCGCAATGGGATGGCCGATATTATTATATTTATGGTACTAATATGGAGATCGTTTTGTTGTTTAAACCCATATTATTATGGCATTCCATTAAATTAATGTATGAGGTTGTGGTTTCGTTGATCATGGTCAAAAATCGGAATATCAGTATGGTGTTTTAATTTTGTACGTATATTATAAGCCCAGGCCCAGGGGTTAAGGTGCTCGCTTCACATGCACAAGGTTGCTGATTCGAAGCCTGAAAAATGCCAATATGACTATACCAATTCAGATGTTTGACGGGCCAGTTGGTCTAGTGGTTAGTGACCCTGACTGCTAAGCCGGAGGTCGTGGGTTCGATTCCCACCCAGGACAAACTTTGTGTGATGAGCATGATAGTTTGTTCTGTGTCTGGGTGTACTTTATCTATAATATGTATGTATTTATAAAGTAGATAAGTATGTATATCAGTTGTCTGGTTACCATAACACAAGCTCTGCTTAGCTTGGGATCAGATGACCGTGTGTGAGTTGTCCTAAGATATTTATTTATTTATGTTATTTCTAAGTTTATCTTGGACATGACTGATTGCCGTGTCCCGTAGCACGTAGCAGCATCAAAGCAGTTGATTTTGATTGTCATTCGTTGATCTTTGACAGTTGTTACGGGTAGTCAGAAGCCAGAAAAGCTGTCAGATTGACAGTCAGTAGGAGCATAGCTAGGAGTATAGTATTATCCAGCAATTAGACGAAGGCTGTCGATGGACTGACGATTTAAAGAAGATAAAAATGAAAGAAAGGAGAGTTAGAGGATATTTGATGACCAGGAAGGGGCCCAATAGGGCCAACGCCTGCCGGGGTTGAGGAATATTTATAATAGTTACCGTGACCCTGGAACATAAAGGGCAATCGAAGGAACATGAGTGGGTTTTAGTCAGTAAAAGTCTGACATGCCCTCCCGCCGCACCCAGGACGGGAGCAGTCATTTGAAGATATGACGATCTGCCCAGGATCAAGATGTTTGGCACTTGTTGGGAGGAGTCTACTATTTAATATTATATTATAATAGAGTACTTATACCAAAATGCATAACAATTTTTACCACAGAACCAATATCAAACCTGCGAACACACGCAATTCGAGACACAATAAAAAGGCAATTGCAGCGCGACCGTTTTCGCTTGGTCGTCGAAAGGTAAAATTAACCAATATTTGATTAAAAAGGGAAATAAATAATAATAAATATACTGGGACAACTCACACACAGTTATCTGATCCCAAGTTAAGCTCTGCTAAGAGCTTGTGTTATGGTAACCAGACAACTGATATACATACTTATATAATTTATAAATACATACATATTATAGATTAATTTCACCCAGACACAGAACAAACAATCATGCTCATTACACAAAGTTTGTTATGGGTGGGAATCGAACCCACGACCTCCGGCTTAGCAGTCAGGGCTACTAACCACTACACCAACAGGCCCGTCGAAATGAATTTACAAGTCACATTGGTACACCCAGCTTCAACTCCACAACCCCATTCACAGACATGCCTCAACCACAAGACCCTCACTACCAAACCCAAAAAAAAAACATACTCCCACACCGAAATAAAACCACATCATCCCATCAAAGAAACAAACATGATTTTTTACGAGCAACTGCAGGCTACATAAAGCATTGTGATTTAAAAGTAAAATAGTGCGGGGACAGACGAAGAGACGCCGACAGTGACACACGACTTGGCCCTAAGTCCAGGGTCTGGAAGAATAAAAGAATTGTTCCCAACGTGGACGGTGGATGCCGCGCATAGCTGGGACCCCAATTAAGATCCCGTAAGATTGTCGTCTTGTGTTTTTAGTGGGGTGTAGGGTGAATGTGTTTGGGGCGGTTTTGGGGATTTTTCTGGTGGGGTTGAGGTTGTTTGGTTGAGAAAATTAGTATAGCAACTAATCTGTTTCTTAGCATTGTTTGCCAGTCGCATTGTCATGTTACAAAGGTAAAGATTTGCATTTATTTTTGCGAAATTAATATTCTTTTTCTAGAACTAAGTAGCAATAATTATAACATGAGCAATCTACCAGTAAAGGTTCTATTAAAATAAAAAAACATTTTTTTTTAGTCTTTTATTCATAATTATGCATTTTATCTCTTGTTTTGACATTACAAATAGCCACTTGAATTTTTTGCATTTTTATTGAAATTTAATTTTCATTCATTGCCTAGCTAATGGTGTAGCCATTGCCATAGTTAGGCATTGGTAGATATTGGGTGCTAACAATAAGTGTAAATGTAACAGAAAGACTGTTCTACGTTTGTATTTCAAGCTCGTTGACCTTAATACTTTTATATACTCTTACATATCTAAAAGAACTTGGATTAGACTTTTGCTCAGCAAAAGAACAATATGCACTGGAAAAAAATATACAAAGATCCCAAAAACAATACCAAATCAACGTCCCAACTCCCACCTACTCAAAGAAAAAAGATTATCCCGCAACCTTCTCAACCACAGCCACCCTACAACCGTACACTTTTTCAACGTTTTTATTTGTCCCAATCTGTTTTTAACACCTCAGCGGCCGGCGCGCGCGGCGAGAAGATCTCGTGATTATTACTACACAAAATTTAATGAGTTTGTTTCTGATTTCACTAATCGAGATTAAAGTGATTCATAACTAAAAGACTTGTATGCTAATCACCGTGGCTTTTGAACTAAGGAGGTTGTAACAATTTTGGTTTGCTGGTTCAAAACTCAATACGGTATTTTACACAATCATCAATTGACGTACTTTTTATGAGCTGTCAAAACGAGATACTCTCTTAGAATTTGTATGGCTCCATCACTTCATGACGTCACAAAAAAAAAACTCAATTGTCTAACTGTTTATGGATTACAAAGCATTTAAAACTAATCCATACTAATATTATAAATGGGAAAGTGTGTCTGTCTGTCTGTATGTTTGTCTTTCTTTCACAGCAAAACGGAGCGACGAATTGACGTAATTTTTAAGTGGAGATAGTTGAAGGGATGGAGAGTAACATAGGCTACTTTTTGTCTCTTTTTAACGCGAGCGAAGCCGCGGGCAAAAGCTAGTATAAGTGTAAATTGAATATGAACCACAATTTTAGGGCTTAAATTGGACGAGATTTTATAGAAATGATGTCTTTTATTTATTGGTGAATGGTGTAAATTACCCCGTTCTGGGTTAAGCTCGCCATTTGACGGGCCTGTTATCTATAATATATATATGCCCTAATTTATCTAATAATATGTATGTTTTTTATATGTATGTCGTGATGGCCTAGTGGTTACGGCATCCGCCTCTCATGCAAGTGGTTGTGGGTTCGAATCCGGGCAAGTACCAATGTGACTTTTTTCAATTCATATGTACTTTCTAAAGATTATCTTAGACATCGCGGAATCGGTGAAGGAAAACATCGTGAGGAAACCTGGACTTGTAGTGAATTTATGTCTGAAATCGCCAACCCGTCTTGAGCTAGCGTGGTGATCAATGCTCGTGCCTTCTCTGTATTAGAAGAGGCCTTTGCCCTGCAGTGGGACAGTCTTAGGCTGGTATTATTATTATGTATGTATTTATAAATTACTAGCTGTCCTCGCGGTTCCACCTGCGTTATGTTAGGTTTTTGGGTACTGCTTCACTCCCGTGGGCCATAGCGTGATGTTATACAGTCTATGTTACTCTGGGATAATATAGCTTTCTAATGTTTTTTTTTTTAAATCGGTCCAATAGCCTTTGAGTTCATTCGTTACATACAAAAATACAAAACTTTCCTCTTTATAATATTAGTGTAGATATATATTAATATTAGTATATACATATATTTAACAGAAACAGAACAGAAGAAAAAACCGTTGCGGCTCCGGCGCGGCGCCTGAGCGGTGCCGCAACGGTTTCCTACATATAAAATTGGATGGTATGCCACACGGGACGTCCGGCACCGCTCCGGCGCCGCAGCACCGCAGGCTCACCGGACAACGGCGCGAGGCAGACGAGGCGGGGAGGGGTGCAAGCAGTGCGGTGCCGCTCAGTTCATGGGGATGGCAGTACAGTACTTTGAGCTTGTTGCGGTGCCGCAGCGGCGCCGCAGCGGTAGGCCAACTTTCATTGGTTCTTTGGTCACGTGGTTTCAATTATGAGTGATAAGCGCGGAGTCCTAGGTTCGTTTGCCGGGTCGAGTAAAAAGTGCAATTGGGGTTTTCTATTTTGACTGGCCGGCTGGCTGGTCTATGTATGTGAATCTGACTGCTGGGCCGGAGGTCGTAGGTTTGATTCCTATTCAGGAAAAATTGTATGAAGAGCATGATTGTTTGTTCTGTCTGGGTGTAATTGTATATCAGTTGTCTGGTTACCATAGTACAAGCACTGATTAGTTTGGGATCAAACGGCCATGTCGCACGGACCAGTGAGCAATAAAATAAAATTATTATTTATGAGAAAAATCAGTACTATCATTGTATTACATCATAAAACGTGTTCAGATTGTCGTTTAATTAGTTATATGGACTATTATTACTAAAATCCTGAAACGTCCCGCTAAATCCTCCTTACAATATCCATTGGAAGGAGGTTTTTGAAGACTGGAAATTCATATGGAATGAAGAGGAAACATTACGGGTTCAAACAATAATTATAAACTAATTAAAATGCACAACATTCCAGAACCATCTTCAAACAATTAAAACCATATTATTGGTCTAATAAATTCATAATACTTTAACATCAGAACAGAACGGTTCCACAAGAAACGTTATTAATCAATCAGTAAGTAATTACCCTAAACGTTGATATGGCCAACGACCATATAGGTGTCTTAATGAATTCCCAGTAGGTCCAATTTATAGTCGTATGGTTGAAGATGGTCGATTGTAACCCATATATTAATGTTGACTACTTATTTAGGGCAGGGATTTACACCGAAGCTAATGGTGGGTTAAGATTTCGTATTTTGTGCTAGCTTGTCCACAAACCATGCAAATAATTCATAGTTAATAGAATTACTAATTTAATTTATTTTTAATTATTAGTCTCAGAAATTGCGTACTATGGATATAGTCTATGTTCTTCCTTCGGGTTTCATCCTATCATCAAAATTGATTTAGTTGTTTAGGCGTTAAATCGTAACTTTTAAATCGTAACTGTTAAATCGTAGATTTTTTGCTCTGAGATGAAATGGACTGCGATTATTAATCGCAGTCCATTTCATTTTCATTCCATACATTAACAAAAATGTAATTTCTTACTGTGTTATTATACAGAAGACTAATTTCTCTAGAAGATAAGATCTAATCGGCTTTACATTTTTGAAAAGTAGTATTTTTTTTCAATGGACGTATTTTGAAACTAAAATAAACAAATCTAATTTATTTAAGTAAAAAAGTATTATTTAAATAAATCGTTACGACTTTGCGAACCCAACAATTTACCACGACGAGCGCTCGCTATTGGCCATTCGGCGCTCGGCGTCATTCGGCTCCACTAACCTAGTGTTACACTCCGGTGTAAACGCAGCCTTTATAACAAGGCTCCTGGCATCGTTAACAAGGTGATAGTAAAGCAATTATTATTATTAAGGGCTGTAAACAATTCCCAGTAATCAGGGGTGTTCATAAAATAAAATAAAAAGCAATAATACTGTAAAACGATCGCTGAAATTTCAGTGAAGAATGAACATTTTGTATGTTTATTGTGTTTACTGTGTTCGCAATTTGTTTTTTCTTTTTTAGGCTTTCGTGGTTTAGAAGGAATTTCTATATGATCACTTTGTTGTGTGTGCCTGTTAATATAATTCTTCCCAAAAAAACAGTAATAGTTCAGTGGTAAAGGTTAGACGCCCGCTTCTCATGAATGAGGTTGCAGGGACCCAATTCTCGTTTCCTTCGAAATGATCTCGAAGTAGAGATTACGATTCGAACCCTATCTCGACAAAAAAAATTCGAAACACGAAGTCTTTTTCTCGAATGCTGTATTCTCGGCAGGCATCGAAATAAAATTCGAATGAACATAGATTAAACAGATATTTACTGCGAATGAATGTTGATTTAAGGTGTACAATGTTGCCATTGTGAACAAAATATGCTGCGTGAGACGTTCCATTTCACACAAATAGAGCGTTTTTTAAAACGCTCGTCATAAGTTACAATAAAACAATTCTCTTTGCACTCAACATTTTAGAGATATCATTGTAAATGCTAGTGATTATAATTAACTACGAAATAACATACGGTTCCTTACTTTTACCTATTTTTCGTAAAGAAATATTAACATGTTCCCATTCTAAAATCGTGTAACGGAACACATTGACAAAAAAATGGTTGTTTTGTTTTTGTCTGTGATTACAATGTTTGTTTGTGTTGAATTTCAAACGTGTACGGTGTAGTCTGTAAATTTTGAATATCTCTTCTTCGTTAGATAACAATTATTTTAAATTATGAGCTTAAAAAAAAACTACCCCTCGCCGCAACAAAAACAATTACTAGTTCAACTCGTGGAAGCCGACCCGGAATTACGAAGTGGAAAATTTACTGGTTCTTTTACAAAAAAAATGAGTGTTTCTGCCAATTCCTTGCTGAGTCTGAAATGTTTTTTAAATTCGGCGTCCCTTAAATTAAATGGTTCTACTACAGTATTAATACGTCGTCGACGTTGGGGCCCTGTCGCCGCAATTACCGCTTCTTGTAATATATTTTGCATGAAAACAATAAAGAATTCATCACTCATTGTGAAAATAAAAAAACGTACCTATCCACAATTCCACTTAGTAAACGTACACTTGACATATACAGTCACTGTTCCGGTAATATATTTTTATTTTAACCTGTAATGTCGAATGTGAGATGACGTCTCGAACGGTGCTGACCACTCGAAGCTCTTCGAGCGGGCAGCGTTCGAAAAGCGTCTCATTCGACATTGCCAGAATAGCATAACTTCATTTGCACTCGAAAAAAGTTCGAATTCGAACTTTTTTTAGAATTCGTGTTTAATTCGAGTGCACGAGAATTGCCTCCCAGGTTCGAAACCATTTCGAAACCGAACAAGTACCAATGTGACTTTCATATGTACTCTTTAGGTTAAGTTTGTCTATGACCACCGATACTCAACTTCAACTCTTTATTTATGACATTTGTGGAAAAGACACTACAATTCTGCCACGACCGTTTTATTTTACAATATTTCAATCGAAGAAAGATGAGAGAACTCAAATATATGCAATAAGAATGCGAAAGTCTCCTCTTTGTGCAGAGAGCTAGTCCATCAGAACCTCGTCCGTAAATTAGCAGGGTGTCACGGGCAGGTGAGGTTGGCTTTGGCCCTGGAGGTGATGGTAGGGCCACTAATACCCCCCACTGATACTCAGTACTTCGTATATCACGCCGTCGGTTGTCATTTGTCGATTTTGGACAGTTGTTACGGTTAGTGAGAAAGAAGGCAGAAAGTCTAACATTGCGCGTACAACTAAAATACATAGTTGACAAAAAAAGGCTATAGAGATGAATATTGTAATTGATAATTTTGTTTCTTTCCTGTACAAAATAACTGACTTTAATGGATGTAATCACACCCACCATATATTAGAAAATTTCTTCAAAGACGCAAAATTTCTCTAAGAGAGAAATTCTCATAGTAAAATCGTGAAAATAATTTCTCTTTTAATTGCAATCCTTATCTACGGGCTAGAGCAGTACTAATTATCAGTTATAACTCATTATAGGAACAAGGAAAAATTAATTATTCTTACGTTAAGCAATTATCGGCTGTTTCATTAATTACTGCGCTTGCTGCTTCTGATTGCTTTAATTAGAAATTAATTTACTTTTCTTTTTAGATGAATGGTGTATGTTAGATTTTTGTTTTTTTTTTCGTTTTTGGTATAGTGGTTGGAATTGTTGCTAGGGTCTAAAATTCAAAGTTAAATGGTTTAATTCAATTAGACCAAGAACCACTTTTGAACGACTTTTACAAGAAATATAAAAATATAATTATCTAATTTGATTTGTATACTTACTGGGTAAATACTTGTTTGGCCTATAGGTGTTTTTTCCGGGTCTGGATGTCTGTGTGTGAGTTTTATGTTGATAAACACATCCTCGTTGCAGGAGAACGGTGAATAGAAGTTACCGTTTTTAAAAGGTAGTTTTGTTTGCAGAAGAATAGACAAGAAGTAAATTCGTAACTATTAAAAAAAGATCTTATACAGATTAAAACGCAAATAACTTTATGGATTCGGAGTTCCTCTAGCTGCCACCATCTCGTGAGCTAAGGGCCCCATTCTAATCTGAGGACCATGGCATTTTGCTAGTCGTGCCACTCTATAACCCCACGTAGAGCCTTCTGAAATATTTCGTTCAAGGAAGTACACACCATTTCATTTTCTGCAGCAAAGCAACATTGCTGTGTTCGAAGGATATTTAGAGGGTACCGGTATTTGCCGTAACCCATAACCATATGCAGTATAAGACTTGACCGTCTTAATCAAAGAGCCATCTCGATATATTCCATTAAGACAACTAATTGGGCTACCAGGAAAGCCTCTCCTTTTCTTTTACGACATATAGCAAAGGAACTGTCAAATCTTCGACGTCCATTTTAAAACTGACTTTAGTGTTTGTTTTGGTGTTCCTCGCTTGGTAGTTTTTGAAAAAAAAAGTACGCCTTATTTAACAAGTGAGGCATTCAGACTTATGCTATTTGCTTATTTTTAATCATATTACATTATCAAATCAAAATCAAATCAAATCAACTTTATTTCAGGCTGCATAGGGCCATATATAAATACCTTAATCTAACATACATACAATTATAATTAATTTGTTAGTAAATATATAACTTAAATCTATGTTAGTAACACTTCCCTACGTTGCACGTAAGTCTTTGTGCATTCCGGTGGCACTTGTCCGCGGAAGCAGCGGAACAACTCGTTCTGTGGCCAAAAGATCATAATTTTGGGAGCTCCTTAGACTGCTGCCAGGACGGGTGCCTTGGCTTGTCCACCCCAGGATTAGAAGAATGTAACCCGCGACAAGTAGGACAGAAGCCAAACGCTCAGCCGCTGCACATTCGCCGTCTACACACATTTTTTTTGTCGGGCCTGTTGATCTAGTTAGTGACCCTCACTGCTATACCGGAGGTCGTGGGTTCGATTCCCACCCAGGACAAACTTTGTGTGATGAGCATGATTGTTTGTTCTGTATGTGGGTGTGACTGATCTATAATATATATGTATTTACAAATTATATAAGTATGTATTTCAGTTGTCTGGTTACCATAACACAAGCTCTGCTTAGCTTGGAATCAGATAGCCGTGTGTGAGTTGTCCGAAGATATTTATTTCTTGTCCCTCCTTAGTTGTCGAAAAAAATCTAAGGTAAACTTAGAGGTCCATGAGAAGGTGCCAGTAATTATAACATGAGGTACAAACAGACTTGTTTGTACTCGCAAACAACAATAAACAACGTTGTAATGTTGTGAGTTTCCGGTGGAAAATGTCTATCTAACTAGCCGTTAAATATCTGACGGACACACGGGGAGAGAGTGTAGCGAACATCACTGATATTTATGATAGGTAATAAATTTTATTACAAGTACAAATATGGTTCAGACATAAATAGTTATGTTCTTATAGATTGAGTATTTTTTTAAGATGGATATTAGGGGCAGGGGCCCACCCCTGCTGCTCTAGTTTGTTTGTGTCTTATGTTCCCCAGAACATAAGACACAAACAAACTAGAGAAAGAACTTTTAAAATGGCATTATTATTCTATGAAAATTGAGTGGCATGTTTTTTTTTAAGAAGTTTTGGGTTTTCAATTCATATGTACTTTCTGGAGTTTGTTAGACATTGGCAAAAGAAAAAAGTCGTAAGAAAACTTGAACTTCCTTTATTGAAATCAATATTCGTTCATTATTTATTCTTTTCTTTGGTAAATGACGTAATAAAGTGCCTTTTATAGATTTAATTAAAATCTTTATTTCCACAAATTAAATATTTTTAGGTTAAAATGGCAATACCTAAATAAAGAAAAATACTATATTGATTGCGTTTCCAGACAACTACCGGAAAATTCAAACTTTAAAAAGTATTTCCAAAAAATCCTGTTCCATCTATTGTCCAACCCGTCTGTCTGTATGTCCCACACGGTGCTACGGAACGTTCTCGTTCATTTCATTACCGATCGTGAGCAGATATCGTTACTGCGTGCCGAGTTCACGAGTAGTACAGTATATGCAGGAAATTCAGATAAATTGTTACGAGTAATTGGTGTGAAAGTCATGTATTTCAATTAAGGTACCTTTGTTGTACGATATTTTAAAGAAGTTTCAACAGTATTTTTCATGTTTTTTCGCTTCTTTTAAGGTTTTATAGATTGTGTTGAGATCAGCTTCACGCCTAACTGGAAACAGCTGGATACCAGTGTTTACGTGAAGCGACTGCCTATCAGACCTTCACAACCCAGTAACTGGGCGACACGGTATGATTAGACTAGTCAGAGTTTCTGGCTTCCCATAGTTATCGTCAAATTTCTACGTATGACGACCGGGACCAACGGCTTTACGTACTTTCCGAGGCACGAGACGTCGGTGATGTCCAATATAAACTTAAAAGTGCATATGAATTGAAAAAATCATATTGATATTGCCCGGATTCGAACCCTTAACCTCTTGTATGGGTGACAGGCGCCGTGACCACTATTACGACCAATCAAAGCACTTGCTGAGAAATCTCTATTTATCTAGACTTAGATTATCTTAGAGATAGATGAAGGGAATCTTTTAGTTTCGCATCGTCTAATTATCGAAGGAGGGTAACACCACGCTTAACCATAGAAAGTGAAAAAGTAACTAAAAACGCTGATGAAACTCCAGGTGACAGCTCAACTCATCATCACTTCAGCTTTATATTTAACTTAAGAATAATTTAAAATTCTTTTTAATTCCAAAATTCAGGGGCCGTAAAGCTTCCATTCAATGATTACCCAAAAATATGATCGCTATCAATTACAAGCCCATCTAAAAACCTCACATATACTACGTACAAAACCAACTCGACTCTAAAACATAAATAAATAATTACATGATTATGTTGAATGAACCTTAATCACCTGCTAATCACAGCTCTTGGAGAACCATGCGGGCTAATAACGTAATGACGTGGGAGCGAGAGCGCGCTATATGACAGACAGAGACCGGTATACGTCGCGGACGATCGCCTCGAATTAACAGAGATGCGTGCACGCAAATTTTAGAAAGTATCTTGTTATGATTTTTGATGTTTGAATAAGTTTTTGACGAGATTTTGAGGATTATTTTTACTCTACATTCTAGTAAAATAAAGTAAAAAATTTTAGAAATAAAAGGTTGTCCCACAAAAGGATTACTTTAGATGGCATTTAAAAACGAACACAAACAACTAGATTCAGAACAAATAGATAATTTATATGTAAAATAAAATATAATAAAGTTTATAGTGTAAGATGTTCTGAAATGACATACATTTTTCCCATGCGGAATTTGAATCTGCGACAAACAGCGGCCAAATATTCAACTACTGCGCTAAACGTACCAGTAAATACTTATTGTAGTCTATGTTAAAAAAAAACAGACAGTCAACAACACCCTCGTTCAAATGAATTTGATTATGTATTTCTTAATCATGGCATCTTTTAAAGAACTGAGCTAAAACCAATCGCATAATTATGTCTAAGAGAGTTGAATGAATAAGATAGAATAGAATAGAATAAGTATTTATTTGCATCAACAGTACAGCTATTAACAATACATACTTGTTAGACTTAAATATAGTGCAGGTAGACTTAAGTTGTCGTAACTAGTACCCTTGCTAAGTTATCGGGATAAGATAATATAAAGAAATGAATAATAGCGAAGAGCCTCGACCAACATCTGAGGAGGCTCTCACTAAGCAGCTGAGTCAAGGGTCTGGTGCAGAAAGCGGTACTCCTGGACATGGCGCGCATTGTCCGGAGGTTGGAGTTGGAGCCCTGACCACCGGTAACTTGGCTCTTGTTCCCGATGCCGGTGGGCTGTATGTTTGTATTTTATATTAAATTTTCGATCACACGTGAGTCAAGACACAATAGAAAGACGGCTGTCGGTTGGTCGTTGAAAGGAAGCATTACAGCAGATTATTAAATCAAGCGACTTTGCTAGAACAAGTTTAATGCAATAAGTACGATGAATTTGAAGAATGGAAAAGAAAAACAAACAAATGATCGCGAATACAGACAGACTACTCAGTCTGTCTGTATTCGCGATCATTTGTTTTTTTACTTTCAGAATTATATTATATTTTTTGAGTATATGTTAACACCTTTTATTAGATTACAATAGTATCAATAAATAATAACGATTATTATCACGACTTTCGACCATTCGGTTATCAAAGAAATCTTTGACCAATAAAAGTAACACCTTTTAACGTACTTAAAAGAAGCTGTACAAATTAGTATTCAATGATATTATAGCTATAAATATTTTATTGCAATGACGCCATCAAAAATATTTCCGCTTACAGCCTTAACACCTTATTGGTAACAGCTGACTGGAATCTGCAAACAATAATCGGCGTTGTAACATAAAACATAGTGGCTACAATAGCTTGAAAGATTTAGGCAATGATGGCACATTTTTTTGTGGTTTACTACCGTTGGAGTGATATCATTACTTATTTCGCGAATTCATAAGTGAATTAAGTAATATTAGCATTGATAGCTATAATATTGGGCCAGCATTGCGTTTCTTTTTTAGGGTTCCGTAGCCAAATGGCAAAAACGGAACCCTTATAGATTCGTCATGTATGTCTGTCTGTCCGTCTGTCTGTCTGTCTGTCCGGCTGAGGCTACAGTAGGGAGCGATTTGCGATGCGACTGGAAGAGCGAAACGAGAAAAACATGGTATGGCTGCATTACAAGCGAAATTCCGGCGTATATTCGGCGATGACATGGCTACAGTATACATGCTCAACAACGAATTAGCAAGAGTGATTACTTACTATCCATCGCGGTTTACTATACGCATAATGTAGCCACACGCATATTTAGCAGCACTATTGAACTAGTCGTGCAAGTGAGATATTTTCTAATAAATTCGCTTCAATTTCGCTTATATGTTGATGTAGCCGATGCCGTGATTTCAGTGATGTTGTTCCTATCGCTTAAAGAAATCAAAGATCTGTAGTAATATTTAATGTACGGTGTAGCCATATTCGTGAGCATTCATTTACTTGTTTTGATCGCTCATGTGTCGCAGGTCGCGTCGCGGCCTAATGTAGCCTCAGCCTCCGTCCGTATGTCACAGCCATTTTTTTCCGAAACTATAAAAGCTATACTATTGAAACTTGCTAAGTGGATGTATTCAGTGAACCGCATTAAGATTCTGGTACAAAAATAAAAAATAAATAAAAAAATTTGGGGGTCCCCATACATAGAACTTAAACTCTAAAAATTTTTTTTTCATCATACCCATATGTGTGGGGTATCTATGGATAGGTCTTCAAAAATGATATTGAGGTTTTTAATATAATTTTTCTCTAAACTGAATAGTTTGCGCGAGAGACACTTTTAAAGTGGTAAAATGTTGGTCCCCCCCCTGTAACTTCAAAAATAAGAGTATGATAAATAAAAAAAAATATATGATGTACATTACCATGTAAACTTCCACCGAAAATTGGTTTGAACGTTTGATCTAGTAAATATTTTTTTTTAATACGTCATAAACCGTATATCGTAATTTACCTTTTATTCAATCAACTCAAATATAACAAGAACTTTATATTATGTTACTTGCAGCTACGGAACCCTTCATGAGCGAGTCCGACTCGCACTTGGCCGGTTTTTTTTAATCATAATAATATCAGCCTATTAGGGCCGGACTCCACCAAAGCGGAGAGGAGAGGAGATGTGTCTTACAACCAATCAGATTGCGTCATTTTGACAGTACAGCGCTTAGCTTGAGCACAATACAATATTCTATTGGTTAATTACAACACATCTCCTCTCGTCTCCGCTTTGGTGGAGACCGGGCCTTACTGTCACACTGTACGGCTAGCTGTAAGGCTTATTTATCTGTATAGTTTCTCGACCAGGCCAGTTAAGTGAACCAAGACCATACCACAGATTAAACAACAAAACTACAGTGATCATAAGGTTCAATTTCGCAGAGATTTGGCCCGAGCAGAGGCTAGTCTGGTTAGAAGTCTTAAAGAAATAACGCCAAGTTATGACCCATGAGACCAAAGCAGCCTAAAACCGCGCGATAAGCTAAAGCAGGATTTATGGAAAAGTTGTGGTTACATCAGATTAGGTAATGGTATAATGAGCACTTTCCATTGCGCTAGATAAAACTGGCGGGGGGCCAAAGGCTGCGATGATGGGACTGTCAACTGACGTGGCCTTTAAACCTTCTATCCTATTTTATTTACCTACAATCTATGCAAATAAAATTTTACTTACTTACTTACTTCGAGCACACGTGATCCGAGACACAATATAAAGACAATAGCAGCGCGACAGCCGCCTGTCGCTTGTTCATCGGAAGGTTGATTGTGTAACTCAGGTGTTCCGTGTTAGGCTTATTTCGTAACAAATACATCCACCACAATCAATTATGTTAGCGGGAGCTTATTAGTATGAAAATAAATAGATGCTCCTAGACCACATATTGCCTTTAAAATCAACCGTCATCATCATCATTGCTATTTACCTACATTAATCCTTTGCTAAACATAGGCTTTTTTCAAGATCCGCTACTTATACCAAAATTTTCAGCAACCCTGCGCAGTTTGTCATTCTGCCTGGACGTAGCATCCTATCCAGTCACCATGTTCCTCTCACTTTCTGACAATCAGTTCCAGGTTTAGCACAAATTTTCAACTGCTGCAGCACTTCTGGCTTCTGACTACTGTTTCATAAATAACAACTGGGACAAACAACTTTACTTTTCTAGGCACGGGATGTACACAATGTCCTAGAAGCTTCGCACACACGTGATTTGAGACACAATAGAAAGACAACAGCAGCCCGGCAACCGGCTGTCGGTTGTTCGTTGAAAGGTTCAATTAGAAAGTACTACGACCTTCCCCCCTAGACAAGTGGCATTGTAGAATAGATTGTCAAATGTATGGGGTTGACATAAGCTTTCGCTAAATAATTTGACATCTCCATACATTTGACAATCTATTCTATTCCGTCATCTATTTTAAAATGCCACTTGGCTACCGGCCCTTGTTGCCTTTGTATTATACTCTTAAATCTATTTCCATACAGCTCTGCCAACCCCTTATAATAAGGCTTGAAGCTAGCACTGAGTGATATCAGTTGCATCACAATCAGACCACGTACGATGACTTAATGGCCATACATTAAGAGACGACCACGCGCTGCGAGAATGCCTAATTGTTGAGGGTGGTGGAATAGGGCTGCTGTGATCACTGATTTACTAAAATGCTCACTTAATTATCTGGACGTATGTATATATCAGAATGTATGTATTCTTACATAATTTCAAGTCAATCAAAGAATTAATTCCAAGTTTATATGTGTTGCTGGAGGAAACAAGAGACACAGAATAATTTGAAAAACAAGAGCATATCGTTGTGGGAGTAATAGAACTTATTGTGGAAAAGCTTGTCCAGGGAAGGTTTACCTATTCATTATAACCTGACATGGGTAATATATGAATGGGTATTTTTTTTTTTGTTTGGGACAATCGTGCCACGCTATTCTAAACCACTGCAACTATTGAAAGCCAGACTCAACAGTGGAGTCCGCCAGAAAAGCGCCTATGCAGTGAAGGTCGACGAGTCCCAGAGACAATGATTTAACTGTCTTGAATCCAACGAATTGAGAATTGAATCAGAAAAGAACAGCAGAGGAGAGAGATAGAACAGAACATCTACACACACACACATAATGTACATAATATAACATGAATGGGTACACACTTTTTTTGCGTAAAGTACCTAAAGTGCTTGAACTAAAAAGCCATCACGACAACATTGATTATAAAGCCCACCTTAAGAAAACTCCAAATTATAGTCAAGCTACATAATCACACTCCTAGCAGAAATCCTTTGATTTTAATATTCTGATTTTCTTGAGTATCAACCCTAGCTGGAGACAGAGCCGATGAGTGACAAATGAATGTTTGTTCAATAATGTAGTTCGCGCGCGTATCTGATGTAACAGTTAACTATATACATGTACTAGCTGTCTTCCGCGGATGCACCTGCTTTAGGTAAAATCTTTTCTCTTAGAGTAAATGTAAATTCAACACATATTTATGTGCATAGCCCATATTTTCATCATCTTCCTGACCCCGTATGGCAGTTTAGTTGGGTTCGGCACAATAATTTTTCTACTTACAAGTAGTCCTGTCAACCGTTATGCTATCACTAACTTCTTTATAAATTTCATCTTTCAAGATCCTTCTACGTGCCTCGGAATAGCACGTAAAGCCGTTGGTCCCGGTTGTCATTCGTAGAACTTTGACAGTCGTTACTGGTTAGCCAGAAACTATGACCAGTCTAACCATGAGGTATCGTGTCGCCCAGTTACTGGGTTGTGGAGGTCAGGTAGGCAGTCGCTCCACGTAAAACACCGGTATCCAGCTGAATCCGGTTAGGCTGGCAGCCGACCCCAACACGATTGGGAAAAGGCTAGGGAGATGATGATGAAGATCCTTCTACGCCCCCTCCATTATCTTATGACGATCTTTAAATCCGTGAAAAAAAAAAAACTTTGGATCATTAGTTCTACAAATTAGTGTAAATGCTTATAAATAAAGCTGACTATTATATGCTAAAATAATTAATTCAATGTGACTTGTTCCACTGTAAGTCTTGTGTCACTAAGCCGAACAAACAAACAAAACAAAATGCCCTTTAATATGTTAAAATTTACAATAGTCAGGGGTCCACGAACAGTTACAATATCATAGGAATTGCTGGCGCTATTCCTAACAATAGCAATAGGATATGTTCGTACTATCACTGGGTTCTTAATGAGCCAATTACTATCAATTGATATTGAATAAATTGATTGTGTAACTGTCTATTAATAAGGTAATACGGAGAAGGAATAGTTTGTAGCGGCTTCTTAGAAATGCACTGTCCCTGGCAGTTTTAACCACGTTATGTTAGGTTTCTGATTACTGCTTTATTGCCCCTTCTGTGGGTCATAGCGTGGAGTTAGGTAGCTTATGTGTTATTCAAATGTATCCATACTAACATTATAAATGGGAAAGTGTGTATGTCTGTCTGTCTGTCTGTCTGTCTGTATGTTTGTCTTTCTTTCACGGCAAAACGGAGCGACGAATTGACGTGATTTTTTAAGTGGAGATAGTTGAAGGCATGGAGAGTAACATAGGCTAATTTTTGTCTCTTTCTTACGCGAGTGAAGCCGCGGGCAAAAGCTAGTAAGCTATATTTCTGTAAAGTCCTAACAAAATCCGTTCTGTAGTGATAGACGTAAAAGAGTAAACAAGACGTCGTTCATTAAACGTCAAACCTTTGACGTTTAATTTCATGTAAAGAGGTGGTGTATCTATGATACGCAGCGAAACAGTCCAAACATTATTTTAAGATTGTTTCCTGAAAACGTTGTTAGGTTTATCTAGATGCACACGGGACTTGATAAAAAGCGTAAAACATACAATATTGACTTACAACAGTTAAAATAATAAAAGGAAAAAACAATACATTTAATACCATATCCCTTTTGTTTTCTAATCTGAGCCATATCCATACTAATATTATATATTGGAAGTGTGTGGGTGTCTGTCTGTTTGTCCGCCATTTACGGCAAAACGGGGCGTCTATTGAAGTATGGATTTTTTAAAGCGAGGAAAAACAAAGGCTACTTTTAATCTCTTTCTAACGTGAGCGCAGCCGCAGGCAAAAGCCAGTTAACAATAATTATCATTTATGACAATATCCTTTACAATTTATCTTGTTTCATGCCATTTTAAAACATTTGTCAAGTGACCGCTTGCCTACTACAATAACTGCATGCCTATGCATGACTGCATATACAAATCAAAAGCGGCAAATACTTTAATCTTTAGCACGTCACCTAACAATGACATAACCCGACACTTACACAGTATCGTCACGCCTAAACTTCCTTCGGCGTAGGCAGAGATGATATAATGATGGCTTCATTAGCTACGCGAGCTACATTTATATTGGCATTTACATTTATAATAAGAAATGGCATGTTTAAGAGTTTACTTTCTAAGAACTAAATCTATCTGACGTTTATGCCTGATATGGCATAGGATTTAGTACTTATTTAGAGTTACTCAGTACACTTACAAGTAATCATCGTCTCCCTAACCTTTCATTATGTTAGGGTCGCTACCAGTCTAATAGGAACCAAACCGAATAATGTTTTCCCCATAATACTACTGAATTGTTTGGTATGTTTTTTTTTTGTTTTTCCACGGGTAATAAATGGAGAAGCGGGCGCTTTAACCATAGGTCTATCAGGACATTTATGGACATCAATTGAAAAAAGAGAGTATAGAAAGGAAACTCGGTCTTTTATGATGAAAGCAAGCTTGCAGTCGATTGCTGACTTGTCTGTGTTAGAAGTATGGCTAGTTTACCATTAGCACTTTTTTTGGTGTCAAAACAAAAAAGTGCATGACGAACAAATCTTATTTGTAGCAGTTGCTTCAAATGAGATTATGCCTTTAGGTCATTCCGTCACCTAGAAACACTATTGCTTGCCAACCATGTGATACGTGGTTTTAATGAGCATATCGTTTGTTTCTTTTCGTGCCCGCTACATTCATAGCACGGTCTTGGTATGGCACAGTACATTATGGCGCCTAGACGCTCTTAAACAACCACAACTAATCAACGAAAAAAAAACAGTAAAAAAAATAAAACTGTCAGCTGTCAAAACTCCTGCGAACCGTGCGTTTAGTTGCTGCATCACTTGCATTCTCAACAAAATTAATTCTAAGCGCATAACACGAATTAGTTATGTTTAAATGCGTCTTGTTGCTTCGCCACGCATAGTTATACGCAGTTGACCACACGTTGTGTTCCTGTTGCTTTGAATTGAATGCAACGTTGTTTATTGTACGTATACGGTTTGAATATCATATTTTGTAAAGGTATGGAGTTGATTTGAGTTGTTTCTTTGTTTTGGTTTTGAATAGAAGAGGAAGGTGAAATAGATAAAGAAAGCCTTGGGTTACAATATAATTCCTAACAATTCTAAAACAATCCGGTTGAAATTTAATAGTGTTTTTAAATTTAGTACAAATGATCAGGTTAATTAAGTGAGATAGCATTTAAAACCTTATTAAATGCTTTTTAGAGTCCAATAAATTCTACCTAGACTAACTACTAACTAGAAAACGAATAAGATAAGCAGGTTCTCACTTTTATCTTTGTTTCATAGCTTATAAGAATTAAAAATTAATTTAATTAATTAATTTGAATATTGCCGATTTGAGAGACTACTTGGTCTCTGGTACTAGGAGACTGGTAGAATGCATGCACCAATTTGAATATTAAAATCCATGTTTAAAATAGTCAACATGTTATATGTAGTTCCACTGCGCTTCTCAAACATCCATTTGTTTTCTCCATCCCTTCACATGTTATTTTAATGCCTTTCCATGTTAAGACAAACAATTTCCTTTCAAGTTTTCTATTTCTGGGGCGCCACTCCTCTTTCTAACTTCCTCTAAAATTCATATCCATACTAATATTATAAATGCGAAAGTAACTCTGTCTGACTGTGTGTTTCTGTCACGACTAAACCACTGAACCGATTTGAATGAAATTTGGTACAGATATAGTCTGGGACCTGAGAAAGGACATAGGATAGTTTTCATCCCGGAAATCCCCCGGGAACGGGAACGAAGTCGCGGGCAAAAGCTAGTACAATTTATAGGAAACTCATTTCATACATTCTAGCAACTCCACACATCCATCTAAAAAAACATTATTTCATTAATGCCACCCTACAAAGTCCCTGTGCCATCTTGACAAGTAAACATAATTTTTGCGATAGCAACTTGTCTCTGCGAATATGATGATTGTTATAAGTTGTCATCAATATGCAACGCAGGTGATTATAACATTATAAGTTTAAACAAAACATTAGATATTACTTTAACATCGTTTGAATCCTGACGAGGTTTGTATAGGTGGTCTTAGATCATATTTGTCCTAGAAGCTAGAGATTTCTGTGAAGAGCTAGTCTTATGAATTATTTGCTGTATTCAGTTTTAATGATTGTGTGTATGTAAGGGTACAATAAAAATTTTGCTATAGATGTCATACATCATGCCTAAACTCTGCCAAATTTCTATGATCAAAAATTTATTGATTTCTTGCTTCAATCCTTCGAACACATGTGATTTGAGACATAATAGAAAGACAATAGCAGCCCAACAGCCGGCTGTCGCTTGGTCATTGAAAGGTTAAAAACCAATTGGTCACAATTTAGTTACAGTCTTATTTCTTTTAGTAAATGACTTTTTACCTGCTTTTTAGTGTCCTGTGTCAATTGATTCTTCTTTGTCATCCAGAAATATAAATCGCAGCTTAATAATAATATTTGTTCAAGTTCTTCAAAGTACACTGTTTGGTTGTTCTATCGCTTTTGCATTGGTAAAATCTATGTGATGGTGAACCGACTCCATGCTATTGTTCTTGTCTTACTTTTTTTGGTTCTGGATCAGAATACGTCTTTTCCTGATCTACACTTTTATCCTTGACCTGATACTATAATGGATATCGTTGCCTTTACCAACTCAATTCAGTTCAGCATCAAGAAAATATCTAGAATGAACTCTATGAACCCATCATATTATATTAGCGGGTCCATATCATAATAGTGGGCCTATTGAGCCTTGTGTACTGACTCTGTAATTGGACATATTCCTTTAGCGACGTGATATCTGAGCAATAATTTAGGACTCTATCAATCTATCTATATGTATAACTAGCTGTCCCCTGCGGTTTCACCCGCATTTTTCGTTACTGCTCCGCTCCCGTGGGTCGTAGCGTGATGGTATATAGCCTATAGCATTACTCGATAAATGGGCTATCTAACACTGAAAGAATTTTTCAAATCGGACCAGTAGTTCCAGGGATTACCCCCTACATACAAACTTACAAACCTACAAACTTACAAACCTACAAACTTACAAACCTACAAACTTACAAATTTTACCTCTTTATTATATTAGTATATATATAATAATCTATAAGCTTTCTATGAATAAATATTCCTTATATTCGCCATTACGTTTTTTTCCTAATCATACCCTATGCAATTTATTCAAGAGTAAAAGTATCCTGGAAGAAACACATCAAAAATCAAATATACACCTCCAATGGGTCAAAAATATTCCACATACCGTCCCCTTGTTAATATGGATGCCGTTTCTCGATAAAATATGACGCCAGCATTGCGCCATTTGATCTATTCTCCATCATTGCGTCATAGATCGGCGCATCCTTTGACTGGTGCTGCCTACAAGAGACCTAATTCCTTTTAATACCACAGTTAGCGCTCAGATCATGCGTAGGAGCCTATTCTTTGCCAAGTGTAGTGTTTTTGTAAAATATGTAACGGTCGTTTCGAATGGCCTCCATTTTGAAATGGTTTGGAAGATTTGTTGCTTGTCTGTGGTCAAACTGCAATATTGAAATTGGCGGGATATTGGCGCTTATTCTCTTGTACACAAACTTCACTAAAGTTAAGTACATCTTTCTCTTTCCATTTCATTTAGAAAAGGACAGAAAATAATTAAGTCCTGTCAAATTAAGACACTCCATAGATAATTTAGTCGCGATTAAAATCATTGCGACTAAAAATACGTCGATTTACTTACATGTATACTAGAGAATTAGCGCCATTGTGTATTAAAAACTTTTTCAAATTTTACTTGACACCGTTTTTAAAGAAGTCATCATCGTCAGGTGAAAAGATGCAATCAATAGGGTGTCTTGTTCCGCCCTGCTTGCTTCTCTATATTATGCTTCCCGGGTTCTTGTGAGTCTCACTCAGCAATGATGAGAAAGGAGATCGAGGCAAACTAAATCAGTAAGATTGCCAGCTTTTTTGTAAGCTGCCATTATATTGTAGTGTTATTTATCTCTCATATTAGTACACATATTTAAAGGTACTCGGAACCGAAGTTGCTTTGATGTGCTTAATTATTGTCGGTCTGCTTTACACAAAAGTGCAACCTTAACATGCATCTGTTTTGAGAAAACACCTAGAATTCTAAATCTAGACTTCAGAACTTCTAAATCAGACTATCTTTTTACAGTCCAAACCAAAGACACGGGATTTCAATCATTTCGACTGCATTCTAAAAGTTAACTTTACAGCTCATAGCCATCATTCGTTGCGTCTCCAAAAGACGACCACGTAGCTAGTCATAAATCACACTGACCAACGTCCTCATTTAAATGTACCTAGTACCCCTAACAACATTTTATGACCTCCCAGAAATTTAAAGCTACACACACCTAATGACACATTCTTCAACACGCCTATATTTCACTATAACACCAATTTCGAGGTAAATTAGTCAATTTAATGTCAACGGGAGCCACAATTTTTAACTATTCTGTCGTTTACACGTACTTGTCCTCGTGTCAAGAAAATCAGAATTCCCGTCGAGTGTCATAGTAATAATTTAATAGGTGCGTCAGACGTGTTTGCTTCCTGCGACTAGGGTGGGGTGTAGTCAATGTAATGCATTGTGATGCAGTCTGGCGCTTGACGTTTTTAATCTGTGACGTGTGACGCTTTTGAATATTGAAGGTGGCCATTAGAATGGCTGGAGAAATGAGGTTTTACACAATGGACGATATTGGCTATTGGTTTTTGTTCGTTGATTGTTTACTAATTGTGGTTATTAATAAGAACAAAGCTCAAATTAAGTCACTTCTATACTACTTCATTCAATTTTAACACTTGCTCTTTCAATACGCCAATTTTCCTGTATCGCGCTCTTCGTGCCCAGCTTTTCTCAAATTGTAGATATATTTTTAAATTGGGGCCTACTTAATAAGACATAATACCTATACCAATATGTTTTTCGATGCACATGTCCTTGCTTTCTAAAGTTTATATTGAATATTAGACTTCGGTGAAGAAAAACCATCGGCATCGAGAGAAAACCTAGACTTGCCTATTATGAATATACCTCCAAATAAAAGTCCGAGATCGCCAATTTGCCTAGAACAGGATGGTAGCTCGTGCCTTCTCTGTATGAGAAGTGGTTTCTGGGCTGTAGTAGGGCAGTAATGACCTGGTATAATTATTATCCCACAACCTTATGTCTATCTACCGTCTGAACGCAATCATCTATTCCTGAGGCTATCAATTTTAATCGAATTGATATAAAAAAACACAATTTACATTCGATCAATATCTTTCTTCCTAGTAACTATTATCCAATATCTTTCTTTCTACTAACTATTATTTTTTCCATAACTATCCGAACACAAATTCGCAAAAATAACATAACCTATGATTATCACAAACTATCCCTCATTCCAAATCGATCACTCAACAAAATGACAGATGCGTTCCTTTTTCAAACTTTTTGTTACCGAACGTGTTTCGAAAATCGAATCCAAACATGTTTAAACGGCCAATTAAAATGGCAATTTGCTGGCATCGCTCCCGACAGCGTTAGAACGCCCATTTTAATTCTTTAAAATAACAGTTTTTGTCGATGGTTTACTTATGACGGTGGATCACTTTACAAACCTTTTTTGTAGTCCTTCGTAGTAAAACTTTTTTTGTTTGTGGACAGATTTATAAAAATGTTTAGTTCGTAAATTGGTTATGGTATTGAGGTAATTATGAAAAATAAATGTCACCTGTCAAAATTGCCGCCTTTAGTTGTAGTTAATGGATTTTTCTGTATGGTAAAGTAGTCGGAAGAGTCGGTATACAAATTTAAATTTTCCGGAAGGCGTTGGTCAAGCCAAGTTAAATTCAGGATTACAGACATTCAAGCTGTAAAATTTATTCTAGTTAATGTAAGTATTTATAAATTCATTGGCACTGACTCTACCTTTAAAATCGTAAAGTAATAATATTTTACTATCAAGCGTAACCTTCGTTGCAATTTGGATACATTATACCACACAAGGACATAAGGGTGAGACACGTTTGCGATTTTTAATCGTAGGTAGTGGTTGTTCTGTAACTAAAAATGCTAGTAAGAAAGGTACTATCCTCAGTAACAGATTTAAATCTTGTAGGAATCATATTAAAGCTACTCGAGATGGATTTTTAATTTGAGGCAATATTTAATGAAAAGCCCAGATTTTCTCTTGATAAATAAAAACTTTGAAAGTTAGTACATATGAAATAATAGATAGCCATATAGTTATATTTAAATTTGTCCACTTGTGAGCGTAGCAACAAAGTAGCGTGACTACTAATTAACTAATCATATTATAGAGGATAATTATAATATCCATGCTAATAATATAAATAGGAAAGTATATCTGTTTGTATGTCAGTCTTTCGCGGCAAAACGGGACGACAAATTGACGTGATTTTTTAAGTGTAGATAGTTGAAGGGATGGAGAGTGACATAGGCTACTTTTTGTCTCTTTTTAACGCGAGCGAAGCCAAGGGCAAAAGCTAGTAATTATAATACAGTCGAAGGATATAATAAATAACCGACAAGCATACTGATTTGGTTTTATAATATTATTAAAGCTTATGTGTTCAGTAAATAAAATAATACACGACAAATCAGTCGCACGAACAATCGCAAACGCGAAACAAACCTTCCTATTCAATATGTATCACTGAAAGATCTACGCAATCGGTGAACAAACCCACTGTCACCCAAAAAACAACTTTAACGTGTTGCAAACAAAGTCCCCTTTTATATAAATATGTAAATATATTAGGATTCCTAACAGCAATCTAATAAAGATGGGTCGATAAGATACAATTGTCATAGTTTAAATTACTCAATCATAAACAGGTCATGTAGCACGTTTAATATGTTTGCAGACAAGGAAATGTTCGCGCAATCAATTCAAGGGTCGATTTTTAACGATTCTTACATTCTTGCGATGGCTTCAGATGGACAGACAGATGAACTGACATGTATTAGTGTAGGGCCTGAGTGCCCGCTCAAATCGAGCGTCCAGCGGGGCGGGGCGTGCGGCGTCCATATCAAACAGACGCATTAACACGCAGGTGTCCTGAGTGGCGGCCGAGCGGCGCGAGAACAACTTGCACTCAACGCTGCACGCTCCGCTCAACGCTCCGCTGATAGCTCTTCACTCAGTTCGTACACTTAGGTTGCCATAGAAGCGGAGCGAGTTAACATAGAGTGAGCGAGTCAAAAATCCACCAAAAGAATCTCGTTAGCTTGGATTTTATGCAATAGAAATGACGACTACATAAAAATATGGTATTCTGCTAAGTCCGTCCGTTCGACCATCCAAAATATTTTTTTCTTGGTCAAATTAATAAAAAAATCGAATAAAAACAGCATCAAAGTTCCGGAGTGGAGGCTTGTGACGTCACTGTACAGTAAATACCTATTGTATCTGCTATGACGTCACCCGAAATTTCAACGTGCAGTATCGTCGTCATTTTTACGTTTACGAGAAAAAAAAAACCGTATTCAATTTTTTTTCTTATTTTAACTAACTGACTAATTAGTTTTGGTATACCGCCGTTTACCCGAATTTTATTTGCCCTAATTTCATTTGCCATAATAGTCAACAGCCATAATATCATATGACATAATACTCATTTGCCCTACTCTCATTTGCCATATTAGTCACGTGCCAGAATCATTGTTTCCCATAAAGTCACTTGCCATAACATCATTTGCCATAATCATTGTAAGCCATAATTATCACATGTCCTAATTATCACATGCCATAATTATGATATGCCATAACATAATTTGCCATCGACATTGGGTGTATAACGGTTGTTTATATCAAGAGAAATTGGATGCAATTGGGACTTTAGGGCACCCCGACTCGGACAGGTTAGGTTAGAAGGGGATGGCGGGGTCGTGTGAGCGAGCGAAGCGAGCGAATAGACCCCGCCATCCCCTTCGTGGTTATTTTTTTATAAACCACACAGAAGTAGGAGCCCCGCGTCAACCATGCACAGAAAAAAAAACCATTACGGGGCTTAAATATTTGTCTAATACTTGTTATGCCATTTAAATATTATGACATTTAAATATTATGTCTAATAATTATTATGGCACATAAAAATAGGGCAAACAATACTTATGGCATTCGTATATTATGGTATCTAAAATTCGGGCAATTAAAAGTATGTCATATGTCTTTTAGGGCAAATGAAACATTCGGGCAAATGAAATTCGGGTAAATGAAATTCGGGAAAATGATGATTATGGCATATAATCTTCGGGCAAACAATAGACAACCATTAGTTTTCTCTCGTCTTGCCTATAGGAGGATTTATGACTGATCAAACAAATTAGTAAACAGACATTCTTGAGAATACAAATACATAGAATCACAACAGTCGATCAACAAGCCAATATTTATTCGACATAAACTATTATCAATCCAGCCATATTGCTCAAAACCTCGAACACATTGGCCATTCCGAGAACAATATTATACCTCTAGAATTTCACGCTTCTCAATTTTACGATTTCATGTGAATATTATTTGTCAAACAACCTCTGATATAATGGCATAGATTTTTTTTGCGACAAAATATTAATTTTATATTAACGCGACCGTGAAAAGGGATTGACAGAAAGATAATATCGTTTTCCACTTCATAAGCGTTATTATTGTATTGACAAACTTCTGATTTGCGCGCCAAAAATTTAACTTATAGGTTATGTTCATAAAAATAAGGTTTAAAATCGTTTGGCAACACTGAAACAGGAGAAAGAATGTGGGTAAGCTATCAATAAACTAACAAAAAGTCAGAAAGGGAAGATACTTTTTTTTCTCTAAACAACTGCCGTTTTCTAAGAAGGTGTAAAGTGGGTCTATGGCTATTTATTTTTATTGTATTGTTAATAAGCATGCTAAGGGGAACTCTTCGTAAACTATTAAACGGTTATATCGAACTAAATAGAATATAATGACCGTGAATAATGCACAATGGCTGACGGCAATCAATGCGCATTGTTAAACTCTGACTTGACGTCTTTATCCATAGACAACGTTATTCTATAAGCTCACAAACTGTCAAAGCTGTCAAAAAGTCTCAAATGCATTGCAATAAAGTTGAAAATAGTTTGCGAATAGATTTTTAAATGTTACCACACTTTTATAGACAGATAGATTTCGAATTTGGAAATAATTGTGTCATGGCGCCTTCGGAGAATAGCGAGTGACAATTTGTTGCAAATAAATTCGATTTTACTGTCGACATTTAAGATCTTCTTGTTACACAATGAAGTGTAGGTTTCTATTGAGCAAAGATATTTAATTTCTTTTGAGTATCGATTGGTTATTGATGTAGTACTGATTCTGTCTATGGTTTTTGACACTTGTGTTGAGAAAGAGGACTGTCAATTGCTTCGGTGAAGTTTGAATGGCGGTAAGGTACTCATAAAATTATTGAGACGGAGTTTCGCACAGTTTTTTTTATAGCTATTGAAAGCCGATTTTTTATGTAATGTTACCAAATTAGTTCTTTATGATTTGAACATAAAGATTGAATCAAAATTATGTATCTATACTGCTTTTTGTTTATAAGATGGAATCTTCGGAGCGAACACAATTCCGTTTTTTTCACTGTTAGAAAGCTTTTCTACTCTCAAATGCCAAATACTTAGTAATAATGGTCTTTAATTGTATCCTTGGCCTATTTGTGGCAGAAGTAACGGAGAGAAGTTAGAAAGTAAGATCAAAAAGATTTAAAAAATACCTACCAAAGAATAATAAACCGATTCCTATCGAAGCAAAAAATTATTTCGACGTTAAATTCAACAACAATCACATTAAAAAAAAACTTCGAATCATTCAAATATATAATTCAAACTCATAAACTTAATAACTACAGAATTAATTGAACTCAACTTTCAAATATAACTGCCATTATCAACATTAAACTCGAACAAAGGAGGGTAGATCACATCACCCGTTCCTAATTCAATTTGAACCAAATACTTTAGAGTTGTGGGGGAGTTTAATGGGAATTAAAAGGGAATTGTAATGTTTATTTTTGATTTTATTGTTTGTTTAACGAAAGAACATTATTTAAATGTGTGTTGAGCAATATAAATTTGAGAATGTCGGATGGCCCAGTGGATAAGGCGCCCGCCTCTCATGCAAGGGGTTGTGGGCTCGAATCCGGGCAAGTACCAATGTGACTTTTACTTTCTAAAGTTTATCTTGGAGATCACTGACATCCCGTGCCTCGGATAGCACGTAAAGCTGTTGGTCCCGGTTGTCATTCGTAGAACTTTGACAGTCGTTACTGGTTAGCCAGAAACTGACCAGTCTAAGCAAGGGGTATCGTGTCGCCCAGTTACTGGGTTGTGAAGGTCTGATAGGCAGTCGCTCCACGTAAAACACCGGTATCCAGCTGAATCCGGTTAGGCTGGAAGCCGACCCCAACACAGTTGGGAAAAGGCTAGGGAGGTGATGAGAGCAAAATATTTTTTTTTAAATTTATTGTTTTGAGCTACACTTTTGGTTGATTGAGTACTCATCAATAAAATGACATTTATTGCATAGTTAATTGACAGACGATCAACATTTGTAACGATATTGATAGAGCTAAGTTAAGCATTTCACATAATTGGTTTGTGTAAGCCTGCCTGTTATGCTAGAATCACGGTCAATAAAAAGAAGTGATTTTTAATTTGGTGAGAAGTTTAAACCCTAAAGAATTCCTTTAAGCAACTGTTTATTTTGCAATCGCATTCATAAGCGATAACCGAGACATACGTAGATTAAGTTACAGGCAAACTGGTGATCTTAAATCATAATTTGACCAATACAATATTGTATGGACTTTAAAAGAGACTTTGACCTCTGAGTTTGTTTCGGATGTTTCTTCTCAGAGTAGTCCAGCTAGGAAACACCGGCTCCATCGTTCGATCAAAAAAAGAAAAAAAATGACGTGTAAAAGTGTTATTTATTAAGTACCTATTTACAAAATAAATTTCGTTTAATTCGTTTAAAACCGAATCTATATTTTGGTCTTTCACTTTGTAAAAACGTCTTCAAGTAAGTTGAATTTACATTAACATTTCGACGACCAAGCGACAGTCATGTGTCTTTCTATTGTGTCTCGAATCACGTGTATTCGAAGTTATAAAGTTCAAATAAGTCACTACACAATCAATCCCACCACACTATTCCCAACCACTGCAACTCCTGAAAGCCAGAATCAACAGTGGAGTCCGCCAGAAAAGCGCCGAGAAATGCAGCTCGACGAGTCCCGGAGAAACGATTCAACTGTCTTGGATCCCGCAACGAAATTAATCAGAAAGAAGTGCGGAGGAGTAAGAAAAATAAATATTTCCACTTCCCTCCATAACAAGCAGGAGACAGAACATAACTAGGCCAATAGGCACAAAGGGGCGATTACAACTGGGAGAAGCCCAGATTGCCTAGCACCACGGAATACAGTTTGTAATAAAAATTACTGGGTCCTAAAACTGTGAGCTGTTACAATTGATCACTACACAATAAGCAAAATTTCTAATTTCTTCTCACCACATTCCCGCACATTAAAACTAAACCCAGTTCAAACAAAGATAGCTTAACAATTTTATCTTCCATTTGCCCACAAATACTGTAACCGTCATAATAGTGTTCTGTAGATACAATCTCACGGCACAATGCTTGTCTGAGGTACAGGCGTTACGGCCTTGCCCCCTGCTGGGCAGAACTGTGGGCACAGGGACGAACTTAACGCAAAAGGACCATTAGTGTATTCTTCGTTTATTGAGTTAGGATTGAGATAAAATCTTGAGGACTGTGGATGATTTGCGAAAGTTATATGGCGATGTTTGAGTGTTTTCGTTGGTAATTTAGGTGCTGTAATTATTTTAGATATTGCTAAAAACTTCGATTGTGCTAAGACAAGAAAAGATCTAATTAACTAAAGTAAGAATCTAATTGACTGGTTATTTTATTAGGTTATGCAGTTTTATATGTAGGAGCTGACTATTATGTACTTATTCACAAAATATTTTTTTTTACCTTAAACCTAAATCAAATACATGATAAACTTATTGATAATGTAGTCAAGTTCACTGAATTATTATGCCAAATTCCAATCAAAGTACGAATTCCATCCATAAGGACCAATCTCAAAACTTAGCCTTAGAAATCATAAAATAATACTTACTTTAATAATTTTAAGATTCCAAGACTCGAAGATTAATAGTATACATTCCTATTTCCAAATCCATCCCTGTACACCACTTCACCCGAAACCCAAAAACACCCAATACACCAGGATTCTGCTAATTATTAGGAGAATAATGGCCCAACCAATTTATGGTGTTCAACAAAGATATATGGCCATTTAATGGCCTGTCGCGGCCACAAATGGTCTTTTGTCTTGTTCTATGGTCAAATACTGGGCCTTTGACCATTGAGGCTGCTTGGGGCTCATAATTGGCCATGTTAAATTTTATGAATTAGTTCTTTGTGTAGTGATCATTATTTTATTGTTTTGTGGTCTTAGCTCTGCTTGTTCTGTTGGTAACAATGTGGTGGTGTAATAGTTTTATGACGTAATTAGTGAGACAGGAATAGAACAATGTTTTTTTGTTTATTTTTTTTTTGAAGGTTGATTGTAGCAGGCTCTTATTTGAGACGCAAACATTTACCATCTAGCTTCTATAGTACTGAATCGCGGGCCAAAACTGAAGGCATTGTTTTTCCTACACGTTATTTTGAATCCTCAATATGTCCTAACTTCATAATTTTTGTTTATTTATTGTTTAACAATAGTTTTTGCGCTTTCATAGTTGTTATGCTTTTGCCAATGACTAATATAACCATCTGGTCTAAATTGTAAAAATCTCCTTCAATGAATTCAGCTGAAGCAATCTTGATGCGGGCTGCCATCCCCTTGACGCTCAGTATTGACAACCATGTGTATGTTTTATAACTTGTACTATGGTCCACGGTTAGAGGAGTTGTTAGAGAATTATCATCGAATTATACAGCCGGTTTGATCTCGCACATTACAATTCCATAGGTCCTTCCTTCACGAACGCTCTGTGGAATGAATCCAGATAAACTTATTCCTATGGTCTACAGTATAGCTTTCCTAAATTACAGTTCTACCGCAGAAAACTGCAAGTCAATCGGTCCAGCTGTTCTGGAAATTAAATAAAACCGTCATTAGGTTTGGTGTATGGGTGGCAGTCTAACCAAGGGGTATCGTGTGTAGTTATTGGGTGGTGGAGGTCTGATAGGCAGTCGCTTCACGTAAAACACTGGTATCCAGCTGAATCCGGTTAGGCTGGAAGCCGACCCCAACATAGAAAGGAAAAGGCTAGGGAGACACCGGACATTAGCCAACCCCAAACGCATAAACTTTCTCAGTTCTGTCGTGGGTAAAAATAGGAGTTCTACTCCAAGCGTTGCAAACGCCCATAGATTAAGATGACTGCTAAGACTACTCAAGCTTATTCTCCCTAATTCATTTTGAGGTTTAAATAATAACACTCCTGATGGTCATTTTGTATTTAAAGACCACAAAATATAAAACATCAAATTATAAAAGATTTTCAACGTGCATACCTACATGCTTTTTTAAAATTCAAGACCCATAATTTTTCCTAAACATCTATATTCCTTACACATAGAACTTCCTCTAATAAAATACATAACGAATGTATTTAAAAAATCTTGTACTATCTTTTCGTCGCCTACGTAACTCCGTTTGACAAAATAGATCGATATTGTAACTCGATTCCTTGGCGAGTACTCGAGTAATGAAACAATTGACTATCGAAACCCGTGTTCGATTTGCGTAGGACAATATTGTGTGAGACTTATATAGTAATATTATTTTGTCATAGGTTTGTAGGACGTGGGTTGTTATGTAGGAATTTGAATGGTTTTTTGTAAATAATGTCAAATATTTTGTTTTAGTAATACCAGATTTGATGATGAAGATAATAATGATACAGGCCTCTTCTGTAACTGAGAACGGGAAAAAAATAATAGGCATATCCCGTGACCTATAGGAGCGGAGGCGTTAACCAAAAGCCTACGCGGGTGAAACTGCTAGCATCAGCTAGTTTAAATAAATCAATTACAGGAATTTTGATTTGTCAATAAGTTTGGCAAATATCTAGGGCAGAAAGGAGCAAGAAACGACAGGGATACTTATTTAAACCCAGTTTTGGACGCCTTAAGCAAACGTGGTGATCAATGGCAATGGCTTCTACTTAGAGAAGAGACCTTAGTCTTACCTAAAACAATAATAGGGTAGCATAAAGTTAATTTGATCAAGTTAGGCTCACAATTTCGATTCACGTAAAAAGATATAGTCCTAAGGGACGCATACTGTATGAATAAAGGAGTTTTATATTGTGTGTGGGTGTCAAAGCAACAAAAGGTTTGTTTGAGCGGCTTATAAGTGATCATATCGTTGGTTACTCTGCTGTAATCTGCTTTACTTAACTGAGGGCTGCAAACGTCTGAAATTTATGTCTACATAAAACCTATTAAGACTATGTTTGTCAGAATCGATTGGCATTTAAAATGATGAATATTAAACTTGTAAGATAGAAAATGAGTAATTACCATTAAGCAATGATATTATAAGTAAAAAGGTGTAGATAGGTTATATGCAGTCAAAAAGTGGCACTTTAAAAGTTTGCAATTTGACCAACATAATACTAAGTATCGCGTTGACATTTGACGTTTATCTCTTTTTCACTCGCACTAACTTCAATCATACCATCCTACTTTGACGTAATGCAGGTATGTGTGCGTTAGTGCGCCGTTTTTGAAGATAGAATTTCGTTTAGGTATCCTATCTACACTTTTTATTTATAATATCATTGCCACTAAGTATATAAATAATTACCACCCTTAAAAAGAAATATGTTGTTTAGAACCATTAAGTAGTTTTTAGTTTATTGTACGACTGGCTGTCTCTAGCGGTTTTAACCGCATTACCCTACCTCTATAGCCTACCTCGATAAATTGGCTATCCAACACAAAAAGATTTTCTAAATCGAACTAGCTAAAAAATAACGATATTTTTTTTTTGGAACAATGCTCAAAATACTGAATTTTAAAAAAAGAAGCTTTTCTTTAATCTAGTTAAGTTAATAGGAGCTTAAGCATTCTTTCTTTTCCTAGTCATGAGCAGCCCTTTGGGCTTGACGCTTTTTGGATGGCAATATTGTGAAACGATGCAATATTACACTCTTTACACTCAGACATCAAAGCCAAACCACCAGCCTAACCACCCAGCAAACAATTCAAAATCTCCCTAAGAAACAGTCTCAAACAAAACAAAGAATTATCCCTAGATTTTATATCTCGACAAACATGTTAATCGCGACAACAAGTCGTACGCATACAGCCCTATTGTCAAGAGGGTTGCCTTCCTAAATAATAGAGACATCAGACAGAACAAGACAGCAATAACTTATTCAAATTAGTCGTAATACGATACCTGGGTCTGTGGAGTACGTGCGCCCAATATCTGGGATCTTTGTGGCTTTTTGAGTGGAGATGTTTGGGTGCTTGTGCAGTGGAAGAGTTGCTGAGGAGATGACGGGCGATAGTTTTGGTTTAGCTCTTGTTTGTACGAGTGATTTTTAGGGGCTCTTTTGAAATCGTATGAGTGAACTCCCGAATCAATGTTGAGATTTTAAATATTATGTTGACACGTACGCGGTTTTCTTTTTTGTAATTTTATTTATGCTGAAAGACATTGCTTCTTGCTGAATTCCATAATTCCAAGTCAACTTGACATCGGTCTCTATTCTCTTGCGGCATCTAATTTTGATTGTTTACCTCTCCAAAGTCTTTTCTCTCACTTTACTATTAAATATTGATTTTGGGCACGCCGTGATAGCGGCGGTAAGACCCCTCTTTGAGGAGTGGCTGGAGAGGCGCCACGGCGCTCTCACGTTTCGCCTGACACAGGTCCTCACCGGACATGGTCAGTTCGGGAGGTTCCTGTGTCGGATTCAGGCGGAAGCGACGCCTGGGTGTCACCACTGCAGCAACGGTCGCCTGGAGGACACGGTCGAGCACACGGTGGAGGTGTGCCGCGCATGGGCGGACCATAGACGTGTCCTCGTAGAGGCGATCGGCGGTTGTGACCTCTCGCGCCCAGCGCTGGTTCAGGCCATGCTGCGGGGCGAGACGGAATGGGATGCCGTCGCCTCCTTCTGCGAAGCAGTTATGCTAGTGAAGGAAGCGGCGACGCGCGAGAGGCAACGACGAGCCTCTCGCCCCGGACAAAGACCCAGGCGAAGACGTCGAGAGTCGCAAGACGACTACCGGCCACCGTAGGCGCGGTTCTGCGGATGGCGAGCGATGGGTAGCTCGCCGCCCGGCTAGGACCAGGACCGCGTCGACGTCGCGTTAGTGTTCCACGCGCGCCTCAAAGAGAAGGAGTCAGCACAGGAAGGGGCCTAACAGGGCCAACGCCTGCCGGGGTTGCGGAATGTGTATAGTAGTCACCGTGACCCTGGAACATAAAGGGCAATCGAAGGAACATGAGTGGGTTTTAGTCAGTAAGAGTCTGACACGCCCTCCCGTCGCACCCAGGACGGGAGCAGTCATTGGATGATTTTCCACTCACCAAAAAAAAAAAACAAAAAAAAAAATTTTGATTTAAACTCGACAGTTTCATGCGTTTCTGAGAAAAGAGTTTTGGCAAAGAGAGATGGACAGCGCAATGATTCTATAAAGGTTCCTTTTTCCTTTTAAGGTACAGAACGTAAATAAAAAAGAACTTTAATTAAAACAGCTAGTTCTTAACGTAGCTGGTCTTTTTTTTTCTATTACTTTTGGGCTTGCTCTTGGTCCCAGACTAGCCCGAGGGCATAGACGGGGCCTACGATGGAGCGAGCTTACCCAAAACAAGTCTATGCACCCGTCTCTTGAATACATCCGGTCAAGTCCTTACAACAGCAAATTACACAAATTTTCGCTTCCCATCGCCTCGCATCTCCTTTATCCTGTACCACAGCCCCAACCCCACTCATTCCCGCTCCAAACATGGCGCTTAGTGTCACCTGATTTATATAAAGTTATTTTGTAAGAATTATATTACGGACGTGCCTGTAATGCTGGCTAATGAGTTACGACTGCAGAGGACATGTAAACATGAGCTCACATGATTGCTCGTATGTTTACAAACATATTTTCACGCTCTAAGTTTTGTAAATTATGGTGTAACTTTATATTTTGATGGGCGTTTGTTTTAGAATTATTTTGTGGGTGCGGTTTTGGGGTTCCGGAGTTGTGAAAACGTCATTTAGTTGAAAGTGAATAGAGATAGGTTTTTAGTGTCTCGGATAACTAATACTACCTACTTACTGTACCCTATAGAGTGACTATTAGTCTTTAGGCTATAGTTTGTCACGCCAGGAATGCTGTATGCTTATACAATATTTATTTCCGTTATTCTCAGGACTGCTAGCTGTTTTTACTTTTTTATAATCACACCGTACTATAATTAACAACCACGACAACTTCAGAGAGCCAGAATCAACTCGCCGTTTTTCTGATGGTGTGGAATCCATCAGAAAAACGAAGTTAAGAAGATCGAAGAGTCCCGGAGAAACGATTCAACTGTCTAATGTCTTAAAAGCCGTAAAAAAGACAGCAGAGGAGTGGGAAAAGCCATAATACCTAATGAGAGCAGAACTGGGTCAAAAGCTACAAAGTGACAATTACAAAAGCTCAGATTACTAGTACTTTGGATTATAATGAATTACTTCTAATAAATGAATACTCTACAAAATGTGTGTGCCCGCACATCTAGTAATGAAAAAAAAAATAGCGACTACAGGGTCTCATTTCACTATACAAATAACAACACAAAAAACCCACTTTTATTTCTGGATCAATCAACTCTAAGCCCTCCAGATTGAAAATTAGAAGCCTTATAAAAATTCCACCTGTCAAAAATGACCAAACTGTCACATAACAAACTTTATATTACCATTTAAAGTTTTAAACAGACTCCCGAAAGATATGTGACATCAGAATACGGCATTACAATATATTAAATTATACGAATAGGTGACTTCCCGCGGCTTGATGGCTGCCTGTCCATTGTATGGTAGCTCGGTGGCTACTTCATGGCGTATAACAAATGTAAGAAGAAGGTTTATTAAATAAAACTGACGAAGTAAATGTTCTTTTTGTCAAAGAAATTAAAGGCACTATTGGCTAAATGGTGAATGGTGAGGAATGGTAACTAATTGTGGTGAATGGTGAGTATGAAGGACAAGACTAGTATTATGAAGATATTAAAGCGTGAGTGTGTAAGTGTGTGTGGGCCCATGGTCTTTTCTCTTAATTTCATAGTCCTCATGGTACGTCAAACGATGGCTCGTGACCAGGGAATATTTAGAATTACGGACATTTCGAGGTTTTTACCAATTTTTTGAGTTTTGTATACTTTTTTAATTGTCTTTTGTTTCCCTAGTGAGAAGCAAGAGAAAGTGATAGGAGAAGGGAGAAATCCTTTGCCTAGACTACTAGGTAAAGGTTTCTACCTTCACTTATCAATCTTCCTAAAACAATATCCTGTAACCTTTGACAGCTATGTTCTTCTTCAGGCGTTCAATGAGACCATCTTAACACGCTTACTTCAACTTAGCTGTTTCCTCAACATCTTTGACTTGAGTTATGGAGCGCCGGACATCTTATGGTGGTGTTCCAAATCCAATCTTTGCACCTGTAATGTTACGCTATCTAGCTAGCCATTACTCGGTAGCAAATCTTGAGGTGCTCAATAATTGTAATCTTGGATAATGGAATTAAGAAATCAATATATAATCTAGATAGATATCGAGTTGATCTTCTGTTTTCTACCGGCACACTGCCACCACGGTTATGAAGATATCCTAACTTTTGAATAAAATTAAATTGAAATTGCTGTCTACTTTATAGGATTTATGGGCAATTTTGGATTTTTGCTGTGTTTTGTTATGTAAAACCTGGTGTGACTTGGTGTGTTGTATTGAAAAGAAATGGGTTTATTATAGCCCCTGGTTCCGTTCGAGTGTAGGAAGTGTGTACCTTTGGGTGTTCGATTGTTACGCAAATACGGCATTGATAAACTTGACGGCTATTTATTCAAAAATGGTGCCGATTCTCTTGTTCACAAACTTAACTAAATTTAAGCTAGATGCATCTTTCTCTTTTCATTTCTTAAAGAAAAGGACAGAAGATACATTTTAGTTTAATCCTGTCAAATTAGACAGCGCCTAAAGAAAAACGACGTATATTTAGACGCCATGTTTTTAAATTGCGTCAAAATTATCAATGGAGTGTCTAAACTTGACAGGACTTAACTAATATTGTGTCTTCTGTCCTTTTCTTGATTAAATAGAAAGAGAAAGATGCATCTAGCTTAAATTTAGTTAAGTTTGTGAACAAGAGAATCGGCACCATTGGCTTCCATTAAATAGTTTTTTGAATGTGTATACTATACTTCTTGGTTTCACAATCAGTTGTATTTACTGTTTCTTAGTTTTAAAAATCTTCGAACATACGTGATTTGAGATACAGTAGAAAGACAAAAGCAGTCCGACAGCCGGCTCCGGCATTAGCTTTGAAAGGTTAGTTGGGGAAAGTTTCTTAACCTTTCTAAAACCAAGCGACAGCCGGCTGTTTCCAATCACGTGTGTTCGAAGGTTTAACATAACTTCTACCGTACTCTATCAATTTCTCCAAAATCGTAGATGGCAAGCATTTAAACTATCATGCATAAATAACAAGATTTGGTCCAGAAAAGTAAGCCATTCAAATATATGGATCCCGTGCTGAAATCGAACCCACGACACTTAGCGTGTACTGTTGTACAACAGTACACGCTCCTCACCTCTTAATAAAGGTTGCGGCTGTGCATGAATATATGGTAAATTAAAAGAACCTAAACTAAGACCTATAAGCCATACAGTCCCTACGACCCTAAGTCCTATAAGCCCTACAGCCCTATTTGTAATAAATAAATATATAAATAAGTACAAGATGTCTTTTTTTTTTTTTTTGGTGAGTGGGAAATCATCCAATGACTGCTCCCGTCCTGGGTGCGACGGGAGGGCGTGTCAGACTCTTACTGACTAAAACCCACTCATGTTCCTTCGATTGCCCTTTATGTTCCAGGGTCACGGTGACTACTATACACATTCCGCAACCCCGGCAGGCGTTGGCCTTGTTAGGCCCCTTCCTACAGGATGTCTGCACCAAGAGACCTAAGGTAACAGACGGATAGTGGTTAGGAATTCCAGGTGAGGGTGAGGGGTAAACTCACTGCCAGTCCAGCAGACTCACAGGACTGATCAGAGATGGCTAAAGGTGTCTTGGCCACAGTGAGGGGTAATGAGACAAGAATAAATTCTAATCTCATTTATTTTACAAATTACAGCTTGTATACTACTTTTTCTTAACACACCCAAATGTACAAATCTTAGTATTCTATGCGTGTAAGTAATATGCAACTATGACAATATTTGAAGTAGGCCGCGCGTCCACCGACGAAGTGCTGAATCAATGGTCAAAGGTAGCATTGAACGTAGCGCACCATTCAAGCACTTAACCACTGCACCAACCGTTCCCTCTAACCTTTCAACGACTAACCGACAGCCGGCTGTCACGCTGCTATTATATTTCTATTGTGTCTCGAATCACGTGTGTTCGAAGGTTAATCTCAAACTTTGTTACACAGTTTGACACAACTAATTCTTCAGACAGTATGACGGCAAAATGAAACATCAGAATTGCGTAAAGTTCTATAAAAACTTAAAATATCTTGCTGTTAGAAAGGACAGCTGACATTTTACACAAAGATCTCCGAAATGGTCAAGTAATATAGTCTAAGAGCCCGGACTAATTAGGGCTACGTCAACATGGCAAAAAATTAAGGAATGAATTGAAGAAAATGTAGTACCTTCTTCTTTCTTAATTATTGTACTATAATTAACTCAGAAACGATGATTATCAATTCTGTTTCTCGTTGAAATAACGAAATTTTCTTGCTAACTGACATTTTTTTAATCTGTGGATGAATAAAAAATATTTTCATTAAAATTATGGATAATCCTCTTAAATTACACTGTTGACTGGGAGAAAATGCCTTCGGCATTAAGTCCGCCTGTGTACCGTTGTGCATAAATTGTAAATACATAAATAAATTACTTTCAAGTAGTTGCAATGGTTTAAATAATCCCCTTACTCTCCCGTTGCAAGTTTCCAGCCCGTATATATCATTACTAGTACATTTTGTATACTAAAACAATAATTTTAAAAAGAGTTCAAGAGACACAATTCTCAAGACGTAAGCCAAACGACTCTAGCTCTTGGCCAACAGCCTCAAACTAACAAAACAAGATGTCACCATGTCCACGTGTCTGGAACAAATTTATGATATTCCGACACCTTTTCTAATGTTTTTTCATGGCCATCTGTGCCATTGTAGAATAGAAACTAATGGTTTTTGTATTGACTTCTAATTTTGCGTTAAATTTTAACAATGTTGAGTGTGAATGTTATTTGAATTGTGTAGTATGGTCGGTTATAACTTTATAAATTATATTGAGTGAGTTGTCTGTCGCTTTGTTATGGCAAATTGATTTTGTAGCGGTTAATCTTACTGCCTGGTACAGTAAATAGTGGAGCTGATATTTTCAGCTACCACAATGGTGCCGATTCTCTTGTGCACAAACTAACGTAAATTTAAGTTTAGTGCACTCTCTCTTTCCGTTTAATTAAGAAAAGGACAGAAGATCAAATATTAGTTAAGTCCTGTCAAATTTAGAGACTCCATAGATAATTTAGACGCAATTTAAAAACATGGCGTCTAAATAAACGTCAATTTTCATCAGGCGCTGTCTAATTTGACAGGATTAAACTAAAATGTATCTTCTGTCCTTTTCTTTATGAAATGGAAAGAGAAAAATGCACTTAACTTAAATTTACGTTAGTTTGTGCACAAGAGAATCGGTACCAATGTATATCCTAGATAAAACGTGTCATTATGCCTTTCAAGCCTGAGCTTACGGTTCCGAAACCAGGCAAGTACCAATGACTTTCTCAATTCGTTTTTAATCATGTAAAACGTTGGTGCGGGTTTCATTCGTAGATTTTTGACAGTCGTTACGGGTGACTTGCCAAAAAGTTTGACATCAAATTAATCAGAGTATTATGTTACCCAGTAATTTGATTGTGGACTGTTGTCTGTTGGACTGTGGCCAGTCGCTGGTATGAGGCCTAACCTAGCCTAACTTAACCTTACCAAAAGATCTTCCTGATTGAGCTTATGAAAGATTTACCTTATGTGGTTTTTTTTATAAAAGTACATAAAACCAAAAAAATCCAACACTTCACAGTTGCGTGTAACAACTAACAACTACCGCGCCAAAAAGACTCTTTAAGTGACTTCAAAAGGGAGCAAAAAAGGCCACTTTAAAGTGACCATGGCTAATGAAAAGCCCACAATATCACAATGGGTAGCTAATTGAAATCGACACTGGCGTATAATAGGAATACAAAGGCTGAGTTGGAACGAGGGTGAGGCAAAAAATTTGGACATCTGCTTCGTATGACGATTGTCTGGGTAGAGTGCTGTTTAATAAGTTTAAATCGTGTTTAAATCATTTGGAATTTAGTGAAAGCTGGCAAGTTTAGCACCGATTTCCTTGTTGACAATCTGAGCTGAATTTTAGTTTTGTGTATCTTATTCGTTTCATTTCATTGAGAAGAGGATAGACGATACAATATTAGTTTAAGTGTCGCGGAATGTTTATAATATAGTTACCGTGACCCTGGAACATAAAAGGCAATCGAAGGAACATGAGTGGGTTTTAGTCAGTAAGAGTCTGACACGCCCTCCCGCCGCACCCAGGACGGGAGCAGGCATTGGATGATTTCCCACTCACCAAAAAAAAAAAATAGTTTTAGTAGTCCTAACGTAACTAGGCGCATTTTTAATGATAGTATTTTGTGTAGTTTTAAATAATCTGTAGAGTATCTTAATTTGACATTAAGTTCATAGTAAATCAGCGCCATTTATATTAAGTTCACAATCATCATCTCCCTAGCCTTTTTTTAAACTATGTTCGTATCACAGTTTGACAGAATTCAGCTGAACATTAAGCCGACTGCCATAGGTTTTTTTGTAACCTAATAATCCATTTTAATATTATAAATGGGAAAGTGTGTCTGTCTGTCTGTATGTTTGTCTTTCTTTCACGGCAAAACGAAGCCGACGACTTGACGTAATTTTTTAAGTGGAGATAGTTGAAGGGATGGAGTGTAACATAGGCTACTTTTTGTCTCTTTCTAACGCGAGCGAAGCTGCGGGCAAAGCTAGTTATGTAATAAAGTGGCACCATCAGTTTTTTTATGTTCTTTTCAGTTCCTTGTAAGGAACTCTGGAACTTATAATACACTAGCTTATGCCCGCGACTTCGTGCGCGTGGTATAATCCTATGTCCTTTCTCGAGTATATTAGTACCAAATTTTATTCAAATCGGTTCAGGGGTTTAGGCGTGAAGAAGAGACAGACAGAGTTACTTTCGCGTTTATAATATTAGTATGGATTCATAAGTTTTTTCACTGATATTGGTTCAAAAATGGGAGAAATTTCAACTCACAAACCTCTGCCTATTTCACGGATTTCAACTATATATCGGCAGCCGCAAAAGACTTTTTTTGTAAACTTAAACCAATTTGCTCTAGTGGATTAACAGGGGTTGAAATTCGAGTCAGACGGATTTCTAAGGACACGATTATAGGAAAGATTTAATGAGTTTTTAGAATATTTTCGGTTGACTTTTAAAGGATTTTGAAGAGGCCGTAACGTGTTTTTGTATGGGTATAGTTTGTTAAGTATTAAGGCGTTTTCTGTGATCTTTCTAGTTTTACGGGGCTTTGGGTAATTCAATTTGTGAGTAATAATAATTAGTTGGTTACTTAGTAGTAGGACTACGCGTTATTTTTTTTTTCTTATTTAATTTTACCCGCGTCCTTTAGACAATCTGCTAGGAAACGTAAAAAGTGTTATTCCTAATCAAGTTACTAGAAAATTTGGTAAAAATAATTGAGTATTTAAAAAAAACGACAATTACATGAACTTAACTGTAATCTGGTTGTATGAAGAAGAACTTAGATAGTCGGAACCCATTAAAATCTGGAACGGCTACCACTCCAATAGTGGGCAATCTTTTTATTAGGTACCTACGTAGTTTGGTTCACTTTTTAGACAGTCGGGTTTTTTTTAATACCTCCATAGGTATCATACTATCGTCCTATAGCCAGACCCTGAAACTCTTGAAAGAAGAAGCGCGATCATCATCCGACAAGATGGTCCACGTCTGAGATGTGCTCCGACATTCGACATAACCGGCATGTCGCACGTCGATCAGTACTTGTGCACTACCGCTCATTTGTCGCTATTTATTTATAAATACTTACCGACTTTAACAACTCTTGTTCTGCCCTATGATTATGGTCTTGACACTAAGATCCCGTAAATTAACGTCCAGTATTTATCGAATTTGATCATTTCCGGATCAAATTTTTCTAATCATAAGAATGTTGCTCACACTTCGTTGAAGTCTAGTTATCGAACATAATAAGCGATTTATTTTTTCTTTTTATAATAAGTATACTGTTAATAGGCAACTCTCAAAACATAGAGCTGTATCACCAAAGCTTGTTCATTCAATGGTTTTAAACTTACCTACATAACACAACGTCATATCCCCAGAAATCTGTCTTGAAAGAAGAAGCGCAATAAGCATCCGACATTCGACATAACCGGCATGTCGCACGTCGATCAGTACTTGTGCACTACCGCTCATTTGTCGCTATCACACATCTCGATGTACTCGGAAACTGTTTAGATAAGCACCGTTGTGGGGTTTTCCATTTGTGTCGACACGGCGCAGTTTGGGGGAATGTGTGTCGGGATTTGGGACGTGGTTGGAAACAAAATGTTGATGCTTTTTCTATTTCAAGTAAATAATATTTGTAAAAAATTAAAATTATTACTTTATATAAATAATTTACATAAAGTAAAAAAAAAACTTCCAAACTTCCAACTTCCTTTGGCCAAAAACTTTCTAGGTTCTTACAAGCAGCAAAAAACCTAATAGAAAAAGGTATAGACTTATAGTTAATAAAAGATGTACGTATAAATTATGAGTTTATGTATGTTATGTTTTTTTACAATTTATTCTTACTTAGCACTGAATTGGAATACTCTGTAATGGTGCTATAATTGTATGTTATAAAATATGTTTGAAAATCTCTGTCAAAATAAAATCATCCAATTATTAAAATGTAAATTGGCTTAGTAGGCACTTCGGCTGCTAAGTTTTGTCTTCACCGATCTTAACAGGAATTTCAGTGTTATTTATATTTTTGAGGGGTATTTCGGATGATAGTTTTTTTAAGATAATTTTGTAATGGTTGACATAAAAAATAAATTTTGTAATTGATCGGAATGTAAAACTCTTCATTTTAATGAAGTAATTTAAAACATAATTAATGAATTTTGTATTACTGAAGTTGTGAAGCACTAGAGTAACACGACTCAATAAACTAAGTCAAAATAATATATTTCCGACTGTCGACACAACGTCCATTGGACAAACGCACCGAGGATTGTGTGGCGTGTGACAACTTTTGTCGGAATTCTGTCGATTCCGCGACACGCTTGGTTTACATGGATTCGTGTAAATTATGCTAACTAACTTCAATTGAAGGAATTAAACATTTATCATTTCCTGTCACCATAAGTAGGTGGAAATGCAAGCAATCTACAAGTTTTTTAAATTTAATTTAGCCAAGTACTCCATACCTCCCAGGCGAAGACGTCGAGAGTCGCAAGACGACTACCGGCCACCGTAGGCGCGGTTCTGCGGATGGCGAGCGATGGGTAGCTCGCCGCCCGGCTAGGACCAGGACCGCGTCGACGGCGCGTTAGTGTTCCACGCGCGCCTCAAAGAGAAGGAGTCAGCACAGGAAGGGGCCCAACAGGGCCAACGCCGGCCGGGGTTGCGGAATGTTTATAATAGTTACCGTGACCCTGGAAAATAAAGGGCAATCGAAGGAACATGAGTGGGTTTTAGTCAGTAAGAGTCTGACACGCCCTCCCGCCGCACCCAGGACGGGAGCAGTCATTTGATGATTTCCCACTCACCAAAAAAAAAAAAAAAGTACTCCATACTAATGGCTTACACGGGCGTTTCCTAATATAACCTTGTGGTATCTCATATGTGCTCTGTAAAAGAAAAGTCTGGAAAAGCATTATTATCAAATAAACCCATTTATGCATAAAATAAGCTTTTTTGGAAACGCATACAAAATTATAATTAGATGTGCCGCCGGCCGTTACTTCTAGATGAGTCTGGTCTGGTAGAAAAATCCAATTACAAGATGCCAACCCGGGCAGCGTACCCAGGAGCTCTTGGCTGTCATTCCTACTATCAGTATTTATTTATTAACACTTAATGCGCAACGGTACACATAATGCGCAGGCATTTTCTACCAGTCAACCGAGGGTATCTTCAAGCTTACCGTGAATAATAATAAAATAAATAATAATAAAATAATAATTTATATAATAATAATAATTTATTTTTTTATATAATAATTTCATACAGGCATGTGAAGGCAGCGCGCTTTGATCCGTGCGCACCTGTCGACGGGAATGTATGGTAGCAGGTCAGGCTGCATATGCAATGAGGCTCGCGACTGACGGGCCAATACCAGTCGGGAGCGTGGGTCAAGCGACCAGTGTAGACTCATCCCGACTCATGATAGTAGAAAGAATCTTTAGGTTTTAGGCGCAAGAAGTCAGAAAAAGTCCGTCTTACCACAGCGGTACGACGAACTTTTAAACAACTGCATGTAAACATCTCCTACCAGGTGACACGTCGCTTATAGATGTAGCAGGAACACGTTAGTATCACACAGCACTATGCACATCAAGTGCTATTATGTTGAACATAAAGCGCTATTAGCGACAGAGTAGCACTGGGAAATTTGTTGTAGGGGCACCAGCTTGTTTAGTGGGTTAGAGAACTTTGTTGTTGTGTTTTGGCTTGTTTCATGGTTTAAGTTTGTGTGTTTATAAATTAATCTATGTTACTGGAGAGTTTTGAATAGTGTCCAAAGATTATATTATCAGATGATGGTAGACAGATGTCTACATTTAGCCCAGCTTACTTCGGGTGAATGCAAAACGGTTTCCTCTTCCAAGTCATCCTGTCATCGTTCATACTATCACACACACCTTTCTCCTAGATATCATTCTTCACTTATTTCATCTCTCTTTTCTTTAGCTTTCCTCTCTTCTTCCGTCCTTCCACATTCATAATCATAACTCTCTCAAGCACATGAGTCACCAAAACTCCCCGAGTTCAAGTAAGTAAGAGTCTAAATAGAGGATTTTCTCCACCCAAAAAAAATAGTTCTTCTTACCGTCTTCAAACCACTGCATATAAACACTTCCTACCAGGCGACACGTCGCTTATAGATGTAGCAGGAACACGTTAGTATCGCACAGCACTATGCACATCAAGTGCTATTATGTTGAACATAAAGCGCTATTAGCGACAGAGTAGCACTGGGAACTTTGTTGTAGGGGCACCAGCTTGTTTAGTGGGTTTGGGAAGTTTGTTACTTTGTATTGTTAGTACTGTTTGGTTGTTTAAATGCAATCATATGTTTGTAAATGAATGCTACTGTTTTACAGAGAACAACTGGGGAGATGAGACCTACATAAAACAGTTACTGGGAATCACAGTACTCTTGGATTGATTAATTTTAGACTGGATATTAGATTTTGGCTACTGACTACCCGTAATGACTGACAAATATCTACCCACGGGTTTAACATGAATGAAATTTCTAATAGCATGCAGAGAAAAAATAATAACACTTTGTCCATCCAAGAATGTAAAAACACAGTTTTTTTTTAAAGGCATTTTAAAACGTCATTTATAAAAAAAATTAAATCAAGACGTTCATTTTAAAAGATAGTTTCGTACGGCAGTGAATGGGCAAGAAACTTCAAATCGCCAGGAAAATCAAAATGGTCTTAAAAAAATAAAAAAAAAACAAATCAACAAAATACTATTTAGGGACCAAAATCATGGCCACATTACCTCGCACGACCTATGACAGTTTTTTTAAGAAATCGGAACACAAAATGGTCGTTCTGTAAACGGGTTGAGAGACAATGGTCGTTGTTTTACGGTTTTTACAGTAATAAGTGGTTTATTGTTGATTATGTCCTGATAAGACGCCATGACAGCTTTCGTAGAAATTCGCGGGTTCAACTCAGGGTCGAGTAAGTCCTGCAATTAGTGACGTTTTGTGGGAATGAGGACGAAATAAATGCGGTAGCTGAGATTATGAAGTTGTTTCTGCACAGTTTCTGCATAATAATGACGAGTATTTTTAGTTTAATACCTTTGTTATTTAGTTTAACTACTAGAATAAAACAATAAAGAGGTAATGTTTACTTTTTTGTTTGTTGGGATCTTTGGAATTACTGTTCCATTAGCTAGGAGCTACGGGTAAAAACTAGTATATATTTTTTGGAAGCATATTATTTAACAAAATGTAGGGTAAATAAGCTCTGTTTTAAAATAGTTATCCAAACGTTAATTTCAAAATCATATTAGTCTACCATACTACCATACCGCTACCACATCGCTAAACACTCTTACTTTGACGTTAAAACACAAAACCTGACGTGATTTTACACAAACTATCAAAAACTTGTTTATTTATTTATTTTGTTTTACAGAAAGCCTACAGGTTAATAACCCATGGATATGAAGAAAATAATAGTAACAAGCCTACACATATAGCTTAGATTAATAAAAGATGTTCATACAGTTTAATTTACGTGTCATCAAAGAACATTCATCATCTCCCCAGCCTTTTCCCAACTATGTTGGGGTCGGCTTCCAGCCTGACCAGATTCAGCTGGCCACCAGAGTTTTACGTGGAGCGACTGCCTATCAGACCTCCACAACCCAGTAACTGGGCGACACGATACCCTTTGGTTAGACTGGTCAGACTTTCTGGCTTCTGACTTCCCGTAACGACTGTCAAAGTTCCACGGATGACAACCGGGACTTAACGGCTTTACGTGCTTTCCGAGGCACGGAATGTCAGTGATGTCCAAGATAAACTTTAGAAAGAACATTATTATTCATTATTCAATCATGACCCCAAACAAACATAAAATTTTCGCGTCAACCCATTAACGATATCTAATGTCTTATTAATAACACGTTTATGTTTAAACGTCACCTATTATCATAACTCACACACAACATAACATAAATTTTAAATTAAAACCTATAAATTATAGAAAAACTTCGAATCTATTCAAATTGATGGTCGAAACCGAGGTTACAAGACAATTACTTATATTGAAAACATTTTTATGAATAATAAAGCAACACTTTTTGAATAATAAGTTAAATGTTATGTGCTTTATGTAAAAAGATAGGTCTTTAGTGGTATTCAACGCACAGCCGTAACTATTGAATCTAGAAACATTATACATAATTTTACCAATAATAATTACAGGGTATGTAAAATAACTGAAATTATATTCTTTACCTTCAAATATTAAAAGAATATGTGATGTTGAAACATGAAAAAGTTAAGAGAATAAACTACATATTTACATACGTACAATCCATCCTAATATTATAAATGAGAAAGTGTGTCTGTCTGTCTGTTTGTCTTTCTTTCACGGCAAAACGGAGCGATGGATTGACGTGATTTTTTAAGTGGAGATAGTTGAAGGGATGGAGAGTAACATAGGCTACTTTTTGTCTCTTTCTAACGCGAGCGAAGCCGCGGGCAGAAGCTAGTATACAAATAAATATAGCTAACTAAAAACTAACTAAAAAACTTTCATCATCATTCATCATCGAGGTACCAAACGTTGAATTTAGAATTTAGTTGTCGAATTATTAGATATGTTGCTAGACTGAAAATCACTGGCCCAAGAGGATCGCCTTGCTGGCAGCCAACAGCGGATTCCAGAAGATTATCACGATATAGTAATTTCGAAGGATGTCTGTAGCATTGGCAAAGGAAACTAAAATTTTGGGGAAGAAAATAGGGGTTGAAAATTTATACGAACACAGGCGAGCTTAGCCGCAGAAAACAGCCAGCTTTATTACAAGGAGATGTTGTGGCCTAGCGCTTATATACCTAAGAAGTACCAATCTGACTTTTTCAATCCATCTATATCTATACTAATATTATAAAGAGGTAAAATTTGTAGGTTTGTAAGTTTGTATGTATAGGGGGTAATCTCTGAAGCTACTGGTCCGATTTAAAAAATTCTTTCAGTGTTAGATAGCCCATTTATCGAGGAAGCTATAGGCTATATACCATCAAGCTACAACCCACGGGAGCAGAGCAGTAACGGAAAATGCGGGTGAAACCGCAGGGGACAGCTAGTATAATATATATACTTTCAAAGTTTAGTTTTATTTTTTACCAGCTTTTGCCCGCGACTTCGCGTGGCTGAATAATTCCCGTTCCCGAGAGATTTCCGGGATGAAAACTATCCTATGTCTTTTCTCGGGTCCCAGACTATATCTGTACCAAATTTCATTCAAATCGGTTGAGTAGTTTAGGCGTGAGGAAGAGACAGACAAACAGACAGACTGACAGACAGACAGTCAGAGTTACTTTCGCATGTGGTATGGAATAGTATTAATTATTGTTGTTTCTTTTGTTTTTCTTTTTGTTCATGTGGTGTTTACCTTTAAGTAATTGTTGCACTATGTTAAGTTTTAATGCGCATTTTATTATTGATTGTATTAGTGTAAACCATTGTTGGTAAACCTAATAAATAAAATAAAAATAAAATCCATACTAATATTATAAATGGTAAAGTGTGTCTGTCTGTCTGTATGTTTGTCTTTCTTTCACGGCAAAACGGAGCGACGAATTGAAGTGATTTTTTAAATGGAGATAGTTGAAGGGATGGAGAGTAACATAGGCTACTTTTTGACTCTTTCTAATGCGAGCGAAGCCGCGGGCAAAAGCTAGTAAAATTATATAACATTAATAAAGTACGGATTAAAATGACATCGGTGAAAGAAAACGAGTGTTTCTGTGGGTATTTCTAATCCTTGAATACTCTACTTTTGTCTACTATACTTAAACCTTTCTCGTGAATCCTAATGCTGAAAACGGCATAAAAATCCTTTCAGTTATAATAATTTGCTTTATAATATTTAAGAACAATAACGTTATGTCACCCTAAGAATTTCTCCTGTACGAGAATTTACATACAAACCCACATAACAAACCAAACCATTTATGGAACTTACAATTATGAGATTATGGGGCATCTATACCCACTACTGGTCCTGCCCACCCTGTTTGTAACAAGGAAGCCATTAGTACAATAAAAACAGCTTTCTTAAGAATTAGTAATCGGTCTACCATTTGGAATAACAATACGTTTTAATTGTGTATTCTGACCGCGACCGGTGCAAGTGATTCTGGTTAATTTTAGGATTTATATTGTTTTTTGTTTGTGATTGTTTAATGGTCATTTTTAGTAACTTATCTAAGATATTTGACATAACGATGAGAATATTGGTCTAGTGATTGGTGTCCCTGATGGCGTCGTGTCGTGGGATCGATTCCCAACCAGAACAAACTTGTGTGATGAGCATGATTGTTTGTTCTGCATTTGAGTGTAATTTATCGACAATGGTGCCGATTCTCTTGTTCACTTCATTAAGAACACTTTTCTTTCCATTTAATTAAGAAAAGAAGACAATATATTAGTTTAATCCTGTCTAATCTAGAGACTCCATAGATAATTTAGACTCAATTAAAACATGGCCATTAAAATGCATCGATTTTCTCGATCGATGTTGTATCTTCTGTCCTTTTCTTAATGAAATAGAAAGAGAAAGATGCACTTACTTTAATTCAGTTTGAGTATCAGAATTATTTATAAATTATTCAACAACTAGCTTTTGCCCGCGGCTTCGCTCGCGTTAGAAAGAGACAAAAAGTAGTCTATGTTACTCTCCATCCCTTTAACTATCTCCACATAAAAAATCACGTCAATTCGTCGCTCCGTTTTGCCGTGAAAGAAAGACAAACATACAGACAGACAGACAGACCGCCAGACAGACAGACAGACACACTTTCCCATTTATAATATTAGTATGGATGTATATGAGTTGTCTGGTTAATTGGTGGTGCGACCTGGTGTCCTATGAGTTACGGCCTTGTGTGTATGTTTTACCAATTCGGATCACAATTTTCCATAACACAAACAGACCCACCTATTATTGGAATCAATCGTAACAGCTTACATTTTTGGAACCCAATAAGTTAATGAATTTAATCCGTGGTGCTAGGCAGTCTAGGCTTCTCCCAGTTGCAATCACACCTTTGTGCCTATTGGCCTAGTTCTGTTCTGTCTCCTGCTTGTTATGGAGGGAAGCGGAAAATATATTTTTTTAACTTATCCGCTGTTCTTTCTGATTAATTTCGTTACGGAATCCAAGATGCAGTGGTTGGGAATAGTGCGGGATTGTCCCATAAAAAATACCAACAGACATACCTTACCAAATTCCTGTAGTAATAAAAAGTACAAAGCCACTACAATAGTGAGCACGATTACGAGTTTTAAGAACAAGTGATATTCAAATGAACAAAATAACCGAATTGTTTTGTTTCTGAGAAGGAAAGTTAGAAATTTAATTGCGTATCACAGTGTCTGTTATCCTTTGAATTGGTTGAAGAGGCTTGTGGTGTAGGGGTAGCAAGGCGATAGAGAGCGAAGATTTAAAATAAATTAAAAATAATTCTATTGTTGGCTAGTCGAGTCTTTACGAGCTCGAAACAGGCCTAGACAAAATTTATTTGTCCGTTTTCCGCACACACTTAAGTTCCAAGGAAATAGTGCTAGTCCGTCTGTTGTTAGACGCGTAAATCTTTCAAATGCTATGATAATGTTTTGGACGATAGTGTATTTAGTATTTTTAATTATGTTATTTGATGGAAAATAAGCTGACAATACTTCAATACTAGTGACCTCCCAGATACGGTGCAAATTCAAAGACAAAGATATTTTTTATAGTGTAGACTTATTTTAAAATTATATAGGTACCTATATTTATGTATATCACTTGTTAGTGCAGGCTCCGCCTACTTTGGGAACAAATGGCAGACGCAGTATGTAAGTTGTACCAAGATATTTATTATATCTTCGCTCCCTCTACAGCTCAACTACATTCTTTATTATGCGAGCCACGCCACATGATTGGCCGCCACTAAACTGGCGCGCGTGTATCGAATGCTACGCTATACTTAACGGTCGCTAAGGCCGTGAACACACGTCACTAGGAGTTCCTAGTATTCTTAGTTAGGCGAAGCGTTAGTGACGCAAGTGTGCCGTTGGCTTTAGTGGCTTTAGTGGAAAGTGTTACTACTGCATTCTTTGTTGTTGTTGTCATTAGATGTTGGTTTCAAATGCAAATGCTTGCACTGTCTGGACAGGTTCACTAAAATGTGTGTGCTTCTCTCATCAAGAGACCTCAGGCATTAACCATCATGGTTTCGCACTTTTTTGACCAATACGAATGTATGGACTTAAAGACTGACTTCTAAGTTTGTTTCGGAATTTTCTTCTCGGAGCACGCAGCTAGGAAGCACCGGCGCCGTCGGAAATAATAAAACCAAAATATTGACGTGTAAACGTGTTATGTATATAACCAGTTTGTGGTTTGGCTGTAATTTAAATTCAGCAGCCAGATAGACACTAACCCTCTTGGGAATGCTTTTGTTGGTGGTTAATCCACAACCACGGGTATGGCCTTAGGTGCACACCTAGTGCACCAGATTCAGGTGGCCTAGTACCTTAAGGTATTACACGGACTTGGTTTATTTTATCAAAAATCAATAATGGCGTATCCTGATATATATTGAAATGAGTCTGTTATTGCCAATTTGCCATGTTTTACATGTTGACCATTTTTTTCCTTTACATAAATTTTAATTATAATACAATATTTTACGATACCTTTAATAAAACACATTTAATCCATACTAATATTATAAATGGGAAAGTGTGTCTGTCTGTCTGTCTGTCTGTCTGTCTGTTTGTCTTTCTTTCACGGCAAAACGGAGCGAAGGATTGACGTGATTTTTTAAGTGGAGATAGTTGAAGGGACGGAGAGTAACATAGGCTACTTTTTGTCTCTTTCTAACGCGAGCGAAGCCGCGGGCAGAAGCTAGTAAATTATAAACTATTAAATTAATTCCCCTATTCCCCTTCATCAGCCGTTGTACCCCAAGCCTAACATACCATAGAGGTCGACCAATAACGATTTTATTGAGCTGTCAAAATTTATTGACAGGACCAACACCAATGGTTGAAGCGATTCATAGAACTCAATGACTACCCATTGTGGTCAAAACATCGACCAATAAGACAATGTTTAGCATCCTGCTACATACACTTTTTAGATTCTAAATCGTTTAATTAAAGTACTAGTACTTACGTCTGCTGTGTGCTACATACTTTATGTGTGTGAGTGAGTATGAGTGTAGCCAATTGAGCTTGCGCAAATGTATTATGTTCTAATGATGAGTGAGTTTGTGTGAGTGTATTTTATTGTTGTGTTATTGTGTGTGTGCGTAAGGTAAATACAATTGTATATGTATGTGGATGGAAAATTACTTTATTTGCTAATGTAGCATTGTTATATACCACAGTATGTATTGTATATATATTATGAATATATGGTGGTTTTATGGTAACTTTTGGGGAATTTAAATAAAATCGGTTTCGGACGTGAATTTTAAGTGTTTTTTTAATATTTCTGTCAAACTCAAATTAATGAGTCAATTAATGGTTTTTAAATTGCGTTAACGATATTTTTATGGTTACACGTTTTTATTACAACAAGGTGCAAAACGAGCTAAGTTTTATGGTTATAATTTTTATGGCATATTTATTTATTAGCAGCATATGACGAACATGCAGCCGAAAAAGTTAACTATACTTACTAATGTAAAGTCAATCACCAATTTAATACTACGTGTATTTTTGGTCTTGAACGACCCGCTAGATGTTTTTTTTTTGGTGAATGGGAAAGAAGAAGGGGCCCAATAAGTCCAATGCCTGCCAGGGTTGCGGAATAGTTTTAATAGTTACCGTGACCCCAGAACATAAAGGGCAACCGAAGAAACATGAGTGGGTTTTAGTCAGTAAAAGTCTGACACGACCACCCGCCCCGCCCAGGACGGGAGAAATCATTTGATGATTTCCCATTCTCCAAAAAAAATCTTTGTTAGTTTTTTTTCACGATTTCAAAGTGGGTTGGCAAGACCAAAAATACACCTTAAACATAAAAAAAATATTTAATAATGGTGTCTTAGCCTTTACAAAATTTATCATATTTTATATTAGCTTTTGCCCACGACTTCATCCGCGTGGAATAATAGTTCCCGTTCCCGGGGGATTTCCGGGATGAAAACTATCCTATGTCCTTTCTCGGGTCCCAGACTATATCTGTACCAAATTTCATTCAAATCGGTTCAGTGGTTTAGGCGTGAAGAAGAGACAGACAGACAGAGTTACTTTCGCATTTATATCAGTAGTTTCATAGGTACATTATGGACGAAAGGGCATTGATCTTTGTTTGGTTCTAGGTTTACTTTCGCATTTATAATATTAGTACGGATTAAATCCCAAACTAGATTGTTGATATTGACACACAGTCCAAATCGCTGGTTCTAGAGGCGTAAAACTCGCAGGGTGTCTTTTTATATATTTTTTTTATATTTTTTTTTTATACATATTTTCCCAATGCTAGGCAAAATGCCAGTCCAGCTGTTTGCTACTTTTGTGCTCAGCAAACAGTTAGCCACACATTTTATTAATTGCAACATTATACATATTCAATTGAAACCTAAACTCAATTGAAACTCTCCGATCACACATCAATAAGAAATTTTAGTAAGTATAATATCAACCAAAATTCGTTAATTCGTCTCTTATATGAAATTAATTCAAACGCTACTGGGAAACGATATACTTAATAATAAAATATATACGCTTTACTTGTTTTATAGGCGTGTATGAAGACATTAAGTTTGCTATGTAGAACATTTCAGTAGTTCCACTTTGAACAGATTCGTAAAAGAAATGTTCCTTGAGTTACGTTGTGACACATTATGGGCGATTGTGCACTACAAGGAATTTTACTGTCCGGCAGTCCGATTTTTTACGGTCCGATATGGCACGCCATATAATGTACTAGCTTTTGCTCGCGACTTCGTCCGCGTGGAATAATGACTGCTGCCAAAATTTGGGTTTTTAAATTAGTTATCGCTTTTTCCATGGTCTATCGATTACATGTGTAGAGAAACGTATAAAAAATCAAATTGCCTCTCTTTATAATATTACAGTACATATACAGATTTAGAAAAGGTAAAAAGAACAAAATCATAGTCCACAAAAAAGAAGCAAATAATAATAAGAATTTATACAGGACGAAGTTGGACGGTCCAGTGAAAGTCGCTGGAAGTTGCTGACACCATTAAGCACAGGACTGACTATCGTAGATATGTCTTTGGGCAGTCCTATGTCCAGCACTGGATGTTTATTGGCTGACAGATAGATGGAAGAGGTCTTACAGGATTTCCTTGTATACAATATTTTTAGTTTTTTCACTATTTGCCCGTATGAAGAGGTTAGAGGGAGAGCTGACATGTGAGCAAGCGACATGAAGTTGTCCATGAGAATAGCAATCTTCTCTTAAATCAACACCTGCGACTTTGAAAGTTTGCCCTTGTGATTTATTTATCGTCATCGCAAAGCAAACTTTCACCGTTTCTCCTCGAGCACATCCTGTCAAAATAACGGAATCTACTAAATTTTTGTGTAAGGCTTTGACTTGCAACCTGGTGCCGTTACACAATTTCGGCCGTTTCAGGTTACGTAGCAACATTACCGGTTTATCTATTCGCAGTGCAGTGCAAGCCTATGGTATGGAAGACCAGCTGGTTTCAGGGAATTCAGGAATTCTACCGGGTAATTAACAGCGTCATCTACATGGCATGGTGTGTCTATTGATTTGTAATTATTTTCTACTCCGTCGAATTACTTTAAAAGTATATCGTTAATAGACGCAGCAAGAGTCAGTATGGTCGTATAAAAATTTGGTCAAAGACTGATTATAAATGTGAAAGATATTTCAGGGAACTCCTGAAAAATCAACAGGATGAGCTCTGCGTTTAAGTTTGAGTGATGTATACTCACTTGTCTTTCTCAGTGGCCATAAAAATCCGAACAGACAGTAGCGTATTATTATCTGATACAGGATGATGGGTAGCTTGATGAGCTGTCTAAGTTATATATGCGTTGTTGTTATAATCTGTGTGTTTGACAATGATAAATGTATGTAATGACAGTATGTTTTTTGTATGGTAGCCCCCTTAAATTATTATTTTATTCAGTTTTTTAGTATTTGTTGTTATATGCGTCCTGGTGGTCCGGAGGTTAAGGCCCGCCTCTCCTAGCAAGCACCAATGTAATTTTTTCCGGGTTATATGTACTTTCTAATAGTATTTGGACAGGCGGTGAAGGAAAACATCGTAAGGAAACCTGAATTTCAAATTATAAGTTTAAAATCGTCAATATGCCTTGAGCAAGCAAGTAGTTTTTAATGCTCTAACCTACTCCACGTGAGAAGAAGCCTTTGTTCAGCAGTGGGCACTTAAGTATAGGCTGAAGATGTTGTTATAGCAGCCACAGATAACTATCCGACTATCATGGTGCATGAGATACAGCCTGGTGACAGAAAACAAAAATCCAAAAATCCTCTTTTAGTGCTCACTTGCTTCAGTGGTGGAACCTACATACAAAGTTTTAAGTGAATCCATAAAGAAATAAAAAAAAAACAAATAACCCCTCTTTTCTCCCCCATCAATTCCCAAAAATCTTCTCTCAGTGCTCAGTTGCATCACTGGTCGAACCTAATACAAAGTTTTAAGTGAATCCATAAAGAAATAAAAAAATCAAATTACCCGCCTTTTCTCCCCCATGGGGGGAATTTCCAAAAATCTTTTGTCAGTGCTCAGTTGCATCACTGGTCGAACCTACATACAAAGTTTTAAGTGAATCCATAAAGAAATAAAAAAAATCAAATAACTCCTCTTTTCTCCCCCGGGGGGAATTTCCAAAAATCTTCTCTCATTTTCAGTTACATCACTGATGGAACCTAGATACAAAGTTTTAAGTGAATCCATAAAGAAATAAAAACATTCAATTTACCCGCCTTTTCTCCATCAAGGGGGGGAAATTCCAAAAATCCTCTCTCAGTGCTCAGATGCATCACTGGTGTAACCTAGATACAAAGTTTTAAGTGAATCCATGAAGAAATTAAAAAATCTATTTAACCCCTTTTCTCCCCCATGGGGGGGAAATTCCAAAAATCCTCTCTCAGTACTCAGCCGTATCACTGGTGGAACCTACATGCAAAGTTTTAAGTAAATCCATTGAGAAATAAAAAAAAACAGTTTATCCCCCTTTTCTCCCCTTTGGGAGGGAATTTCCAAAAATCCTCTTTTAGTACGCGCCTACACCCCCCAACCAACACACATGCCAAATTTCAGCTCTCTACGACCAGTAGTTTCGGCTATGCGTTGTCTGTCAGTCACTCAGTAACGGAAGCGTTTTATATATATAGATATAAGTACTAGTTTGTGCACTATACGTAATTTTACCATCCGACATTTTACTTTTCCCCATTCCGGAACGGTTTTTATTTCAGAGTAATTTCGCGCGCGTGGCGTGTAGTTTCAAAGACAGAGCTACCCTAAACTGAGGCGTATCATCCGAGTAAAGACGGACAAGTACACAAGCCAATCGTCCGTTTTTTTCATGCCACTTCGGACCGTAAAAAATCGGATGTTCAGTCAGTAAAATTCCTTGTAGTGCACAATCGCCCTATAAATGTGAAGGAAACTCATAACCCATATCTACTTATTTTTGAAATATCCTTACAACGCAATAATAGGGATGACGACAACATAAAAAAATGGCATTCTGTTTAGTCCGCCTTGTACATCGGCCAAAAATACGGGACACGTATTTTTTGTTTCATCAAAATAATAAAAAAATACAAAGATAAAGAGCAACAAAGTTCTGGAGTGGGGGCTTTTGACGTCACCGTAATGCAAAAATTGTACCTGATCGTGACGTCACGCACAACTTCAACGCACTGTATCGTCGCCATTTTTAATTTTCGAGAAAAAAGTAAAAATACGTATCCAATTTTTTTTAATAATCTCAATGACGGACTAATTACATTTTTTTCGTCGTCTCGCCTATTATAATTGAACTAACTGTCTTTCGTGGTTTTAACACGTGTTATGCTAGGTTCATAAATAAGTGACCTATGGTCTCCTTTTGCTAAACAGTTATCGCCCAGAAGGAATCTGCGGAAAGTGAGATAAAGATCTCTATTGCTCTCCGAGATCTCTACACCAGAGGTCGTACGGTGCTCTCCTTCGCCCCCCCCCCCCCTCTCCCTAAATGGGTCTGGGAGCTTTGGTCTTGGAGACGTCCGGCCCATCGCTCCTAGACACGGACACATAACACTCTCCAATACCCACTTATTATATATTTTGTTTAGTTACAACTATTTTCCTCTCAGTACTTGGGGCTTATTTATCATTGTATTACGAATGCGCAAGTACATAGTGTAATTTATAGGTGTGAGCCTGGAGATCCGTCATACATGTCCTGAACCCAGTACAGACTCCAGCTCTCACTAAGGTTGAATTTTCTTGTAAACCATTTATTATATACCTAATTGTACCTTTTGAGAGAAATAAAAACTTATTCTATTCTATTTAGCGGTCCGTCCCATTCAACTTGAACCCAAGTGGTGGCGAATTTTGCCACAATAAAAAGGAAGATATATTTAATGTTAATTTTCACAAAACGGTGCAACTTTTGACGTCGACTCCGTTTTCTATTGCTTCGGCACTGGTTTCTACAAGTTATTGAGTAAACCTTCTGTTTTAAATATTATGACACAGTGTCACGGTTCACAGTAGTCGACTAAAAGGCCCCATACTGAGCTTCCCTAATATATAGACCAGTAAAAATTCCTTACTTGAGTTATAAAAATTGAAATTTTGTTGTTTTTTCGGTTATGAATAATCAATGAGTAGAAGCCTTATTAGTGGGTATTTTTACGCTTTTAGTTGCGTGGTGTGAGCACAGATGTAAGTGATAACGCTGGATAGTAATATTAATAAACAAATCTAGTAGACATAAAATTATTTTTACTGCTTTCTATGTAAAAATTGTGTGAATACTTGTGAAGGAAACCATTTTTTTTAATCAGTTTTAATACCTCATAGTCTTCATCTCCCTAGCCTTTACCAATTTTGTTGGGGTCGGCTTCCAGCCTAACCGAATTGGATACTAGTGCTTTTCGTCAAGCGACTGCCTATCAGACTTTCACGGAATGTTTATAATAGTTACCGTGACCCCGGAACATAAAGCAACCGAAGGAACATGAGTGGGTTTTAGTCAGTAAAAGTCTGACACGCCCTCCCGCCCCGGCCAGGACGGGAGAAGTCATTTGATGATTTCCCACTCCCCAAAAAAAAAACACATTATTGGGCGTCACGATCCTTCTTAGTTATGTTACGGGTTGTCAGAAAACTACCCAAAACGTAACGACTATCAAAATTGAATGAACACATAGGTACTTGCCCGGATTTTAACCCACAACCCCCTACTTGTGAAGCGGGCGCCTTAACCGTGGGACCATCACGTTATTTTTCTGTGTTGTATTTAGATTATGTAGTACATATTTATGTAAGACATATCGACTTTGTTTCTGTGCTACAAATTATGATGATAGTAATAAAATATCCTACTAAAAAGCTGAAAAAATCAGTACCCGTAAAAATGACTCTACTTTTAGTGTCCTTGGGAATATAATTTTAAGCAGGATTTATGATGAAGACGTAAAACAACAGAAAAGAAAAAATCTACCATCTTTAAATTCAGAGTAAAACTGTAAAATTAAATTAAGCCTCTCTCATGCTTATTCCCACAACACAAAACTGATTCAAGTATAAATTATGGCGCTAATTATAATAAAGTATTAATTTATTTACCTAATAAAGCAATAAACGCGACTGTTAATAATTAACATTACAGCTTATGGACGGACAGACAAACTGTAAATAGTTATAAATCTTTGAGAATTCCTACATAATAATGAATTTGATAGATTTTCTATTTTACAACATTCGTGAGATTTTTGTTGCTTTTTTATAACATTTCTTTATTAATTTCACTATTGATTGTTTGTTAGTAAATTCTAATAGGCGAGACGACGAAAAAAAGTAATTAGTCCGTCATTGAGATTATTAAAAAATTTTGGATACGTATTTTTTCTTTTTTCTCGAAAACGAAAAATGGCGACGATACAGTGCGTTGAAGTTGCGCGTGACGTCACTATCAGATACAATTTTTGCATTACGGTGACGTCAAAAGCCCGAAACACGCACTGCTTTGAACCTACAAAGCTTGTTATGTTAGTACTTTTATTATTTGTGTTTTGTGTTTTGCACCAATAAAATAATACGTATTTTATCAATATATATCGATCCTTGAAGTCTTCAAAAATCTAAGTTTTCATTTTCCACCCGGCAAGCACCAATGTGCCTTTTTCAATGTAAGTGTTGGTCCGATAGGCTTCTCGTAAAACACTGGTAACCAGCTGAATCCGGTTATTCTGGAAGCCGACCATAATATAATTGGGAAAAGTTAGGGAGATAATGATGATGTATCATTATCATCTCCCTAGCCTTTTCCCAACTATCTTGGGGTTGGTTTCCAGCCTAACCGGATTCAGCTGGATACCGGTGTTTTACGTGGAGCGACTGCCTATCAGACCTCCACAACCCAGTAACTGGGCGACACGATACCTCTTGGTTAGACTGATCAGAGTTTCTGGCTAACCAGTAACGATTTTCAAAGTTCTACGAATGACATCCGGGACCAACGGCTTTACGTGCTTTCCGAGGCACGGGATGTCAGTGATATCTAAGATAAACATTAGAATGTTCATATGAATTGAAAAAGTCACATTGGTACTTGCCCGGATTCGAACCCACCACCTCTTACACGAGAGGCGGGTGCCTTATCCACTGGGCCATCACGCACATGATGATGATGTATGTATTTGTGTATTATAGAAGTGCATTTATCAGTTCTCTAGTTACCATAACACAAGCTCTGCTTGACTTGGGATTAGATGGCCGTGTGTGAGTTGTCCCAAGATATTTATTTATTTATTTCCTTGTTTGACCGCCACGTACGATACTGGAATATTAAGATATCCTTTTATGCTATAAAATAAAATACAATAACTATTGAAAATATATTTCTAATATTTTATGGCAACATGTCTGTCAATTTTATTTAAATATCATCTTCATATTTCTATAAATTATAATCATATTTCTATAAATTAATATGAGCATAAAATTTTCCATTTACATCATAATGAACAATGATTTATATGAATAAAATTGCGTAAAAGCAGTAACTTATATCAATAACTCATTATTTAACAATATTTTCAGTCATTTTGTGACAATTAAATCATGTTTTTGAAATAAATAAATGAAACGATTATATGAACACCTGTGGAGACCAATTTTTTCGTTTATATTTTCTGGCAACTTTGTCCTCCATTTACATACGCAATTCATTCCCTAATTTCCACAGCTTTATTTCTAAAAAATATACTATTTACAGTCCTTTTATGATACTAACTTCAGTAATAAAAAAAAAACAGTTGTGTTCATGAAACGAACACAACTGTTTTTTTTTGTATTTCATGATTTTATCAATTTCATAAGACATAAGATCTATCTATATGTCTTCACATACATTATCCCCAATATTGACGTAGCTATGACCCAATATATAAAAAAATATTTCACACAAATTATTTTTAAATCACAAACATCCTGTTTCCTCAACTAATAAACACATTAAATAATACAATAAGATTGACAAAAAAACCAAATTGCTAAAAAAACAAGTCAATTCTAGGGTTCCTCAAAACGGAAAAGAAATCTTTATAGGATCATTTAATTGGCGGTCTCTTTATCTGTTAAGAGCTTTTTCTAAGAACCGCTTGATATTTTAAGAAACTTCTTCGCAATAAAATAAAAAGACACGATCTTTATGTTTCATATTTAGTTCTCGCTAGGTAATCAGAAAATCGTGGATATTCACTGGTTATTACTGAAATAAATTAATTGCAAAGAGAGAAATAAATTGATTCACACAAAGAATTAGATTTATTAAAATTTCAGAAATCATGTTATTTGCCCTGAATTATAGTGACCAGAGTCTATAAGTTTAGGGCAAAATGCAATGACTAATAATATTTCTATACCGACTAATACGTACAGAACCAATGATATTCTACGTAAAAAGGAGTAGATAGGTTATTTATAGCAAGTGAAAAAGAGACTAATATAATATGCTACTGAAGTCAATTTTTTTTCTTTATTTATTTATAGGGGCATGACATGGGTACAGAAATAATAAAAGCTGAAGCGCATCGTCGCCATTGGGTTGGGATAGGATTGAATGGAACATGCCTACATCAGTTCTGTTCAAATTCAGGGATCCAACCAAATCATTTCTTCCGGGCCCATACCGGACACATTCCATTAATAAGTGTTGTAGGTCCTCGACAACTCTACATTCATCACAATTGGGTGAAGCGACTTTGGTCATCATAAATGCAAATTTTTTGGATGGGATGTGTCCTGATCTGAGTCTGAGAGCAGTAACAATCAGTTTTCTACTAAAAACACTATTCATGAACCAGGGCACGCGAAGAGGCTCGCACTGTATTGTTTTATACCACAAACCCTTCTCTAATACTGAAGTCAATGAGGTTAAATAGCCACATTATAAAGTGCCACTGGCTGATTGTCTAACCTATACACAGTACAGAATTATAATATACAGTACAGAACCCTCGGCACACCAATCTTACTCGCTCTTTACCGGTTTTTTTCTCAAATTCCCTCATCCCACTTAATACCCATGTCCACTAAATAACTCCACAACATCACTATTATCATACATCTCTTCTAAACGACTATAAAATCCTATAATACACATTAATAAGCTATAAAACGACATTTATTACTAAATAGCCGTTGAGGTGACATTTGAACATGTCACCTGGTTTGGGGTCATATCGTAGAATAGAGGTAGAAGGTTTACTTAGCGCAAATGTTACTGAGCCAAATCTGTTGACTAAATTCAACTATTTACCCGACTGCGCGACGCAAAGGAGGGTAATTTGTTTATCAGTGTATGTATGTATGTTTGATTCTATGTGGCGTTATAGAGACCGAATGCGTAGGCCGATTTTGATAATTCTTACGTCAATAGATTCGTAAGGTTATTCGGGGCCCATTAAAATTTTTCCGATCAAATCTTTCAAAGGGATCGATAGGAATCGACTGTGAGTCGTTCTGTTCTATTCTAAACTACTGGGCTTGTTTCTTTCTTTTCAGTTTTTATTTAAGTTATATTTTTCACGCATTTTTTTAAATTAGTTTTCCCGCAGTCGGGTTTTTTGTTTTTTAATATTTTTTTTTTAAATCTAGCTGTCCTTCACGGTTTCGCGTTATGTTAGGTTTTAGATTATTGCTCTGCTCTCGTGGGTCATAGCGTGATGTTATAAAGCATATGTGTTAATCTGATGTATAAGCTATATAACTGTAAAGCTTTATCAAAATTCGTTCGGTACTTTTTGTGTGAAAGAGTAAGTAAACACACATACATTCATTCAAACTTTCACATTTGTATTATTAGTATTGCAATTGACGTTCCAAGTATATAATTGTCTAACTAATCTAAATAATCAATTGACTGTTAGAAATGTTGAAGTCTTGAGTCCAGAAACCTTTAAAATAATAATACCAATCGAATAATATTCCACCGCTCGATAAAAGCTTCTTCTCATATAGAGAATGCACGAGCATTGATCATCACTATTGAAAGAAAAGAAAAGAAAGAAAGAAAATCAATTTATTCGCGCGATGTGCACTACATATAAAAAACTTATATACTACAAACCTTATAACTAAAAACCGCTAAGTAGCGTCACTAATGCGCGAAACGGCTGGCGCTCAGCATAATGCCGTTACACAGGCATGAGTCCACGACGCTGGTTTTCAGCGCTAGCCGACAATGTGTTTATGTTTATTGCTCAAGGATTGGTGATTTCAGACTTTTCTATAAAGTTGAAGAGGTTTTTTTTTTTATTTAAGCGCATTACCCTCTAGAAGTACCAGTCACATTGAAAAACATATTTTTGTAAAGACAATTTGTCGAACATAAGTACTGAGCAGTAATCAAAAAGCTAGTGGACAGCGAGTTAATGATAAACATTCAGGTTTCCTTACGTCGCTTTTTCTCCTCTAACGCCAGTGATATTAGTAATCAGTATATAAATAATATCTACTATTTTGCAGTGCCCTAACAGGATTCATAATTAAATTTTAGCTTTAAGCCTTGTAATATGTTTTATTCAAGTGGAGTCTGGAGTGTGGCCTGCCCCAGTGATACTTCTGCAAACATTTACTATGTGGTCAAATCCTATTCTTTAAGCCGTGATGTATGTGTGTTGTATAAAAACTCTCGTGAGAATTGGACTGACCATAAATAGTGAAGTTTAAGTCAAATTAAACCGTAGATTATTGTTGATCCGGCTTGTTGGTCGCCCAGACACTGTTTTTAGGACATATTGACTATAATACTGTCTTTTATTTTGCAAGATATTGTAAATTGACTGTCTTCTAATCGTTATTTATTGCTTTTTGTCATGGTTTTAGTTTTTTGGTAAAATAAAAAGAATTGTGTGAGCAAATTAAGAAATCCGTATACTTAATTGAATAAGTTATGTCAAGCTGATTTGAATTTTACCGATGTAAAATAAATGCAGACCTCTGAATGTGAAACACAGAGTGGATAATACCTCCATGGAGATCCGGGGTAATGATAACGATGAAAATTATTATACCAAAGGTACATAATTATTAATTTTAGCATTGCATTTTTTTACATTTAATGTATGAAGCCATAATCATAATAATATATGTTGGATTTAGAATTTTCGGTGAGGCATTACCCACTCTATATCTCTCACTCTCTCCAAAAAATAACTGTGCCCCCATCCATTTAATAAGTATAAAATCCTTCGAAGAAATTAGCACATACTTTAACTAGTTTAAATTCTTGAATGTGTAATTTAAAGAATTATTGTTATGTCGTGATGGCCGCCTCTCATGCAAGAGGTTGTGGGTTCGAAACCGGGCAAGTACCAATGTGACTTTTTCAATTCATATGTACTTTCTAAACTTTATCTTGGACATTACAGACATCGGTGAAGGCAAACATCGTGAGGAAACCTGGACTTGTAGTAAATATAAGTCCGAAATCGCCAATTCGCCTTGAGCAAGCGTGGTGATCAGTGCTCGTGCCTTCTCTGTATGAGAAAAGACCTTTGCCCCGCAGTGGGACAGTTATAGGCTGGTATTATTATTATTTTATTTTTATTATGTTGATTTTGTTACAGACAGAATTTCCTCTCCCAACCAATACCCGTATAGCAGAATTAAAGATAAATATAAAACCTAGAAACAAAGATGTGTGAATAAACGCTAATATTGTAAGTAATAGTCATCAGTTCCAAGATGTAGTTTATTATATTGTAGTAAAACAGGCACGGGCCTTAAATGCCATAGTCAAAGTATCGGGTGACAGTTTGTGGTCACGATGTATGAAAGAATGGATGCGGTAAGTAGCTCTGTCGATTTTCGACGAAATTTTCATCGAAATGAAAAATAGTTGTCATAAAGTAACGGCAAGTTTGTGGGGTACCACATTATACTTATGGAGTAATCATCAAATTAAGTTTATTAATCTCCCTAGTCTTTCTTCGACTGTGTCATGGTTGGCTTGCAACTAAACTAAATTCTGGTGTTTTACATAGAGCGACTATGTAACAGAACGACCCAGTAACTAAGCAACACAAGCCTCTTGATTGTTACATTTTCAGGCTTCTTACCGCCCGTAACAATTGCAAATATCATCGAATGACGACAGGACTAATGACTTCGATGGGTGATATCCATACTTCCATACCTACTAATATTATAAATGGGAAAGTGTCTGTCTGTCTGTCTGCCTGTCTGTATGTTTGTCTTTCTTTCACGGCAAAACGGAGCGACGAATTGACGTGATTTTTTAAGTGGAGATAGTTGAAGGGATGGCGAGTAACATAGGCTACTTTTTGTCTCTTTCTAACGCGAGCGAAGCCGCGGGCAAAAGCTAGTTCTAGATAAATGGTGAAAGTACACATAAATTGATAAAGTTGCCTTTTTATTTGCCCGGTTTCGAAGCCACATTATTTAGAATGAGAGGATGACATGTTAGCCTACACTATCTATCACGTCAGTAAGAACTATAATTTATTAATGAAATACAAAAAATAAGCACATCATTTTGAAAATAAAGCCTGTCTTTATTTCTCCGAATATTCGAAGGCTTTAAGTCGGTCTTTTCTCTAAAACGGCTTTTTGCCTTCGGTTTTCTAGATGATTGCAGAAAGTCGTTTCAGGAATCCAGGACTAAATAACATTGTGTTCAATAGCACAACTATTTGCTGCCCACACGTTTACATTATCAATCGAGAACCAACCTTAACATCTGAACACAAAGTTTAATTTACATAAAACTAAATCAACCATTAAGTCTTCGTGTTAACCTGCTTGTACTTAAACTTTTAGAAGATTTTTACGGCGTTGTCAATGAAAATGAGACAAAAGGGAATGTGAGGGGTTTAAAGTTGTTGGTGTCCTGTGAGGTAAATATTTGAGGACATCATTATGTAAGGTGGTAATTAGTTGCTGGTACCGAAATACATGATTTTGTTCATTCCTTATTATAACAAACTTTCCCAAAAAAAATTTTTTTTTCAATGACCATGCGATAGCCGTTTGTCGCGCTGCTATTGTATTTCTATTGTGTCTCGAATTACGTGTGTTCGAATGTTCCAGCAATTTTAAGACCTAAATTAAGCATACTGTCGTCTTTGCATAATACATTAATAGCTGATATCAGCTTGCATTCCAAATACTGAAAAAAATAGCAGTACTTTTTGAATAGATATTTGAAGTGGTAAAATTAAATTGATCAGCGAGCCACGTGAGATAAATAATCTACTCTCAAATAAACAAACCGCTTTTTAATCGGCTCACCCTTTTGAAAGCGACAGACAGACACAAACAAAGACGGGCCAGCTTATAACACGAGAGGTGTTCTAAGTTTTTGCGTCAGGAGTTAAAAAAGTAATAAAAATAATAATAGAAATATTAATAAGCTTAATATCTCTATCTTCATCCCAAACCGAAACAATAACAGCTCAATAAAACATACGACAGTCCACAAGATTAACACAGCATTGCAATAAAAGTATAATAAATCCGATAAATATTGAATGTGCGTCGTAAGTCTTCACAATTATCATGTTAAACAAACTGTGGCTTGTGAGGATAAACACATACCTATAGGTATTATAAAGGACTAATGTGGATAAGGCTTCATTTAAACGCAACGATTTATCGGAACGATTTTACTGTGCACTTTCATTGCGCGGCTTTAAACCTCGAACACACGTGATTCGAGACACTAGAAAGACAATAGCAGTGCGACAGCCGGCTGTCGGGGGTTTGAAGGTTTATGTAGCTTTAAGGGAACAAAGCGAACTTTATGGTCTATTCATTTCAGGGCATTCTCTACAAATTAAACTAGGGTGGTGAAATTTACCTCCTTACAATATCCGGTTAGGTCATTGGTTCCCACAGTCGATCTCGACTCGACCGTCAGAAGTCTCAGTCACTTGGAGAACCACCACTAAATGCTTCTACAAGGTCTAAAATTTATTAAATCGGTTAACTTATTATAATGACTACTGTACTATACGATCCAAAACATGCAGTTACGCATAAAAAAAATTTCGAATGTCGAATTAATCATAGGCTAAATCAACAAAAATATGAATGACGCTCCTATGCAGGCTTAGCCCATGAACACAAATAGAGCTGGCTGGAAAAGCCATTGACCAGTATTAGGAGAAAAAAAAAACAACTGCAAAATCGAACAATCAGAAAATAGAACAGAAATCGTTGATTAAAAACCTGCAGTTGAAAGCCCACATTGTCTTCACTTAAAAAACAAACTATTTACAACTTAATTTACTTAAGCTGTTCCACACAATGTAATAAGTAATTCCTAAGATAAAGCCATCTCCACACTGCGTACCAGACGTTTATATTAAGTTGGAATAAGTTATCTCACTTATCATAATCTAACAAAAGATCACAATAGACTGTTACAGCATCATCAATATATTACTGTGAGGGTACGGACTGAACGGTTTTGATACTTGGAATAACTTTTTTATGAACAGGTTTTGCTACTTCTTTTGTAATTGCAGATTAATGATCTATATAATTCCTTCTTAACCAAATGAACCAACTGCAGGAACTAAATATCTAGTAGCAAAACATCACAATCTCTCAATCTCATCTACATCCAGCAATCTGGCGAGGTGTGAGTAGCGTGAACTATTGTCACAGCGTGAATCTCGCGACGGAGGGCTTCTGAGAAACGGATAACGGCTTTGATAGTGAGGCTGACGATGCTGCTTGTGACAGAAATACTTTAAACCTACCTAATAATTTTCGTACTCAATCAAAAGTATTATAAAGTCAGAAAGATTACCCTCCATTATCAAAGTATCAACCCCTCTCAATCGTCGTGTAAATCCAGCAATCTGGCGAGGTGTGAGTGGCGTGAATTACCGTCACAGCGGGGCTCCCGCATGGTGGGGTTCCGAGAAACGAGCCTGATAGAAGATCGGTGAGGATTAGGATGATGCTTATTACACAAATACTTTAATCTAACTTAATTTTAATTTTCCGTACCCAACCAAAGTTTTACAAGTCAGAAACTACTTCCAAAGTATCAAAACCTCCCAATCGTCGTGTAAATCCAGCAATCTGGCGAGGTGTGAGTGGCGTGAATTACCGTCACAGCGGGGCTCCCGCATGGTGGGGTTCCGAGAAACGGCTCTGATAGTAGATCGGTGCGGCTGATGATGCTGTCCTGATCTATGTAGCGGGGATTCAATTGAGAAGTGTGATGTGTGATGAAGTACAGTTTTGTGAGGAAAAACACGAACTTTACTACGTGGCATCGTGTCTAATATAATAACCGAAATTGGCATTGTTATTGTTATATTTCACAAGTAATAAATGATTGTTAAATTGATTGTCGTACAGGGAAATTCGTCGCGTATCGCCATTGTCTCCTCTTCTATTTTGTTGTGCTCTACAGGGTTGATAATTTCAGTGATGTACGGTGAAGAACTACTTTTGTGGAGTTCATTGAATGCTGAAATAAACTTCATCGATAGATTTTTTGCTGAAAACACCCTTAGTTCAGTTGTATGAGAGATTCTAAGGTCGAAATAAATGTCGAAGCAAATGCTTCAAGTTATAAATGTTTAAGACACTGTCACACTGCGATAATAATATAATAATAATATACTGGGACAACTCACACACGGTTATCTGATCCCAAGTTAAGCTCTGCTAAGAGCTTGTGTTATGGTAACCAGACAACTGATATACATACTTATATAATTTATAAATACATACATATTATAGATAAATTACATCCAGACACAGAACAAACAATCATGCTCATCACACAAAGTTTGTTCTGGGTGGGAATCGAACCCACGACCTCCGGCTTAGCAGTCAGGTAAAATAAAGACGAAGAAAGCCAAACATTGCCATTGGAATCAAGTATGCGTAATGCGGGCACTGGATTATAGCGCAGTCATATAAATAGATATACATAAATCAAGGACAAGGGCAACCGTAGGAACAAGGGTTTTAGTCAGTAAAAGTCTGACACTAAGGGGCGGGAGAAGTATTTGATGATTTCCTGTCAATAAAAAAAACACAGAAGGGCCCTTAAAAATCAGGGCTATATTACCACAAAAACCTTATGATAGTTTTTTAAGTTGCTATTTATGAGAAGAACCCAACAACACTGCCCAACCTACGAATCGAACCCACAACACAAAACTGAGCAGTTATGCCTTCAAATAAAAGACTAACGGGATAATTGAATGCATCTGATGCATCAAAGATGCATCTACTGCAATGTCATACATTCTTAGCTGACATCCAACGGCTAACATACAACCAACATACAACATTATTTTCATCTTAAATAATAGAGACTCACAGCAATAACTCAGCCGGGAATGAACACCGATACGATCGATCGTTTATCTATAAGCATTTAACAAAAACGTGTTTTAAATAAAAAGGTAACTTAACGCCTAGTGGACATTGATAAAATAAATAACATTATTATGAATAATAAATAACTATTTATGAAAATAACTATATTTATTTAGGTAGTGTGTGTGATGTAAGAATGTAAGTCAGTGTAAATAGATACTGTCCTACTTGCAATATACCTAAACAATTTTAATTTATATTTATAATATTTATAACAAAAATAGCAATTGAAAAAATTTATTCTTCAATTTTTTATTTTATTCTTGACGGGCCTGTTGGTCTAGTGATTTGTGACCCTGACTCCTAAGCTGGAGGTTGTAGGTTCGATTCCCACCCAGGACAAACTTTGTGTGATGAGCATGATTGTTTGTTCTGTGTCTGGGTGTAATTTATCTATAATAATATGTATATATTTATAAACTATATAAGTATGTTTATCAGTTGTCTGGTTACCATAGTACAAGCTCTGCTTAGTTTGGGATCAGACGACCGTGTGTGAGTTGTCCAAGGATATTTATTTATTAATTATTTATTTATTTTATTCTCGGAAATTCCTACTTAAAACTCCCTAAGGAGACCCATTCATTTTATAAAGTTTGTTTTCAAAAAATCTCCATCCAATTTGCCTGTTTATTATCGGTATTCAAATTAATCCCCATACCAACACCACAAAACAATAGAAATAAATAAAAACGCGTGACCACGGCATGTGTCGCCCCGTCTCACATAATTCACGGGTCTGTGGTACGGCCAGCAAAGTAGATAGGTATGCAGGGCCGTCATCTACAATTAAGGTTTTCTTGAATACCAATGAAAGTATTCAAATAAAATTTACTCTAATTAAAGAACTAGTCATTATCTATTACAGTTTTAATCCTTCAAACACACGTGATATGACACAATATAAAGACAATATCAGCCCGACAGCCGGCTGTCGGCTGGTCGTTAAAAGGTTACATTTTTGTTAGAAAATATCCACGGGTTTTTGAGAAAACTGAAACTGTAAATATCTGACGGCCCTGCATACTTATCTACTTTGCTGATTGTACATCGGTATGAGATAACTCAATCTAACACGTGCTTTCTTACAGGTGAAATAAAGCATGTGTCGTGTCGTGTGTAAAAGAGCTTTCTTTTTTTTTTGTTAAAGGCCTACCTAGCAGTTTTCTGTGGATTTGGTTGCGTTTAAAAATGACGGATTCTTAATACGGACTAACATTTTCCTTTTTTTTAATCACTATTATTATTATTATCTTGATTTTTCTGCAACTTTTTAGGCAAGTTGGACTACTTATAGCGTTTTTTTTTTTTATTTTAAAACTAATCAAATTTAATTTGTTTTTTTTTTAAGATTAATGATAGAATATGTAACTTCACGATATTATTATGTCCCACGAGAATGGAGCACAACGCGTGTAAAACTGCGGAGGTCGGGTCATTTATTTGTGGAACTCTGACTCTGAATATAATTTCTGGTGTATGTCTACACTTTCTACTTCTAATCTCTGAATATCTATTTCTGAAATATCCCATTAGTCCATTTTAAATAACTTAAAAGCCTTCCGGGTGCTGTTGGGGCTACCGCGATTCTGTAGCGCGTCAAACATGTTTGCTGAATCTACCACCGATAGTTTTTCAGCAATCATGAGGAAAAGAACAGCATCATTATGTTACGCAGGATTCGTGCCAATGGCATCCTGAAGGTGATTGGGGATAGGCTGGACGGCGTTTTCCTGGAGTATTGGACCCGTATGCATAGCTATGGGTCTGATACTGCAGGAAAATACATGAATTGAAGAATTGTAGGTTGTATTTTGTTATTTTGTTTTTAATTTAAATGTAAGTACTAACATAGTTACGTAAGTTGTATCACTAACAAACTATGGAGCAGGTTTCCGAAATAAACGTTATATTAATATTATTAAACAAAAGTTAATTAGGTTAGTTGGATTAAGTATTTTTTTTTCTTAAATTACATTTTAATCGAATTTTCATTCAAAATCTAGTCATGATCATAAGAATAAAAAAAAATTTAAGCTTTATTTTTTCAACAATAACCACAAAATAACCAAATCACCGATCCCACGAACACCACAACCCACATACACAATGAAAAATCACGTTAAACATTTCAATTCCGAAACTAAAAGGTTCTTACGACATATAAAAGTCTTACGTTCATTGTAAAAATATCAGGTTACTGATAAATGACTCGAGCGCAGCGTAAAATGTTCCGAACGGTCCTCGATTAAGATCGGGAGCCCTCGGCTAAGATCGGGTAAGATCGGGCATGGTCGGGGAGGTTCGTGTTGTGATAACGGTGATTCTGTTTGTTTAATTGGATTTGAATTGGCAGTTATTTATAGTTATTAGTGGCCCAGTGGATATGGCACCCGCCTCTCTTGTAAGAGGTGGTGGGTTCGAATCCGGGCAAGTACCAATGTGACTTTTTCAATTCATATGTACTTTCTAAAGTTTATCTTAGACATCACTGACATCCCGTGCCTCGGAAAGCACGTAAAGCCGTTGGTCCCGGTTGTCATTCGTAGAACTTTGACAGTCGTTACTGGTTAGCCAGAAACTCTGACCAGTCTAACCAAGAGGTATCGTGTCGCCAAGTTACTAGGTTGTGGAGGTCAGATAGGCAGTCGCTCCACGTAAAACACCGGTATCCAGCTGAATCCGGTTAGGCTGGTAGCAAACCCCAACACGGTTGGGAAAAGGCTAGGGAGATGAGGATGATTTATAAATTAAATAAGTATGTATATCAGTTATTTGGTTACCATAACACAAGCTCTGCTTTGCTTGGGATCAGATGGCCGTGTGTGAAATTGTCCCAAGATATTTATTTATTTTCATCATCATCTTTGATTGTTTGTCTTTTACCTTCTTTTGTCTTCGATCTCTTTATAGTATTAGTATAGAAAACAAAGAGACAGAGGCGAGTAAGTAACTTACATAGCGATATTCATATAATTTAATTTCCCATGCCTTACAACCACTATAAGTGAGAAACCATCACTTCACATAAGCTACCGTGATTTCAAATCAAATCACAGCGTTTCAATCGTACCGCCCACTGTTTTCGATAAAGCAACGGACAAACGAACCAACATTATTGACGGAGCCTACACGTCGGAGTGACGTGCCATTACTTTTGGATAAGTGTTGTTTAGAAATATACGGGTGGGTATTTTAAATGGGCACGTCAAGAGGTTGTGGGTTCGAATCCGGGCGAGTACCAATAATAACAGCCGATTAATGTCCCACAAGCCAAAACCTCTTCTCATACAGAGAAGGCACGAGCATTGATCACCACGCTTGCTCAAGGCGGATTGGCGATTTCGGGCTTATATTAACTACGAAGTCCAGGTTTCCTCACGATGTTTTCCTTCACCGATGTCTGTGATGTCCAAGATAAACTTTAGAAAATACGTATTTATAAATTGAAAAAGTACCATTGTCGGGTTACCATTGTACAAGCTTGTAATCAGATGGCCGTGTGTGAGTTGTTCCCGGATATTTATTTATTTTGTTATTTTAACTAGAATTATGGAACAGGCCCTTAGTAAGCTTGAGATGAGCGACTGCTCCGTGTGTCTGCTGAGTGTGGATTCGATTCCCGAGTCGAGCAAAATGTTATTGATCCAGAAAGTAAAATAAATGCTTTGAATTTTGGGGAGAGCAACGGCAATAATGCAGACGAAACTGCAGGGAAAAGCATTACTAGCTAGGATTTAAAGTATTTATGGTGAAATCAGAAACCAATAAAAGCAAAATATATTAAAAATTCAAAACGTCAAGTGCTTTGACCACTTAAAATACCAAAATTACCCATTACTAGACTTTCTAAGTTGAAACCTTATCCTGCATTACTAAAAAAAAATCAAGTGCGAATCGTACTCACGTCCCTGGAGTTCCGTAGGATACACATAGAATTCTTGTTACTGTAATTAGTATTTTTTTAGTTGTCCGACCAGCCCCCCTAGACAAGTGGCATTGCAGAATAGATAGCGGAATAGAATAGATTGTCATATGTATGGAGATGTCAAATTATTTAGCGAAAGCTTATGTCAACCCCATACATTTGACAATCTTTTCTAATCTACAATCTATTCAACAATGCTACTTGTCTAGCCCTCTGAAATGTACGGTTTCCACGTTGCTTTTTTTCCTATTATGATACTGTGTCAACTAGAAGTAATCTGTAGATTTTGATGCCCGTTTGAGTGTCCAGACATGCGGCATGTCCAAAAACACGGCCGTTTAGGCCGTGTTTTTAATGACCTTGATTAGGATGTGATTTTTTATGGATAGGAAATCATCAAATGACTTCTCCCGCCGTAGTGTCAGACTTTTACTGACAAAAGCCCACCCTTGTTTCTTCGGTTGCCCTTTATGTTCTGGGGCCGCGGTAACTATTAGAACTATTCCGCAACCCCGGCAGGCATCGGCCCTAGAGGGCCCCGTCACGTGCTGAAATTTAGACGTTTTAGTTTTTCATTTATTCAAGTGATTGTAAATGTGTACCTAATTGATATGAATTTCAACTAGATACCTACCTTCACCCGTTTCTAGAAATAAGGAACCATACAGACTCGTAATAAATTGATCCTTTGAGGGTCCTGTTACTTTTATTCAAGTCACAGAACCCTAAAAACACAGAAAAAAACCTCCCAATTTTATACTACACTAATGGCGACAATAAAATACACTAACATGTTTATCCGTATGTTCGTTTCATGTACAAAACCATTCGTTCTCATCAGTTGTCGGTTTGTTACACCTCTGCTTACCATCAAGAGATCGGGTTACATAGCGTAATGATAATGACTCTATCCAATCTAAGAGATATAGGATTACATGTAAATATTAGTAAATGTTTGTATTGGGAAAAATAATGGGGATATAAATTCTGGTGTCTGTCTTTCTGTAGTTATTTTTATATGTTTCTCTTGAAAGTAATTGTTGAGTTTGTTTGAATGTATTGGTTTTTCTGTGGATTGGATTAAGGATATATAGAAGTGATAACGGTAATATTTAGTTTGTATGAAAGTAAATTGCAGCTTAAATAAGTTTCCTTTAAATCATGGAACAAGTGATTACATTTACAGATTATGTTTGTTGTCAATAAATCTAAATCCTTCGAACACACGTGATTTAGATTTATGCACGTGAAAAGCAGCCGGCCAACCGACATGGTCGTTGAAAGGTTAAACGAAGTTGGTTAAAGTATAGGTCGGCAAAATAGTTTCTCCGTGAGAGCAATTTGTTTAAAAAGAGGCAAAAATTGGGCAAAAAGTTTTTATTTGTTTTACGTATGATGACATAAAGATTTAAAAAAAAATGAGTGCCTCTCATGTAAGTGATTGCAAGTGCCAATGTGATTTTTTCAATTCATAATTATGCACTTTTCTAAGTTTACCAATAGATGTCTCGGCATTTTATATACGGCGTTAATCGACAATATGTCAAAGCCATCAAACTTTTATTCACATTAAAGTTATCAAAAGTTGAATAACCTTAAAAGAAAAGAAAAATAGCATCAATAACAATTTTATTAAACAATTATTGGTGCCATAATTCTCGCTGTACAGATATGTTTAGCAGGTAATATAGTTCCTGCGCCACCAGACGGACAGACAGACAAATTTATAAGCAGGCGTTAACGAGATGTATAGAACTGCGCTCGCGGTGTGTAAGGGTGTAACTGCGAATTTTGGTATTGGGTTATTTTGCTGGTTATTTGTTTCTTCATCTTGTGTATGTGGTTAAGTGCTTTATTTGATTTTTACCTGACTGCTGAAAGAAGGATTATGTTTTTCGAGGGTATGTATGTATTTCTCATTGCATGGCTCGCCCTACAGCCTAAAATATTTAACGCATTTCGAAAGAAAGTGAAATAATAAAATTATAATTAAATAATAAAAAATTGGAAAGGAGGGTTAGGTTATTTTTATCAGATCATTTTCAGTATAGTAAGATTTCCACCACATATTTACGTCTGTCGGAAAAAACACATAATAATGGTGTTTTTGACGATTAAGACGTGTGAGAGCGGAGAATGAGAATGGAGACTTTAAGGCAATATAACGTCCACAATCCTTAAAAAATTATGGACGGATCATATAAAAAAATAAACATGAAACATTCTCGTAGTTTAGTTTAGTAATGTCCTATTAAATAAATAAATAAAATAAAAATAGCCTTTATTCTCTACTACAATAGTGTTTACACGTAACACGTAAGTTTACTTAAGTTGTAATCTAAGTTTAGTTTATCTATTTATTATTTATAATTGTTTTTTTTTTTTTTTTTTTTATTTGTATTTTGCTTTTATTCTACTTACTATATTCTAAAGAAAATTATTACGTAGCAGTTATAGTAGTAGTCGCCTTTATGGCGTAGGCCTCCCCTAGCCTTTTCCACGTGTCTCTATCGCGTGCCTTTTGCATCCAGTCAGGTCCACTTCTATGATTGAAAATATCTCTCCATCTTTTACTTGGTCTTCCTATTTTCCTCTTCTTATCTCTCGGTATCCATTCTGTGAGACGTTTTGTCCATCGAATATTTTTCATTCTGCAAATATGTCCTGCCCATTGCCACTTGCATAATCTAATTCTTTTTCTTACATCCATTACTTTAGTTTTCTTTCTAATGTTAATGTTGCTGACTCTATCTGATAATTTTAATCCTAGCATACTTCTCTCCATTTTACGCTGGCAGACTGCAAGCCTCTCTTCATCCTCTCTTCTCAGTGACCAAGTTTGGCAGCCGTATATTAAACAAGGTAATACTGATACTTCATATAGTTTTTTCTTGATATTTATGTTGATTGTGCTGTTTTTCATTAATTCTTTCAATCCCCAGTATTTCTTCCAAGCCAGAGCTATCCTTCGTTGTATTTCTTTCTCAATGTCATTCTCAAATGATACCAGTTGGCCTAGGTACACGTATTCCTTAACATATTCGATTTTTTCATTTGCTACTGTGATCTCTCTGTATGCACCATTGGTCAAGATCTTTGTTTTAGCAGTGTTTAATGATAATCCTACCTTTAAGCTTTCCCTTGCAAGTTCCCTGATCATGTTCTCTAGGTTTATGGCACTATCTGCGAATACGACGATGTCATCTGCGAAACGAAGGTGGTTTAAAAGTTCTCCATCTACCTGTATACCCTTGTTTTTCCAGTCCAGGCATCGAAAAACCGACTCCAACACCGCTGAAAAAATCTTCGGAGAGAGTGAGTCCCCCTGTCTTACTCCTCTTTGGATTGGAAATTCTTCCCCTTCGCGTTCGAGTCGTATTTTTGCGTGACATTTTGAGTATATATTTTTGATTACGTTTATATATTTCAGATCGACGCCTTGTTGTGTTAGAGATGTCCATATATTTTCAAAATGTAGAGAATCGAAAGCTTTTTGATAGTCTATGAAACACATATATATAGTTATTCGGTATTCTTTAACTTTCTCTATTAATTGCGTTATAACTTGTAAATGGTCCATGGTGGAAAATCCTTTGCGGAACCCTGCCTGTTCACATGGTTGGTTTTCATCTAGCATGTTCGTTAATCTGTTCAGTAGTATTTTTGAAAATATTTTATATAAGTTAGTCATAAGGCTAATCGGTCTGTAGTTTCCAATCTCACTTCTATCTCCTTTTTTGTGGAGTAATATTATTGTAGAACTGGACCACTGTTTTGGTGTGATTTCAGTTCTCAATATATTATTGAAAAGGACTTGCATAGGTTTTAGAAGTGGGATGCTTAGAGCTTTGAGTACTTCGTTGGTGATGTTATCATTTCCTGGAGTCTTATCGTTTTTTTGCGATTGCAATGCATATTCAATTTCTGATGTGAGGATGTCTGGAACTTCTATATTTAGATTCGATTCCTCGTGTCTGCTCGTTACTGAACATGAGTGAGAGGAAGATGCACAGCTATACAATGTTTTGTAAAACTGTGTAGCCTCATTTATTATTTCGGGCCGTTTAGATTGTTGTATACCTTGCTTATTTTTTAGCTTACTCGTCCACTCCGACTTATCACTCAGTTCTTTATAAGCTTTGCGTACAGCTCCTGACTTAATTATGAATTTTTCAAATACTTCCTGTCGTATTTTTTTTCTTTCCTGTGATATATTTCTATTTATCTTTTTGCTTATTTGTGATATTTGTGATTTTACTTGTTTTTCTCTTTTTTGTTTATCTCTTTTCTTTGCTCTAGAAGGTTCTTTGTTTCGCTGTTGATATATCTATTACATTGTTTTTTTTTTGGTGGTAGCTTCTTAAGAAACGCCTGTATTTCTGTTATCAGTTTATCATACTGATTTTGTACCTCTGTGGATACATTAACAGCTTCACAAAATCTATTTTCCCAGTAGATTGTGTCGTTTTCTGATAAAGTGGGTAATTGACTGATATAGTTGACAGACTTTATATTTCTTCTTTTTTGTTTATAGTCTAAAGATAACTGACATCGTATCATTCTGTGGTCCGTGAAGAAATTAAGATTTTTTTATTATGTCAAATTTTTTGATGTATGTAGGTTGGTTAGTTAGTATGTAGTCTATTTCATTCAACTGTTTACCATTTGGCGATCGCCATGTCCACTTTTTGTGTGGTTTACATGGGAAAATGACTTATACGTCGTGAGTATAAGTCATTTTCGAGTATAAACTCTATTAATCTCTGTCCGCGAGGGCTTCTTTTTCCATGTGCATATCTTCCAATATTCGTTACTTCACCTTTTTGTGCTCTTCCTATTCTCGCGTTGAAATCTCCAAGTACAATTATGTTTTTTGTATGAATAGAATCCATAGCAGACTGTAGGGTTAAATAAAAAAGGTCTATATCTTCGTTTGTGCACAGTTCCGTTGGCGCATATATTTGGATCATTGATAGAATTGAATTTTCTGATGTTTGTAGTTCTAGTATCGCTATACGATCTGAAAGGCTTCTTGTACTCACTATATTATTTTTCAAGTGTTTTTTTATTAAAAATCCAACTCCATTTTTTCCATTTGTACTAAACGTATGATACAGTATAAAATCGGTATATTCTTCTATTACTCTCTTTTTCTTCTAATTTCGCATAAGCCTATTACATCCCATTTTAGTGACGTAATGGCATAATTTATTTCATCGATTCTGCTATCTGATAATAGAGTTCTAACGTTTATACTTGCTATGTAAAGAGGTTTGGGTTTTAGTCCGTCGGTAGTGTGTTTATTTTCAGTCTCTTTTATTTGAGTTTGGCTTAGGGGGCAATGGTCTGACTCCTCCACGGTGACCAACCGGCTTGGAGAAGGTAGAGAGGTTATAGAGGCGCTTACTGGTTTTTTTGGACATCTTCTACTTCGTTAAGTGCTGTTCTGTTGATTGGGTTCAGCTGCGATGGGCGTAAAAAACTAGTTATAGTTTGTGATTTATTCTTTTTTGACACTTGTTTCATTACTTTGTCTTGGTAACACTGTGGGTTGGCCACTTTTCCTGCGTCTTCAGGTGATACTGACATATATCGTTTATTTGTGGTTTTTTCTTTGGGAGTATGGGATTCCGACTCTCGTGGCTTTAGTGTAACAATTTTGTCGTAGCGTAGTATAACCCGTTTACCTGCCTCCCGCTCGCATTTGAGGGTTTCCTGTAACTCCTTTCGTTTTTGTAATACACTTGGTGGAAAATCTTCTTTCAAATAAATATTAGTATTATTTAGAGATTTTTTCTTTCTCAGTATTTCTATTTTTCTGCTCGTCGTTGTTACTGTTACCACTACTGGTCTAACCTTACCGGTACGTTTTCCCATTCTATTAACATATTACTATTTTACTAAACGAAAGCGCATTGTCCCAACAGTTCCTTGAACACTGCATACAATTTAAACTACCGATACTTACGCCCTCATTCCCCAAGAGCCATTAAAATAAAACGCTGAAAACAAACAAATAAACAAATATAATAATGTGCAGGTGTGAACGGGCTTCGGCTGTTAGAAAGAGACACAACATTCGCCTCACCACGAGTGCGAGCGAGACGGTTGCACAGGCGAAGAAACACGAAGACGTACGAAGTTATTGAGCTGGTTGTTAATTCGCTTTGTTTATTGAAGTTATGTTTTGTTTAAACTTTAAAGTTATTGGTTGAATGTGGAAATAAAGAAGCTGTTTGGATTCTGTAAAAGTCTGCTTCGATGATTTTTGTTAACAAAGATAATAGAGGGTCACGCAATAAATAAGCAATCGTGGTTAAAATATCCAACGGTGTCATAAAGTCCAAAATGTTTTATACTCAAAATGCCTAAATTTTTCATTTTCAAAACGTCCAAATTAAAAAATTCTTAATTTTCCATATTTCCATTCCTTAGTACATTTTGGGAATGTGAGAATTTGATAATTTTGTACAATAACTCAAAAAAAATACTGAAATCTCTCAGATTGGACATTTTTGGACTACAATATTTTTGAAACTGGACATTCAGAAAATAGACATTTTAACACCGATGAATAATAGTTTAATAATAATTTTGAAAAGACGTTAGAAGTATTGACCCTGATTTAAATTAAGTGTGATTAGATTACCTATAGGTACCCTATGCAGACTTAAATCAAATTGCATGATTTTCTAATAAAATTAAAATTGAATGAATTGCCTATTGTTATGTTATCGCTTTAATCATTTCTCTCATAATGAGCACCAACAAGTTCATTTAAATATTATTTATACATTACATAAATCTTAGGTTGATTGTGAAATTGAAAGGTTTAATCATTTTTATACTGCCTTCGATATGTTAAAATTACGACTTTTAATTGTTTCACATAGAATAGAAGTCAGTCTTACGATCGAAATAAGTTAAACACGATACTAGTTTCCCTTTTTCACAAACTAAACCAAATTTAAGTTGACTCATCATTCATTAAGAAAATGACAGAAGATCAAATTTTAGTTCAGTCCTGTCAAAATTAAGGTACTGCATAGATTATTTAGACGCGATTAAAACATGGCCAATGAGTCGATGTACTTCAGGTGCTAGCTAAATTCTGACTAAAGTAATATGTTGTACCTTCAATCATTAATTAAACGAAAAGAAAAATATGCACTAACTTTAATTTTGTTCACCTTATGAACATAAGAATCGGCTCCATTGACATGTAAAAATGCTGTTGTAACCAAATTACAAAATAAATAGGTATATTTACTTTTATTATTTTTTATCATTTTGCATCTGAAACAAGTTATAAAAAACATTACTTTCCCTTTCCATACCTATAACACCAACAAAAACGAATAAAAAAAACACATCCATACTAATATTATAAATGGGAAAGTGTGTCTGTCTGTCTGTCTGTCTGTCTGTTTGCCTTTCTTTCACGGCAAAACGGAGCGACGGATTGACGTGATTTTTTAAGTGGAGATAGTTGAAGAGATGGAGAGTAACATAGGCTACTTTTTGTCTCTCTCTAACGCGAGCGAAGTCGCGGGCAGAAGCTAGTTATTTATACACACAACTTTATTCAGGACACATCGTTTATGATTTAATTATTATACAAAATTACCTCTTTTATAGGCTTTAACGACAATTCTGATCTCATAAACGTTTTAGTCCGTTTTATGAACGTTATTTATAACTGACATAAGGACATATAGACTCCAAATATAATAAAAAACTGGTTAAGTATGAGTCGAATTCGCGGACTAAAGTTTTCGTACAGACTTATTTCTTTTAATATGGTGCCGATTGCTCTTGTTCACAAAATAAACTTAATTTAAGTTCAGTTCATCTTTTAATTTTAATTTCATTAAGAAAAGGACAGAAGACACATTTAGTTTCGTCCTGTCAAAGTAAGTTACTCCATAGATAATTTAGACGCGATTAAAAAATCACCAATAAAAATACGTCGAGTGACTTTAGGCGCAGGGTAATTTGACAGGACTTAAATAATATATTAATTTTCTTTGTTAAAACAAACTCTTTATTTGTGTTGTCTTTCATTTCACCATTTAAAGGAGCAGTCATCGAAACCTTGTATAACTGCGAAACTCTATTAAAATACAATTAATTGGGTGTATGTGGCTAGATCACAGAATTGATGATTTCATAAAAAAAACTAAACCATTTCATGAACTGAACACAAAATCGTCAAACACTGCTTGAAAATTTCATAAAATTATCATTTCTAAGATCTGGCCACCACAAATACATAAATAAATAAGACATTATTGCCCTTTAATTTCACAAATATCACATAAACGACTGTGCAATACCTTCCCACACCAACGACAAGAAAGATCATTTTACGCCTTACGATATTCAATATCATTATCTCGTACTAATTATTTTATTGCAAATACGAGAGCAAAATACGACAGTATGTTACCGCCTTATTGCCTCCGTTGCCATGAAATGTAGGGATGTGGACACAAAGCCAGCGGAAGCGGAGCGGAGAGCGTCGAATTTAATGTTGAAATGTTTAAGGAACTAGCCATTAAGGTAGCGACGCGGGGAGCGGCCTACGAGAATCTAGTCGCATAGTACCCGCGCCCGCTGATTTCGTGTCCACAGCCTTATAGCGGACACCATTATAAGATTATTAGCATTTGCTGGTCTGTACCAGCCTTTATTGGCTTTTTATTGCAGTCTCTTGAAGTGACAATCAGATTGAATATCTCTGGATTCAAGATGGCCGAACTTGAGATAGGATTTATGCGATTATCAGTCTTGTCATCCGTCGTTTAAGGTAGAGATTAGATTGATGGATGTTTGAGATGTGTGAGGATTGTTTAAAACGTAAGTCGAGGGTAAATGTGTCGTTTGAACACTTTGTTTAAAAGATCTTAATTTCATTTGGTTAGTATCCACATAAAATTGTGTTTTATTTTTATGATATCCTTTTGAGATTGTCAATTTGTTACAACACCTACGCGGCAATGTTTTGGACCTAAATTAGGTCCCAAAAATGACGAAGGTCTAACCTAAGGTTTATTCTGAATTCAAATTATTTTTTAATATACCTGCAGTTTATGAGGCAATGATTAAGTGGGGTAAATACTTTTTTTACTGGTTTGATGTATTTTTAGGGTTCTGTAGGTACGCAAAAGGAGCGGCATTCTCGTTTGTAAGTCCGTGTGACTGTCAATGGGCTATATCTTAAATACTAAAAATATGTAAAAAGTTAACAATTTTACAGAATGTAGTAATATTTTTTGGCCAGCAACATAGTATAAATAAATAGGTGCATGGCCATGATTATTGTTACCTATTCTATATGTGACTATTGTGTGCCTTTAAACTGTAAACGAATGAAAAACCCGTCATGCTCGAGTTAAACTCGCACGTGGCTATTTTTATATTCTGCCATAGAGATGGCGAGAAGATAATATTGTTGTTTTTATTTATTTAAATATATCTTTTTTGTTTTTTATTTATTTTACTGGAGTTGTGGAAAAATGTGCCCAAATGCAATAATAATAATAGTAAATCTGTTAGATTCGTTCTAGAAGCGTGGACTTGGAACAAATAAAAAAAAACAGACAATGTAGAGAGAAAATTAAAATCACGTTTCTTGTATGAATACAGCCTATCTTCTACTATTTTTAAATTTTTATTATTTACGCTACAACAACAAATATAACAAAAACACACAGACGGAACATGGATAGCGGAAACTTAGGGAAAAGGGTTTCGGTGACATATCAAAATAAGAACGCAAAGTCAAGTCAAAGTCAAAATCGAAGATCAATTAGTCAAAGATCGAGAATCGAATACTAAATCGCCTCCTTCAATATGTCAAGCATGGTGTTTATATGAACCGGGATATCGGAATTAAAAAATAAATAAACCAACAATAAATCCAAATGACTCATTCACACAAAACCGAATACTCGAATACCGATTAAAATTTTAAACGCAAGCAAACAAAACAAAATAATAAAATATGTACCTTTCGCGAAAATTACATCATTAAATGCCATATAGTGTTGCCGTTTTAAAAAACAATTCACGAATAAAAACAAAACGACTCTATGGTCCTTCATTCGAAATTTAATAAAAACGTGTTCGCAGAGGTTTTAAATAACGAACAATCATTTAATCTCGGAGCGAAAGGGACAAAACGGTTGCATTATAATGCAAAAATTAATTTTCTTTAAGATAAAAAAGTGGTTAGGTGACTGAATGCTGAACCGACGCGGGTTCCGTGCATTATTTTTTATTTTTTGAAGATCTTGAAAAGAAATTCAATCATATCCATGTTTTTTTTTTGGTGAGTGGGAAATTATCAAATGACTACTCCCGTGCTGGGTGCGGCGGGAGGGCGTGTCAGACTTTTACTGACTAAGACCTACTCATGTTCCTTCGATTGCCCTTTATGTTCCAGGGTCACGGTAACTATTAAAAACATTCCGCAACCCCGACAGGCGTGGCCCTGTTGGGCCCCTTCCATCTAATTCCATGTTCAAATTATGCATTTGCAAAGGACTATTAATACGTAGATAACAGTTAATTTTTTTACAACTCGACAGTTAAAAAATCTGAAAATACTAGCCTATTATTGTGTACCAATAATTTGTAGTTTAGGCCCGTTTGAGACTTAAGCCATTGGGAAACTACAAAATATTTTCTAAGTCAATTTAAATCAAACATATAATCCCTGTTGTTATTTTTACATCTTTGACAGTCGTTCGTGGTTGTCAGAAGCCAGATAATCAGTCGATTAGCCTACTTATAATCATGGTTATCATTTCATGAACGACACCGACATCAGCTGGATAGTTAGGCTGCCGACTCTAACATATTGAGGAAAAGGTTAAGAAGATGATGATGATAAATGGTCACAATTTAGGCCTTAAACCTTCGAACACGCGTGATTCGAGACACAATAGAAAGACAATAGCAGCGCGACAGCCGGCTGTCGCTTGGTCGTAGAAAGTTTAAACTTCCTCAAAAAAGTCGACAACATAGTTTTTTTTTTTAGGGAGTTGACATCATATGACTGCTTCCGGGGTGCGGCGGGAGGGCGTGTCAGACTTTTACTGACTAAAATCCACTCATGTTCCTTCGGTTGCCCTTTATGTTCCGGGATCACGGTAACTATTATAAACATTCCGCAACCCCAGCCGACAACATTTTGACACAAGTTGGGAAAGAGGCTAGGAAGATGATGATGATAAATTGTCCCAATTCACAAAGGTACTGCTTAAAGCTACATCAAAAATACAGCTTTTTTCCACAGATCTCTAAGCCAGCACAAAGGGGCTCGCAGTTAAAGTCATTCGCGCCATGTTTACGAGAAGCGCGATATTTATTTATTTCGACACGCTCCTATGTGTGAGTTGTTTGTTGTATCGAGACGTGTTGCGAGCGAATTTGGCGAACGATCGCGTTATACTGTGGTGGGTTTTGTTGGGTTTTATTCGTATTTAAAGTGAGAGTTAAAGTTTAAGATTTGATTTATTTGTTTAAGATGGGTAAGTAGAACGCATCTGGATCATGAGTCCATTTTTGTAATCCTACTAGCTTTCACCCGTGGCTTCGCTCGCGTGATGTCGAGCTCCCATTTACTATTTTATCTCTAGGTCGAATTTTGAAAAATCCCTCCATCGAATTTTGAATTTTGAAAGAATTGGGAAAGAAACCAAAGTTTGTTCATTTAATTCAGAATGCTGGACAGTTTTTTCTTACAAACACAGTCAGGCAATTTATTTAAATTTAATAAAACTCTTAAAAACACAGAAGAACACGGAGATCAGACTTTGTGAGTTTATAAACGTTGGTTGTAACGAAGAATTAACTTTTAGATCAAAGTCACAAAAATCCTTCGTGATAGCGATCTAAGTTACTTTGCTAAACCATTTTTATTTCCAGTTAAGTTCATTTTAATATTTTCAGTATTTTAATATTTCCTTCCGTCCGCAGTACAGCTCGATCGTGTCGCAAAAGTTTTATTTTTAATCGCCGATCAGATTTCGTTGGCTCGTTCTGTGCGTGTATTTTATTTATATTACATTAAAATTGCTTCCAATAAATATATATTTCCATTCAAATAATAATATTGATTGCGGAACCCTAAAAAAATAAATTGTGATGTGTTTTTAAAGTGCTGTCGATTCCGTATTGGTGTATTAAGTTGAAGCTGTATTTTTCGGTATTGTTTGGATTTCTGTTTGGGTGAAAATGGAGTATAAGTAATTTAAAATATAACCTACTGGCCATTCGGCCAAACAATGTAGGTACAAGTGTTGCTGTAAATATCTATTTCTTTTCTAAAATATAAATGAAATACCTACCTTGAGACAAATTACACACGGCCATCTAATTCCAAACTCAACAGAGCTTATTCTATAGGGGAAAGATAACTGATAAACATACTTAAATAATTTATTTAATAATATATACAACACTCACATATTATTTATGATAAATAAATTGTACCCAGACCCAGGACAAACACCATGCTCATCACACAAAGTTTGTCCTAAGTGGGAATCCTACCCACGACCTCCGGCTTAGCAGTCAGGGTTACTATGAAAACCACAATAAAATCCAGTTAGATAAAATCTACAGATAAAGATGGCCATTAGGTATTATTGCTGCTTTCTATCATTCAAAATTACAACCAACAGACTATACTTCCCTATTTATCCATACTAATATTATAAATGGGAAAGTGTGTCTGTCTGTATGTTTGTCTTTCTTTCACGGCAAAACGGAGCGACGAATTGACGTTTTTTTTTTTTTTTATAACTTATGGGCTTGCTCTTGGTCCCAGACTAGTCCGAGGGCATAGACGGGGCCTACGATGGAGCGAGCTCACCCAAAAGATGCCTATGCACTCTTCTCTTGAATACATCCGGGTTATATGCTTTAGGAAACACAGACGCCGGCAGATCGTCGTGACGTGATTTTTAAGTGGAGATAGTTAAAGGGATGGAGAGTAACATAGGCTACTTTTTGTCTCTTTCTAACGCGACCGAAGCCGCGGGCAGAAGCTAGTAATAATATACTCCAAACCGATGATTCTGGCCAAAACAATATCATATGAGAAGACTCGACAACAGAACTGCATGAATACACAGTAAATATTCCATGAATTTTGATGAAGCCACCCCTATCTCTATTCGTCTCTTATTTTATTTGTAGCCTGCATTGTTTCGGGTAATCGTTTCGTTACCCCTTTACCCCTAGAATCAGAATCCAGAAAGCTTGACTGGTTATGAAGGTCTAATAGGCAGTCGCTACTTTAAAAATACTGGTAATCAGGCGAGACGACAAAAAAAGTAATTAGTCCGTCAGATAGATTATTAAAAAAAGCGGAGATGATTTTTTTCTTTTTTCTCGTAAACTGAAATTGACGACGATAAAGTGCATTAAAGATTTGCCCAAGTACATTTTTAGTGTTTACTTATATTATAAATGCAAAAGTAACACTGTCTGTCAGTCTGTCTCGCTTTCCAAAACTACTGAACCGATTTAAATAAAAAGAACAGAGATAGGGAAAAAAGTGTCGCGGACGACAGAATCTATAAACCTCACAAAAAACAATTTAGGTTATTTTGCTTCTCCTAATGCAAGTATACAAAAATTTTAATGCAGTAATACTGGTGCTGATTCTCTTATTCACAAACGAAACAAAAATTTTAAGTGAAATGCATCTTTCTCTTTCCATTTCATTATGAAAATGACAGAAGATTTTTAGTTTAGTCCTGTTAAATTAGCCAGCGCCTGACGTAGATCCATGTCTTTTTAGTGGCCCAGTTTCGCGTCTGAAATATCTATGGAGTGTCTTAATTTGACAGGACTTATCTAATATTTTATCTTCTGTCCTTTTCTTAATGAAATAGAAAGAGAAAGATGCACTGAACTTAAATTTAGTTCAGTTTGTGAACAAGGGAAGCGGCAGAATTATAGAAATAGTATCTTTAGGGACTACGCACACTTACTCAGCTCTATTCAGCTTATGTCCGTAGAAAACAACGATTTTGTATGAAGACGCGTACGCGTCCGTTCAGCTTCCGTACAAAATCGTTGTTTTATATGGGCATAAGCTGAATGGAGCTGAATAAATGTGCGTAGTCCCTTAGGTCCCCACGATTATACATAATTGTAGTTTTGATTTGAATTGCTGAGACATATTTCTAGAAAAGTTGCGGAATGTTTATAATAGTTACCGTGACCCTGGAACATAAAGGGCAATCGAAGGAACATGAGTGGATTTTAGTCAGTAAGAGTGTGACACGCCCTCCCGCCGCACTCAGGACGGGAGCAGTCATTGGATGATTTCCCACTCACCAAAGAAAAAAAATATTTCTAGAAAATCTTTTTGTAAACACAGGACTTCAAGATTATCAGTCGCGCTTTAGACCCCGCAGCTATATAACCTATACTAATATTATAAAAGAAAGTTGTTTTTTTTGGTTGGTCGAACTCGCTAATTTCAGTAAGTATTGGTCCAATTTAAAAAAATATTTTAGTGTTGTATAGCCAGTATTTCTTTATCCAATAAAGGCTATAATTATAACATCATACTTCGTTTTACAGGAGCGGGGTAACTAAAAAACGGGTGAAACCTCAGGGGATATTATAGGACAAAATAATGACACACAAGTAAATACTAATAACAAATGTTACTTAATAAACTACAATTTAAATTACTTATACTTACTAGTATTAGTCTTAATACAACAAAGTCGTTCCCCGTTTTCTGTACCTATGTAAGCTTAACTCATTAAAACTACTCAACGGATTATGATGCGGTTTTTTTTATTCGATACAGTGGTTCAAGTGGAAGGTTTATTTGTATAATACGTGCATATTTTAATAGAAAAAAACAGATATTCAAAGATCTGTAATACCCGTGCGAAGCTGGGGCGGGTCGCAAGTAAGTGTAATCACAAATTCACAAATAAATAACTACTAACAAATGCTAATTAACGTTTCGACAACTAAACAGCCGGCTGTCGCGCTGCTCGTCTTTCTATTGTGTCTCGAATCACGTGTGTTCGAAGATTTAATTAAGGATGCGATGGAACTAACAGACGCGTAAAAGTTCCTTTAATAAATGCAGTTTTGGGTGAGCTCGCTGTATCGTAGGCCCCGTCTATGCCCTCGGGCTAGTCTGCGACCAAGAGCTAGCCCATATGTAATAAAAAAAAAAGTTTCTTCAATCCCTACTAATATTATAAAAGCGAAAGTAACTCTGTCTGTCTGTCTGTCTCTTCTTCACGCCTAAACCACTGAACCGATTTAAATGAAATTTGGTACAGATATAGATAGTCTGAAACCCGAGAAAGGACATAGGATAGTTTTCATTCCGGAAATCCTCCGGGAACGGGAACTATTATTTCACGCGGACGAAGTCGTGGTCAAAAGCCAGTAAAGCATAAAGAATAAATATAGCGACAAATTAAAATGATACCCATATAATACGAAAAACAGTTATCCACTTATAGGTTAAAATTGCCAGGACAAATTCCCTCCAGTGTTTTATAATAAAACCTAAAGGTGATCGTAACGATCATTTAAAACGCTCTCAAAATAATTAAATTTGTGTTCGGCCATCTTGTCGGTAATTAATGTAACGTACGCTGGTACTAAACGAGGCTGTAAAATAGCTTTGGATGTGCAAACATCGTTGGGTAGTTTATTAAACGCCTTGGTATACGAATTAAACGAATTTATTTTGTAAATAGGTAAAAAATTACACTTTTACACGTCATTTTTTTTTTCTTATTTTAATCGAACGATGGAGCCGGTGTTTCCTAGCTGGACTACTCTGAGAAGAAACAACCAAAACAAACTCAGAGGTCAAAGTCTCTTTTGAAGTCCATACAATATTGTATTGGTCAAATTATGCGAGGACCATGAAGGTAAACTGAAGTGATCTCTT